>LR738715.1:548700721-548712308 GCA_902687465.1 Secale cereale | reverse complement strand
TTAAATTTTTGCTCATTGATGTTAGCAAGATGACATGGGTTTGATATTTTCGAATGGGACGCCCTTTGCTGTCAGCAGGATCGATCGTTTTTTCATTTTTCTTTAGTTGTGAAGTAAATATTGGCTCTGACATGTGAATCACTGAGATGCATAATCGTCGATTGTTTTGAATGTTCTCTATGAATTGGCAGCCCCGTGAGTTTGATTGCAATGTACATGCACGCTAAAAAGTTGCTCAAACTTTGTACTCCCTCTGTTCCCTTTTACATTGTGAATCTAAAAATGTACAGTCACGCTAAAATGCTGCTCAAACTATATATATACTACGAAAGTACATTGATTTTACATTGTGAATGCTAATACTTTTTTGTATAAGACTAACAAGATGCTCGTGCGTTGCACGAAACATCAAGATGCTGCTATATGAATAGTTTATCTTGTGGGAGATAAGGATGAACGTGAGAAGGCCTTATCTGCAAATGTGGGTAGGAGTGCGGGTATCTTTTTGCAAAATTGTCGTAGTTTCCTTCCTATTCGTGAGATATAGATCGGACGGCCTATATTTCAGGATGGCGGGCACACCATCATCACCAACTCCGTTTTCTATAAGAGTAGAGATTGGGGTCAAAGTAGAGATACTTTGACTTCAGACAAAACTTATATGCAGACTAAAAAGGACCAGAGGGAGTACGCGTGAAACTGCTGCAAACGAGGTGATCACCGTGCGTCCTGGGAATAATGCTAGTACGTATTGTTTTGCATGTTCATCCATGCATTCGAACTAATTGAAATAAATTCATTCATACACAGCCAGATTTCATATAAACATGCCGGATTTCATTACATTTCATACATTCTTCAACTAAAAAGGGATGCACTGGAGGTATAATTAATTAACGTAATCTATGATCTCCGGCGCCCATTTCCCGTGTCCAGCTGAGCCAAAGTGCCGAACAGAAGCTTCTTCTCCAGAATAGCTCTCCGACTCCACGTTGCCGCCAACAAGCTAATCGGCCATCAATGTTCAACCCGCCGAGCTTGGCTTCAACCGGAGGGTAGTAGCGGTGGCCTTACTTGGACCCGAGCGGCGGCGACCTACCGTGTTCTCGTTGGCAGCATGGCGGGGCCTCGTGAGAGCCGACTATGTCCTTTGCCTCGTTGTTGGCGGAGCAGGGCCTCGCCGAAGCCAGCAAAGTCCTCGGCCTCTGTGTCGGCAGGGCGGGGCCTTGGCGGAGCTGGCTTTGTCCTCCGCCTCGTCATCGGTTTCGCAAACAATGCCTCGTCCGCTTCATCGCCCTCTTTGTAGGTGGCCACAACCACCACCACCCGCATGCGGTACCGCCAGCACGCGGGGCAACCCTCGCGTTGTTGGAAATATGCCCTAGAGGCAATAATAAAATGGTTATTATTATATTTCCTTGTTCATGATATTTGTCTGTTATTCATGCTTGAATTGTATTGTGCGGAAACAACGATACATATGTGAATACATAGACCACAACGTGTCCCTCGTAAGCCTCTAATTACTAGCTCGTTGATCAACAGATGGTCACGGTTTCCTGGCCATGGACATTGGATGTCATTGATAACGGGATCACATCATTAGGAGAATGATGTGATGGACAAGACCCAATCCTAAGCCTAGCACAAGATCGTGTACTTCGTAATGCTTAAGCTTTTCCAATGTCAAGTATCTTTTCCTTAGACCATGAGGTTGTGCAACTCCCGGATACCATAGGAATACTTTGGTGTGCCAAACGTCACAACGTAACTGGGTGGCTATAAAGGTACGCAACGGGTATCTCCGAAAGTGTCTGTTGGGTTCGCACGAACCGAGACTGGGATTTGTCACTCCGTATGACGGCGAGGTATCTCTGGGCCCACTCGGTAAGACATCATCATAATGAGCTCAGTGTGACAAAGGAGTTAGTCATGGAATGATGGATTACGGAACGAGTAAAGAGACTTGCAATGACAAGATTGAACAAGGTATCGGTATACCGACGATCAAATCTCGGGCAAGTACCGTACCGATGGACAAAGGGAATTACATACGGGATTGAGTGAATCCTTGACATCATGGTTCATTCGATGAGATCATCGAGGAACACGTGAGAACCAACATGGGTATCTAGATCCCGCTGTTGGTTATTGACCGGAGAGTCGTCTCGGTCATGTCTACGTGTCTCCTGAACCCGTAGGGTCTACACACTTAAGGTTCGGTGACGCTAGGGTTGTAGAGATATATGCACACGGTAACCCGAATGTTGTTCGGAGTCCTAGATGAGATCTCGGACGTCATAAGGAGTTCCGGAATGGTCCGGAGGTAAAGAATGATATATAGGAAGTCCAGTTTCGGCCATCGGGAGAGTTCCGGGGGTCACTGGTAGTGTACCGGGACCACCGGAAGGGTCCCGGGGGTCCACCGGGTGGGGCCACCCATCCCGGAGGGCCCCATGGGCTGTAGGGGGAGGGGGACCAACCCCTAGTTGGCTGGCGCACTCCCCTTGGGCCTCTCCCCTGCGCCTAGGGTTGGGAACCCTAGGGATGGGGGCGCCCCCTCGCTTGGGGGGCAAGCTACCCCCCTTAGCCGCCGCCCCCGCTAGGAGATCCAATCTCCTAGGGCCGGCACCCCCCTGGCCCCTATATATAGTCGGGGGGAGAGAGGGCAGCCGCACCTCAGCCCCTGGCGCCTCTTCCCCCCGTTACACCTCTCCCTCCTCCCGTAGGGTCTTGGCGAAGCCCTGCAGCTTTTCCCATTGCATCCACCACCACGCCGTCGTGCTGCTGGATCTCCATCAACCTCTCCTCCCCCCTTGCTGGATCAAGAATGAGGAGACGTCGCTGCACTGTACGTGTGTTGAACGCGGAGGTGCCGTCCGTTCGGCGCTGGGATCATCGGTGACAGGGATCACGACGAGTACGACTCCACCATCCACGTTCCTTCGAACGCTTCCGCTCGCGATGTACAAAGGGTATGTAGATGCACTCCTTTATGCTCGTTGCTAGATGACTCCTTAGATTGATCTTGGTGAAGCGTAGGAAATTTTTTGAATTTTGCTACGTTCCCCAACAGTGGCATCTGAGCTAGGTCTTTGCGTAGCATGTTGCACGAGTAGAACACAAACAAGTTGTGGGCGTTGATTTTGTTCAATTCTCTTGCCGCTACTAGTCCAATCTTGATTCGGCGGCATCGTGGTATGAAGCGGCCCGGACCGACCTTACACGTACGCTTACGTGAAACTGGTTCCACCGACTGACATGCACTAGTTGCATAAGGTGGCTGGAGGGTGTCTGTCTCTCCCACTTTATTCGGATCGGATTCGATGAAAAGGGTCCTTATGAAGGGTAAATAGAAATTGACATATCACGTTGTGGTTTTGGCGTAGGTAAGAAGCGTTCTTGCTAGAAACCTATAGAAGCCACGTAAAAACTTGCAACAACAATTAGAGGACGTCTAACTTGTTCTTGCAGCATGTGCTATGTGATGTGATATGGCCAAGAAGATGTGATGAATGATATATGTGATGTATGAGATTGATCATGTTCTTGTAATAGGGAATCACGACTTGCATGTCGATGAGAATGACAACCGGCAGGAGCCATAGGAGTTGTCTTATTTATTGTATGACCTGCGTGTCACTGAATAACGCCATGTAATTACTTTACTTTATTGCTAAACGTTAGCCATAGTAGTAGAAGTAACATTTGGCGAGACGACTTCATGAAGACACGATGATGGAGATCATGATGATGGATATCATGGTGTCATGCCGGTGACAAAGATGATCATGGTGCCCCGAAGATGGTGATCAAAGGAGCAAAATGATATTGGCCATATCATGTCACTTTATTTGATTGTAGTGATGTTTATCATGTTTATGCATCTTATGTTGGAAATATGCCCTAGAGGCAATAATAAAAGTGTTATTATTATATTTCCTTGTTCATGATAATTGTCTGTTATTCATGCTTGAATTGTATTGTATGGAAATAGCGATACATGTGTGAATATATAGACCACAATGTGTCCCTGGTAAGCCTCTAGTTACGAGTTCGTTGATCAACAGATGGTCACGGTTTCCTGACCATGGACATAGGATGTCAGTGATAACGGGATCACATCATTAGGAAAATGATGTGATGGACAAGACCCAATTCTGAGCCTAGCACGAGATCGTATAGTTCGTAATGCATAAGCTTTTCGATGTCAAGTATTTATTCCTTAGACCATGAGGTTGTGCAACTCCCGGATGCCGTAGGAATGCTTTGGGTGTGCCAAACGTCACAACGTAACTGGGTGGCTATAAAGGTACGCAACGGGTATCTCCGAAAGTGTCTGTTGAGTTGGTACGAACCGAGACAGGGATGTTGTCACTCCGTATGACGGAGAGGTACCTCTGGGCCCACTCGGTAAGACATCATCACAATGAGCTCAAGGTGACTAAGGAGTTAGTCACGGGATGATGGATTACAGAATGAGTAAAGAGACTTGCCATGACGAGATTGAACAAGGTATCGGGCATACCGACGATCGAATCTCTGGCAAGTACCGTACCGATAGACAAAGGGAATAACATACGGGATTGAGTGAATCCTTGACACAGTGGTTCATCCAATGAAGATCATCGAGGAACACGTGGGAACCAACATGGGTATCCAGATCCCGTTGTTGTTTATTGATCGGAGAGTCGTCTCGGTCATGTATGCGTGTCTCCCGAACCCGTAGGGTCTACACACTTAAGGTTCGGTGACGCTAGGGTTGTAGAGATACATGCACATGGAAACCCGAATGTTGTTCGGAGTCCCGGATGAGATCCCGGACGTCACGAGGAGTTCCGGAATGGTTCGGAGGTAAAGAATGATATATAGGAAGTCCAGTTTGGGCCATCGGGTGAACTCCGGGGGTCACCGGGAGTGTCCCGGGACCACCGGAGGGGTCCCGGGGGTCCACCGGGTGGGGCCACCCATCCCGGTGGGGCCCCTAGGCCGCAAGGGGAAGGGGGGCAGCCCCTGGTGGGCTGGCGCACCCATATGGGGCCCCCTCCATGCGCCTAGGGTTGAAACCCTAGGGGGAGGGGGCGCCCCCTATGGCTTGGGGGGCAAGTTTCCCCCCTTGGCCGCCGCCCCCCCTGGAGATTAGATCTCCCAGGGCCGGCGCCCCTGGCCCCGATATATAGTGGGGGGAGAGGGCAGCCGCACCCCAAGCCTCTGGCGCCTCTCCCCCCTCCCGTCACACTTCCTACTCCTCCGCAGGGCGCCGACGAAGCCTTGCAGGTTTTCCTGTTGCATCCACCACCACGCCGTCGTGCTGCTGAATCTCCGACGACCTCTCCTCCGCCCTTGCTGGATCAACAAGGAGGAGACGTTGCTATACCGTACGTGTGTTGAACGCGGAGGTGCCGTCCGTTCGGCGCTAGGATCATCGGTGACGAAGAACGCGAAGAGTACGACTACTTCATCCACGTTCCTTCGAACGCTTCCGCACGCGATCTACAAAAGGGTATGTAGATGCACTCCAGTATGCTCGTTGCTAGATGACTCCTTAGATTGATCTTGGTGAAGCGTAGGAAATTTTTTGAATTCTGCTACATTCCCCAACAGTGGCATCTGAGCTAGGTCTTTGCGTAGCATCTTGCACGAGTAGAACACAAACAAGTTGTGGGCGTTGAGTTTGCTTAATTTTCTTGCCGTTACTAGTCCAATCTTGATTCGGCGGCATCGTGGGATGCAGCGGCCCGGACTGACCTTACACGTACGCTTACGTGAGACTGGTTCCACCGACAGACATGCACTAGATGCATAAGGTGGCTGGCGGGTGTCTGTCTCTCCCACTTTAGTCGGATCGGATTCGATGAACAGGGTCCTTATGAAGGGTAAATAGAAATTGACAAATCACGTTGTGGTTTTGGCGTAGGTAAGAAACGTTCTTGCTAGAAAACCTATAGAAGCCATGTAAAAACTTGCAACAACAATTAGAGGTCGTCTAACTTGTTCTTGCAGCATGTGCTATGTGATGTGGTATGGCCAACAAGATGTGATGAATGATATATGTGATGTATGAGATTGATCATGTTCTTATAATAGGGAATCACGACTTGCATGTCGATGATAATGACAACCGGCAGGAGCCATAGGAGTTGTCTTAATTATTGTATGACCTGCGTGTCACTGAATAACGCCATGTAATTACTTTACTTTATTGCTAAATGTTAGCTATAGTAGTAGAAGTAATAGTTGGCGTGACGACTTCATGAAGACACGATGATGGAGATCTTGATGATGGAGATCATGGTGTCGAGCCGGTGACAAAGATGATCATGGTGCCCCGAAGATGGAGATCGAGGAGCAAGATGATATTGGCCATATCATGTCACTTTATTTGATTGCATGTGATGTTTATCATGTTTATGCATCTTGTTTACTTAGAACGACGGTAGTAAATAAGATGATCTCTCACTAAAATTTCAAGAATTCTGTTCCCCCTAACTGTGCACCGTTGCTAAGGATCGTTGTTCTGAAGCACCACGTGATGATCGGGTGTGATAGGTTCTAACGTTCGCATACAACGGGTGTAAGCCAGATTTACACACGCAATACACTTAGGGTTCACTTGACGAGCCTAGCATGTACAGACATGGCCTCGGAACACGGAAGACCGAAAGGTCGAACATGAGTCGTATAGAAGATACGATCAACATGAAGATGTTCACCGTTGATGACTAGTCCGTCTCACGTGATGATCGGACACGGGCTAGTCGATTCGGATCATGTATCACTTAGATGACTAGAGAGATGTCAATCTGAGTGGGAGTTCATTAAAATTTAATTAAGATGAACTTAATTATCATGAACTTAGTCTAAATTCTTTACAATATGTCTTCTAGATCAAATGGCCCATGCTCATGTCACCCTCAACTTCCATGTGTTCCTAGAGAAATCCAAGCTGAAAGACGATGGTAGCAACTATACGGACTGGGTCCGTAACCTGAGGATCATCCTCATAGTTGCCAAGAAAACTTATGTCCTAGAAGCACCGCTTGGTGACGCTCCCGCCCCGGCAAACCAAGATGTTATGAATGCTTGGCAGTCGCGTTGTGATGATTACTCCCTGGTTCAGTGCGACATGCTCTACAGCTTAGAATCGGGGCTCCAAAAGCATTTTGATTACCACGGGGCATATGAGATGTTCCAAGAGCTGAAAATGGTTTTCCAGGCTCATGCCCAAGTTGAGAGATATGATGTCTCCAACGCATTCTACAACTGTAAGATGGAGGAAAACAGTTATGTTAGTGAGCACATCCTCAAGATTTCTGGGTTGCACAACCGCTTGTCTCAGTTGGGAATGAATCTCCCGGACGAAGCGGTCATTGACAGAATCCTCCAGTCGCTCCCACCAAACTACAAGAGCTTCGTGTTGAACTTCAATATGCAGGGGATGGAGAAGTCCATTCCCGAGGTGTATTCAATGCTGAAATCAGCGGAGGTGGAGATCAAGAAAGAGCATCAAGTGTTGATGGTCAATAAAACCACTAAGTTCAAGAAGGGCAAGGGTAAGAAGAACTTCAAGAATGACGGCAAGGGAGTTGCCGCGCCCGGTAAGCCAGTTGCCGGGAAGAAGCCAAAGTATGGACCCAAGCCTGAGACTGAGTGCTTTTATTGCAAGGGAACGGGTCACTGGAAGCGGAACTGCCCCAAGTACTTAGCGGACAAGAAGGCCGGCAACGTCAAAGGTATATGTGATATACATGTTATTGATGTGTACCTTACCAGCGCTCGTAGTAGCTCCTGGGTATTTGATACCGGTGCAGTTGCTCATATTTGTAACTCTAAGAAGGAGTTGCGGAATAAGCGGAGACTGGCGAAGGACGAGGTGACGATGCGCGTCGGGAATGGTTCCAAGGTCGATGTGAACGCCGTCGGCATGCTGCCTCTACATCTACCCTCGGGATTAGTGTTAAACCTTAATAATTGTTATTTAGTACCAGCTTTGAGCATGAACATTATATCTGGATCTCGTTTGATGCGAGATGGCTACTCATTTAAATCCGAGAATAATGGTTGTTCTATTTATTTGAGAGATATGTTTTATGGTCATGCCCCGCTGGTCAGTGGTTTATTTTTGATGAATCTCGATCGTGATGACACACATATTCATAGTGTGAATGCAAAAAGATGTAAAGTTGACAATGATAGTCCCACATACTTGTGGCATTGCCGCCTTGGTCATATTGGTGTCAAACGTATGAAGAAGCTTCATGCTGATGGACTTCTGGAGTCTCTTGATTATGAATCATTTGACACGTGCGAACCATGCCTCTTGGGCAAGATGACCAAGACTCCGTTCTCCGGAACATTGGAGCGAGCAACCAACTTATTGGAAATCATACATACCGATGTGTGCGGTCCAACGAGTGTTGTGGCTCGCGGAGGCTATCGTTATGTTCTCACCCTCATAGATGACTTGAGTAGATATGGGTATATCTACTTGATGAAGCACAAGTCTGAGACCTTTGAAAAGTTCAAGGAATTTCAGAATGAGGTTGAGAATCAACGTGACAGAAAAAT
This sequence comes from Secale cereale, assembly GCA_902687465.1. Classification (NCBI taxonomy): domain Eukaryota; kingdom Viridiplantae; phylum Streptophyta; class Magnoliopsida; order Poales; family Poaceae; genus Secale; species Secale cereale. The sequence goes on along the minus strand of LR738715.1, from coordinate 548,703,740 downwards.
AAAGTTCTTGCGATCGGATCGTGGGGGTGAATATTTAAGTCATGAATTTGGCACGCACCTTAGGAACTGTGGAATTGTTTCACAATTGACACCGCCCGGAACACCTCAGCGTAACGGTATGACCGAACGTCGAAATCGTACTCTGTTGGACATGGTGCGATCTATGATGTCTCTCACCGACTTACCGCTATCCTTTTGGGGTTATGCTTTAGAGACTGCCGCATTCACTTTAAATAGGGCTCCGTCGAAATCCGTTGAGACGACACCGTATGAACTTTGGTTTGGCAAGAAACCTAAGTTGTCGTTTCTAAAAGTTTGGGGTTGCGATGCTTATGTCAAGAAACTTCAACCTGAGAAGCTCGAACCCAAATCGAAAAAATGCGTCTTCAAAGGATACCCAAAGGAAACGATTGGGTACACCTTCTACCACAGATCCGAAGGCAAAGTCTTTGTTGCCAAGAATGGATCCTTTATGGAGAAAGAGTTTCTCTCGAAAGAAGTGAGTGGGAGGAAAGTAGAACTTGATGAGGTGACAGTCACCCCTCCCGGACCAGAAAGTAGCGCAGCGCAGGAAATTGTTCCTGAGGTGCCTGCACCGACAAGGGAGGAAGTTAATGATGATGATCATGAAGAAACAGATGAAGTTACTACTGAACTTCGAAGGTCCACAAGGGCACGTTCCGCACTAGAGTGGTACGACAACCATGTCTTGGAAATCATGTTGTTAGACAACGGTGAACCTTTGAACTATGAAGAAGCAATGGCGGGCCCAGATTCCAATAAATGGCTTGGAGCCATGAAATCCGAGATAGAATCCATGTATGAAAACAAAGTATGGACTTTGGTGGACTTGCCTGATGATAGGCACGCCATAGAAAATAAATGGATATTTAAAAAGAAGACAGACGCGGATGGTAATGTGACCATCTATAAGGCTCGGCTTGTCACTAAGGGTTATCGACAAGTTCAAGGGATTGACTACGACGAGACTTTCTCTCCCGTAGCGATGCTAAAGTCCGTCCGAATCATGTTAGCAATTGCCGCATTCTATGATTATGAGATATGGCAAATGGACGTCAAAACGGCATTCCTTAATGGCTTCCTCAAGGAAGAGTTGTATATGATGCATCCGGAAGGTTTTGTCGATCCAGAGAATGCTAACAAGGTGTGCAATCTCCAACGCTCGATTTACGGGCTGGTGCAAGCATCTCGGAGTTGGAATATTCGCTTTAATGATGTGATCAAAGCGTTTGGCTTTATACAGACTTATGGAGAAGCCTGTATCTACAAGAAAGTGAGTGGGAGCTCTGTAGCATTTCTCATATTATATGTGGATGACATATTGCTGATGGGAAATGATATAGAATTCTTGGAAAGTGTAAAGGCCTACTTGAATAAGAGTTTTTCAATGAAGGACCTTGGAGAAGCTGCTTACATATTAGGCATCAAAATCTATAGAGATAGATCAAGACGCCTCATTGGTCTTTCACAAAGTACATACCTTGACAAGATATTGAAGAAGTTCAATATGGATCAGTCCAAGAAGGGGTTCTTGCCTGTTTTGCAAGGTATGAGATTGAGCAAGGCTCAGCCCCCGACCACGGCAGAAGATAGAGAAAAGATGACTGTCATCCCCTATGCCTCAGCCATAGGTTCTATCATGTATGCCATGCTGTGTACCAGACCTGATGTGAACCTTGCCATAAGTTTGGTAGGGAGGTAGCAAAGTGATCCCGGTATGGAACACTGGACAGCGGTCAAGAACATCCTGAAGTACCTGAAAAGAACTAAGGATACGCTTCTCGTTTATGGAGGTGACGAAGAGCTCGTCGTAAAGGGTTACGTCGATGCTAGCTTCGACACAGATCTGGATGACTCCAAGTCACAAACCGGATACATGTATATTTTGAATGGTGGAGCAGTTAGCTGGTGCAGTTGCAAGCAGAGCATCATGGCTCATTCTACATGTGAAGCGGAGTACATAGCTGCTTGCGAAGCAGCGCAGGAAGGAGTCTGGATGAAGGAGTTCATCACCGACCTAGGAGTCATTCCAAGCGCGTCAAGCCCGATGACTCTCTTCTGTGACAACACTGGAGCTATTGCCATTGACAAGGAGCCCAGGTTTCACAAGAAGACCAAGCACATCAAGCGCCGTTTCAACTCCATCCGGAATTATGTTCAAGATGGAGACATAGATATTTGTAAAGTGCATACGGATCTGAATGTCGCAGATCCGTTGACTAAACCTCTTCCACGAGCAAAACATGATCAACACCAGAACTCTATGGGTGTTTGATTCATCACAATGTAACTAGATTATTGACTCTAGTGCAAGTGGGAGACTGTTTGAAATATGCCCTAGAGGCAATAATAAAATGGTTATTATTATATTTCCTTGTTCATGATATTTGTCTGTTATTTATGCTTGAATTGTATTGTGTGGAAACTGCGATACATATGTGAATACATAGACCACAACGTGTCCCTGGTAAGCCTCTGATTACTAGCTCGTTGATCAATAGATGGTCACGATTTCCTGGCCATGGACATTGGATGTCATTGATAACGGGATCACATCATTAGGACAATTATGTGATGGACAAGACCCAATCCTAAGCCTAGCACAAGATCTCGTAGTTCGTAATGCTTAAGCTTTTCCAATGTCAAGTATCTTTTCCTTAGACCATGAGGTTGTGCAACTCCCGGATACCGTAGGAATACTTTGGGTGTGCTAAACGTCACAACATAACTGGGTGGCTATAAAGGTACGCAACGGGTATCTCCGAAAGTGTCTGTTGGGTTGGCACGAACCGAGACTGGGATTTGTAACTCCGTATGACGAGAGGTATCTCTGGGCCCACTCGGTAAGACATCATCATAATGAGCTCAATGTGACTAAGGAGTTAGTCACGGAATGATGGATTACGGAACGAGTAAAGAGACTTGCAATGACGAGATTGAACAAGGTATCGGTATACCGACGATCGAATCTCGAGCAAGTACCTTACCGATGGACAAA
>LR738715.1:548622082-548689189 GCA_902687465.1 Secale cereale | reverse complement strand
GCCTCGCGAGAAACAAACTGCTACAGCGAGTTGTTATACAAACGTTTTTAACCCCTTTCCGAGACGACATTTTAAACCATCGTACAGTAAGTGTGGGCGATAGGGGGGTCCTTCCCACACGACTCAAAAACCGTCGAGGATAGGCCCTCCGGTCAAACACGCTGCGCAAAATGAGCTCGTGTGCGATAGGGATAGCCATTGCATACAATTATACAGGCCCCGTCGGTTCCATTCGTCAGTACATCCCGCATAGTGGATCCCAGGTAAATGTTTCCCTTCGCACGTACATCCCACACAGTCTATCCAAGAATTACGTTTCTGTTCGTATGTACATCCCACACGATGAATCCAGACAAACGTTTATGTTCGCACGTACATCACACACAATTTTCCCCATCAAATCATCTATGATAGCGTTGCCATTGCAGATGACATTAACAATTTTATGGTTTGCGTTATTAAATGCATCACGCACGATGCTTAGAAGAAACTAGGTGGCGTAGGTTGTCCATCACACACACTTTTTTGTGGAAAACGTTTGCGCCAGGTGGCCTAATGAAAATAGTTTTCGAGTCGTCGTGTGTGATTGTTCATTGATCCAACACGTTTTCTTCCTAGACACTGTGTGGGTTGTCTGAGGTCATCGCCCACGGTGTTGTCTCAATAAATGTTTGCAATAGAAAAACCCAATAAGTAGGCTAATTGGCCTATTATTAATAATCCGTTTATTAACCAAATTGACACTTCAAATTAAGCACATAATATATTTCATTTCCATATTACGGAACATGTTTTAATAATTGAAATACATCAGAGTTCAACATAACATAGCTTCAATACTCAGTTACACCATATAGGCATGTAGCTAGCTACCCCATTACACAACTGCACCAGCACCAAGTTTCACATTCAAAATTTTAAACTTTGGAAATTAGCATCATAGATGGTAGATAGACAGATGAACCTCATCTAGAAAACTGCTCAAGCGGAAGGCAAATATTGAGCCTTCATTGATGTTGAAGGTCTTTGCAACTTCATGCAACTGCCCATGTATGATTAGTCGCCCATCCTTCATCTTCTTGAGGAAGATTTCAATATTGCACCGTGGGTGTTGTATGAATATCTTCCTTGCCTCCTGGCCATACAAGTCGTTTGAGAGGTAATTATTAGCGAAGTGCTTTGGAAAGTCCTGAAAACAAAGATAAGCATAAATATCTTCTCTAAATTTGGAAATGGCACAAAGGAATAAAAAAGACATGCACAACCGCAGGATTTTCCAAATGCGACAGTCCAATCAGAGACCCTTCGACCAAACTGTGTGCGATGCATTAATTGCAAATGGTGATGTAACGAAACCGTCAAAAAAGATACAAAACATTTGCGATGATAGATACATCAAACACGATTCAAACTGTAGTTGCATGTGCGATGAGTGGCATACCGTTCAGTCGAATGAATTGTGTGCGGTGAGCACAATACCAAAAATGATCAAACAGGTCATGTTGTGCGCGATATATGTCATACACTTCACATGGATGAACTGTTTGCGATTGGCCACGCCTAACAGAAATGGTGAGACATATCAAGGTGTGTGCACTAGACGGGAATACATTCTAATTAAAACAAGTGTGTGCGATAGTAATAACGAGCGCGCACGGTTGATGGAACAAGTCATATGCTGACATCACCGATTGCGGTGCATCGTATGATGAAAACACCACGTACGCATCTGAGAACGTGTGCCCACTTTATGCCTTCCGAGAATCATACCACACTTAGAAATATGAACCATTAATAAATTTTGAACTTGCTCCCCTTCACATTCCCAATTACTGTTCATGCCGATCAAAACCTGTTCACACCGATCAAAACCTAAATTGTTTCCCACTTAGCAGCGTATTACTGGGTTATAAATACTACCTACTCCAGGATGACTATACATTCCTCCTCACCCTCCTCTTCACCAGACGAACAATCTGTATCCATCCTTCCTTGCCTTTGTCGTGGCCCACATGAGTTATGGGTCGAGAAATTACGAGGGAGAGAAGCGAGCATGGAAGCTGAAGCAACAGAGATATCCCGCCTCGCGGCGAAAGCCGCCGACATGTCATGTCGTGCCGCCATAGCAGCACAGAGGTCCCGCCATGCCGTCAAAGCAACATAGAGGTCCCACCGCATCGTCAAAGTAGCGGACTGGTCCGGCCGTGCCGCGGAAGCGGCATATATGTCCCGTCCCTCCGCGGCTACTGCAGAGAGGTCCTCCCGCGCCGCGGTGGCCCGGGAAGATTACTCGCGAGCAAGCGAGGAATCTCACAGGCGCATGCATGCAATGCTTGGTAACCTGATGGATCGGATCTCTGGCTGGGCGAGGTTGCAAGACGAGATGAATGCCTCATTTCAAAATGCTACCGGCGTCATTCGACGACTAAGGGAGGAAAAGACGAAGCTCCGCATCGAGCACGACCTACTGAGGGCGAAGATTGCTGGAAGTGCGGAGCAGTGGGAGGAGACCTCTTCCTTGTTGAAGAAGACGAGTGACATCGTCAAGAAACTGATGGACAATAATGCCATGCTCCGCATCAAGCATGAAAGGTCGGCGGAGGAATCTGCGGCTCCTGCCCAGCAATGTGTTGAGGACATGAAAGAGATCAGTGCCGCTCGTCGCGAGAACTAGTCTGCGTCATCCTTGTTCTTCTTCTTTTTTGGCGGGGATGTCTTCCTTATTCTTTTGCCCCGTGTCTTTCAGGCATTGCCACATGTGGTATTTTTATTTTGTTCCTAAATATGTAACACAATTACAAAATTATTATCCATTGCCATTATAATTATATTGCCTCCATTGCCATCATCATTATATTTATATCAGTCTTGCTAAGTCTCAGTCAATGCTATATATGTCCGTGCAAAATTTTCGTGTCAGATTTCCCTTTTTCTCTTAAATCTTAGTCAAGTGAGACATATATAGCCACACCATTAAGTGCCTATAAATTAATCAGGGGTTCGTACATCATTAATGGAAAAGTTTGGAGATAGGTGCACGACCGATGGAGGTCAAATGGCTCACGTCCCGATAAGCATGTGCAGCGGTCTATTCGCATGCCTCCCGCACTAAAATAGCTACCCCACGCGGAGCCTCATAGCCAATAAAAAGGTACGCATGGCGGTACGTGAATGGTGAGTACAGCACCCACGGTTTCAATAATACTTGTGTTTCTGATTATAACGTGACAACTCTTGTTCCAAAATGACTTAGTTGGTTGTTAATGTGTGCAGCTTCTCGAATGGGCCAAAAAAATTATGACAGCATGTTGGTGCCAAGTGATAACACCATGCCAAGTTTCATGATTTTCAGACGAGTTTTGGATTTACAAGAATTTAAAAACCAAGCTTCTTGATGTTTCCGACCGAGCCACGACGCCAAGATGTTTGAATTTCATTCCCATTTCTTGCATGGGACAAATAAATTCACCCAAAAACACATATGTGATTTTTCAACCAAGTGCACTAGAGCATGTGCTTGTAGTTCAAATTTTAATTATGCACATTAAATTCCCAGAAACTCAATTAATGTATTATAAAAGGCCAAATGAAACCGCAATAATTCCAAATTTTGCCACAACACACAAATAGTTCTATGTTGCCGCTGTAAAAAAATATAAAGGGGGAAGGTAGATTATGTCGTTTCGCACACAAAGGTGACACGTTCCCTCTGGGAACCAGGAGCCTTCTTGAGAGAAGCTCCGGTTTGCAAGAAGCTTATACCAAAACTTGTCCTAATGCGGCCAAAAAATTTACCACGACATGTTGGTGCCATGTCATGACACTATGACAAGTTTCATGATTTCCAGACGATTTTGCATTTACAACACTTTATTGACCAAGCTTCTCAATGTTGTCGGTCGAGCCACGACGCCGAGATGATTGAATTTCACTCCCATTTCTTACATGGGACCTATAAATTCACCCAAAGACACACATGTGATTTTCAACCAACTTTGGTGCACTGGAGCATGTGCTTGTAGTTCAAATTTGAATTCTGTGCATTAAATGCCAGAAACTCAATTAATGTATAAAAAGGCCAAATGAACCCAAAACAATTCGAAATTTTAACACGACACTCATATAGTTCTATTTTTCCTCTGTAAAAAATTCAAGAAGGGGGGGGGGTAGGACAGCGTATGTCATTTCGCCCACAAAGGTGACACGTCCCCTCTCGGAACCACGAGCCTTCTCGAGAGAAGCTCCGGTTTGCGAGAAGCTTATACCAAAACGTGTCCCAATTCAGCCAATTTTTTACCACAGCATGTTAGTGCCATGTCAGACCCCATGCTAAGTTTCATGATTTTCAGCCGAGTTTTGGATTTAGAGGAATTTAAAAACCTAGCTTCTCCTTGTTTCCGGCCAAGACACGACACCTAGATGTTTGAATTTCATTCCCATTTCTTGCATGGGACCTGTAAATTCACCTAAAGACACACATGTGATTTTTCAACAAACTTTGGTGCACTAGAGCATGTGCTTATAGTTCAAATTTCAATTATGCACATTAAATGCCTAGAAACTCAATTAATGTATAAAAAGGCTGAACGAACCCGGAATAATTTCAAATTTTAGCATGACACTCATATAGTTGCATGTTCACTGCAGAACAATGCTCTAGCAATTGAAACACCGTCGTCTCCCTCTGTAACACCATTTTGTATTTCAAATCAAAATGAAAAAATCAGGTACACCACAAATAGTTTACTAGCAAGAATCGTGTCAGATGCGATATAAAATATCTTGGTGCGCCCTCTTGTCTGACTTATTCAGGAAGCTTTGTCATATATACTCCATCGCCCACGCTTGAACGACACTTGTGCCGGTTTCTCGTGGCACCGAGCGAAATTTTTCTGCCACCACGGAACTATCTAGCTCCCCGCCCCTTCCATCGACCAAAAGCGACATTTCCACTATTCCTCCTTGCTTTCCAAGTTAAAACCTGCAGTACTGCTTACTGGCAGCGCCGCCTCCTCGCTGGCGACCCTTCTTCTCGCACTGCCGCCTCCTCGCCGGCGACCCTTCTTCTTGTTGCGCAACCTCGTCGATTTAGTCAGGTAATACACACCCCGCCCACATCATCCTCCTCCTCCATCCCACATGACCCGATAGACGGGCGACACCTTCCGCCCAAATCACTGCCCCGTCCTCCAATTAAGCATCGTCCACAACCATTTTGCACGATGTATGGCGAGGAGCTCAACAGCATCTTGCAGCGGAGATGCAAATCGCGGTCGCATGCGCGGATGAGGTCGCGATGGCTACCATGCATGTCGACCACTAGATCTTGGAGGAGCACCTCGTCTTCGAGGCCACCGTCGACACCGCCACGCAGTTGTCTACTTTCAAATATTTTGTGGTGTTTTCTCGAGGCCACCGTCTGCGCCTTCTAGTGATTTGTCCTCTGTAATGTTAATATGCAATCTGATATTCTGAAATGTAATGTTCAATTAATGGTTTGGTCCAACAATTTCTACATTTCCTAGCAGTTCTCAAGCATTCTTGATTTTGTTAACTGCCTTGTATTCTACTATATGTTCTATTTTGCAATGTCGTGCTCAGTTAACTCTTTTGGTTCATTTGTTCTGCTATCCAGCTAACTGTTTGGTTCAGTTCTGCAATTTGATGTTCATTTGTTGCGGATACAATTTTGTATTGTTATGCATGTGATAAATAAATCGAATTTGGATGTACTCAATACACAAGAAACATATATAATTGCTCTATTTCCAAGTTGTTTAGCATGCTTGGTTAGGTTAACTGGCTTTTCCATGCTGTCGGATTACGGGCTCCGCAAACCCAAGAAGTTCGAACACAGAGGCGTGAACGAAGATCTCTCCCACTCGCGTAAACCTAGCGCCTTGCCCTCACCCGGTGGTGAGATTCAAGCAAGCAACAAGTAAAGCACACACAAGTTTACCCAGGTTCTGGCCACCTTGCGGTGTAAAACCCTACGTCCTGCTTTGGTGGATTAGCCTCGAGAGGGCTTGAGTATGAACAAGTACAGTGGTTCCTGAGCTCTAGAGGAGAGCTCAGGAGGGTCAGGAGGCAAGTTTTCTTGCTCCTTGGTGTGAAGGTGGAGTGTTCGAGATGAGGTTCATCCTCCTCCATAGTGGGAATCCTAGCTACTTATATAGGCGGCCAGGGTCCTCTTCCCCCGAAATGTTTAGGCAGGAAGGGATCCCACAACGGCCATTTTGAGCGGGAACACAAGGACGTTCCTATCCTGACAAAAGCGGTCGTCGCCTGCAAAGGGATCAGGAGATGACGCGGTGGTGGGCTCGGTGGTGACATTTCCCCTGTCGTCCTTGCGGTCTTCGGTCTTGTTGCACCAAAGAGGAAACCTTTTTCTCGCCCCTCACGAACCTGCGCCTGCGCTGTCTCCTTTGCACCAAAACGGCAACTACGCCATTGGCACGCGCTGCCACTCGCTGGCGGGGTGCGTCACTGCCTCCTCCGGAGCAACCTAGCCGAGGCCGCTCCTGAGGGGGCCTTGGTGTCATTCTCCTCGCGAGGTCTATCCCCCTCGCGAGGGTCTTGCGCAGCTGGTCGACCAGCTGCACCGTACCAGGCCGTAGTAGGAGCGCGTCGCGGCCTGCAGGCAGGCAAGTCTGGGTACCCTGGTTCCCAGGACGCCGACAGTAGCCCCCGGGCCCAAGGCGCGCGCGGAGTTGGCTTTGGGGTGAAGCCTTAGTCGAGGACGAAGCGTCGCGGGCCCCAAAAGACTGTGGGCCAGGCTGGTGCATGATTGTTGGATGGGACGTGGCGACTCCGCTTCCCACGCAGTCTTGGCAACCGTGCAACTTGGCAACTCCCCGGCGCGGATGACGGGGTCACTATGGCTGTGACGCCAGTGACTCGCGGTTGGGCTCCTCTGCCCTATAAATGGGACTAGGGGGGAGCCCCCAAGCCATCTTCAAGCCAGCGACATCTGCTTTCTTGTTCGCTCCCTCCTCTTCTTCTCGCTATGAGGTCTCCATGGCACAGCTGAGGAAGTCGTCCGCCGCGGAGACGGGGAAGGCCTCGAAGGAGCTGGCCTCGCCGCCGTCGAAGAGGGGCCATGGCCGCCCCCGCAAGTATGCCGCGACGCCCGCGACGGCTCCTCGAGGAATCGGGCGCGGCCTTCCGGGTCCCGACGCGGTCGCCGGCGAGAGGCACGGCGCCTCTTCTCGCGGCGGAGGTGGTCGTGGCCGCGGTGGGTGATACGTCCACTTTGCATCATGCTTATAAGTTGATATTTATTGCATTATGGGTTGTTCATACATGTTTTGTCACAATACTTATGCCTTTTCTCTCTTATTTTACAAGGTTTACATGAAGAGGGAGAATGCGGGCTGCTGGAATTCTGGGCTGGAAAAGGAGCAACCTCTGGAAACCTATTCTGCACAACTCCAAAAGCCCCGAAACTCCACAGAACATTTTTTCGGAAAATATAAAAAATATCTGGTGAAAGAAATCCATGAGAGGGGCCACTGGCTAGCCTCGAGGGTGGGGGGCGCGCCCCCTTCCTAGGGCGTGCCCCCTTCCCAGGGCGTGCCCCCCTGCCTCGAGGGCCAGCCGGTGGGCCCCCGATGCCCATCTTCTCCTATATGAAGCGTTTTGACCTGGAAAAAATCAAGAGGAGGCTTTCGGGACCAGACGCCGCCGTCTCGAGGCGGAACCGAGGCGGAAACCAATCTAGGGCTCCGACAGAACCGTTTTGCCGGGGATACTTCCCTCCGGGAGGGGGAAATCATCACCGCCGTCATCACCAACAACTCCCCTATCTTGGGGAGGGCTATATTTATCAACATCTTCACCAGAATCATCTCCTCTCAAACCCTAGTTCATCTCTTGTATCCACTCTTTGTACCCAAACCTCAGATTGGTACCTGTGGGTTGCTAGTAGTGTTGATTACTCCTTGTAGTTGATGCTAGTTGGTTTATTTGGTGGAATATCATATGTTCAGATCCATTATGCATATTAATATCCCTCTGATCATGAACAATAGTATGTCTTGTGAGTAGTTACTTTTGTTCCTGAGGACATGGGAGAAGTCTTGCTATCAGTAGTCATGTGAGTTTGGTCTTCATTCGATATTTTGATGAGATGTATGTTGTCTCTCCTCTAGTGGTGTCATGTGAACATCGACTACATGACACTTCACCATTATTTGGGCCTAGAGGAAGGCATTGGGAAGTAATAAGTATATGATGGGTTGCTAGAGTGACAGAAGCTTAAACCCTAGTTTATGTGTTGCTTCGTAAGGGGCTGATTTGGATCCGTATGTTTCAGGCTATGGTTAGGTTTACCTTAATACTTTTTTGTAGTTGCGGATGCTTGCATAGGAGGTCAATAACAAGTGGGAGGTTTGTCCAAGAAAGGACAGCACCCAAGCACCGGTCCACCCACATACCAAATTATCAAAGTACCGAACGCGAATCAGATGATCGTGAAGAAAACTAGCTTGACGATAATTCCCATGTGTCCACGGGAGAGCTTTCCTTTATATAAGAGTTTATCCAGGCTTGTCCTTTGTTACAAAAAGGATTGGGCCACCTTGCTACACCTTATTTACTTTTACCTTTTGTCACTTGCTACCAATTACCTTATCACAAAACTATCTGTTACCTATAATTTCAGTGCTTGCAGAGAATACCTTACTGAAAACCGCCTATCATTTCCTTCTGCTCCTCGTTGGGTTCAACACTCTTACTTATCGAAAGGACTACGATAGATCCCCTACACTTGTGGGTCATCAAGACTCTTTTCTGGCGCCGTTGCCGGGGAGTGAAGCGCCTTTGGTAAGGAAAAAATTTATATAGTGTGCTGAAATTTATTGTCACTTGTTACTATGGCTCAAAATCCTTTGAGGGGCTTGTTTGGGGTATCTTCACCCCGAGCAGAAGAGCGAAGATTTGCTCCTCAACCTACTGCACCTAATGAAAATGTTTGCATTGAGATTCCTTCGGGTATGATTGAGAAATTACTGGAATATCCCTATACAAGAGACGGAACACTTCACCCCGATTTACATCTAATCTATGTGGATGAAGTTTGTGGATTGTTTAAGCTTGCAGGTATGCCTGAGGATGTTATGAAGAAGAAGGCCTTCCCTTTATCTTTGAAGGTAGATGCATTGACATGGTTTAGGCTATGCGATGATATGGGATCTTGGAACTCTAATCGTCTGAAGTTGGAATTTCATCAGAAGTTCTACCCTATGCACCAGGTTCATCGTGATCGTAATTATATTTATAATTCCTGGCCTCGTGAAGGAGAAAGCATCGCTCAAGCTTGGGGGAGGCTTAATTCAATGTTATATTCATGCCCCAATCATGATCTCTCAAGAGAAATGATCATTCAAAAATTTTATGCTCGGCTTTCTCATGATAATCGCTCCATGCTTGATACTTCTTGTTCTGGCTCTTATATGATGAAGACTATTGACTTCAAATGGAATTTATTGGAAACAATTAAACGCAACTCCGAAGATTGGGACCTCGATGAAGGTAAGGAGTCAGGTATGACCCCCAAGTTTGATTGTGTTAAAGCTTTTATGGATACCGATGTTTTCCGTGAGTTTAGCACTAAATATGGACTTGACTCTGGGATAGTAGCTTCCTTTCTATGAATCCTTTGCTACTCATGTTGATCTCCCCAAGGAGAAGTGGTTTAAATACCATCCCCCTATTGAAGTTAAAGTAGTTGAACCTATTAAAGTTGAAGAAAAGACTATCACTTATAATGTTGATCATGTCATTCCTACCGCTTATATTGAGAAACCACCTTTCCCTGTTAGCATAAAGGATCATGCTCAAGCTTCAACTGTAGTTCGTAAGAGTAATACTAGAACACCTAGACCCTCTGAGCAAATTAAAGTTGAACCTAGTGTTGCTATGGTTAAAGATCTCTTGGTAGAAGATTAAGATGGACATGTTATTTATCTCCAAGAAGAGTCTGCTAGAATAGCCAAACCCAATGCTAGGAATAAACATAAACCTATCGTAGGCTTGCCCGTTATCTCTCTTAAGATACGAGATCATTGCTATCATTGTTTATGTGACATAGGTGCTAGTGCGAGTATTATTCCTCTTGACTTGTATAACGAAATTATGCATGATATTGCACCTGTTGAGTTAGAAGGCATTGATGTTACTATTAAGCTTGCTAATAGAGATTCTATTTCACCAGTTGGGATTGTTAGAGATATTGAAGTCTTATGTGGGAAGGTTAAATACCCTACTGACCTTATTGTTCTTAGTTCCCCACAAGATGCATTATGTCCCATTATATTTTGTAGACCCTTCTTGAATACTATTAATGCCAAGATAGACTGTGTCCCATTATATTTTGTCCCATTATATTTTGTCCCATTACATTGTCACTGTCGGATTAGGGGACACGTCTCATGATTTTAACTTTGCTAAATTCCGTAGACAACCCCTTGAAAAGGCACCACCCAGTAAGGATGAACTTATTGGTGTTGCTTCTATTGCGGTGCCACCTAATGATCCTTTAGAACAATACTTGTTAGACCATCAAAATGACATGCATATGAATGAGAGAAGGGAAATAGATGAAATATTCCTTGCACTGGGACCCGTATTGAAATACAACTTGCCTGTTGAAATCCTAGGGGATCCTCCTTCACCCAAGGGTGATCCCCTGTTTAAACTTAAACCTTTACCTGATAAATATTAAGTATGTTTATCTTGATGAAAAGAAGATATATCCTGTTATTGTTAGTGCTAAAATTTCAGAGCATGAGGAAGAAAGACTATTGAAAACTCTGAAGAAGCACCGAGCTGCTATTGGATATACTCTGGATGATCTTAAGGCCATTAGTCCCACTATATGTCAACACAAGATAAAATTGGAAGAAAATGCTAAACCAGTTATCGATCATCAGAGACGGTTAAATCCTAAGATGAAAGAAGTGGTAAGGAAGGAAATTCTAAAGCTTCTAGAGCCAGGTATTATCTATCCCATTGTGATAGCCAGTGGGTAAGTCCTGTCCATTGTGTTCCTAAGAAAGGAGGTATGACCGTTGTCCCTAATGATAATGATGAATTGATCCCTCAAAGAATAGTTACAGGTTATAGGATGGTAATTGATTTCCGTAAGTTAAATAAAGCTACTAAGAAAGATCATTACCCCTTGCCATTTATTGATCAAATGCTAGAAAGATTATCCAAACATAGTCATTTCTGCTTTCTAGATGGTTATTCTGGTTTCACTCAAATACCTGTGTCAAAGGGGGATCAAGAAAAGACCACCTTTACTTGTCCTTTCGGTACCTTTGCTTATAGACGTATGCCTTTTGGTTTATGTAATGCACCTGCTACCTTTCAAAGATGTATGATGGCTATATTCTCTGACTTTTGTGAAAAGATTGTTGAGGTGTTCATGGATGATTTCTCCGTTTACGAAACTTCTTTTGATGACTGCTTAAGAAAACTTGATCGAGTTTTGCAGAGATGTGAAGACACTAATCTGGTCTTCAATTGGGAGAAGTGCCACTTTATGATCAATGAAGGCATTTTCTTGGGACATAAAATTTCTGAAAGAGGTATTGAAGTTGACAAGGCTAAAGTTGATGCTATTGAAAAGATGCCATACCCTAAGGATATCAAAGGTATACGAAGTTTCCTTGGTCATGCTGGGTTTTATAGGAGGTTCTTTAAGGACTTCTCCAAAATCTCCAGGCCTCTGACTAATCTCTTACAAAAAGATATCCCTTTTGTCTTTGATGATGATTGTCTAGAAGCATTTGAAATACTTAAGAAAGCATTAATCTCTGCACCTATTGTCTAGCCCCCTAACTGGAATTTACCCTTTGAGATTATGTGCGATGCTAGTGATTATGCTATAGGAGTTGTTCTAGGGCAAAGAGTTGATAAGAAATTGAATGTTATCCAGTATGCTAGTAAAACTCTAGATAGTGCCCAAAGAAATTATGCTACCACTGAGAAAGAATTTTTAGCAGTTGTGTTTGCTTGTGATAAGTTTAGACCCTATATCGTTGATTCTAAAGTAACGATTCACACTGATCATGCTGCTATCAAATACCTTATGGAAAAGAAAGATGCCAAACCTAGACTCATTAGATGGGTTCTCTTGCTGCAAGAATTTGACTTGCATATTATTGATAGAAAGGGGGTTGAGAACCCCGTAGCAGATAACTTGTCTACGTTAGAGAATATACTTGATGACCCACAACCTATTGATGATAGCTTTCCTGATAAACAACTAGCTGTCATAAATACTTCTCCTACTGCTCCATGGTATGCTGATTATATCGTTGCTAAGTTTATACCTCCTAGCTTCACATATCAGCAAAAGAAAAAGTTCTTCTATGATTTGAGACATTACTTTTGCTACGACCCACATCTTTATAAAGAAGGAGTAGATCGTATTATTAGACGTTGTGTACCTGAGCATGAACAGGAACAGATCCTACGCAAGTGCCACTCCGAAGCTTACGGAGGACACCATGCGGGAGACAGAACTGCACACAAGGTATTGCAATCCGGTTTTTATTGGCCTACTCTCTTCAAGGATGCCCGTAAGTTTGTCTTATCATGTGATGAATGTCAAAGAATCTGTAATATTAGTAGACGTCAAGAAAAGCCTATGAATTATTCGCTTGTTATTGAACCATTTGATGTTTGGGGCTTTGATTATATGGGACCTTTTCCTGCCTCTAATGGGTACACACATATCCTAGTTGCTGTTGATTACGTTACTAACTGGGTAGAAGCTATTCCAACTAGTAGTGCTGATCATAACACCTCTATTAAGATGCTTAAAGAAGTTATATTTCCGAGGGTTGGAGTCTCTAGATATCTAATGACTGATGGTCGTTCACACTTTATTCATGGTGCTTTCCGTAAGATGCTTGCTAAGTACGATGTCAACCATAGAATTGCATCACCTTATCACCCACAGACTAGTGGTCAAGTTGAATTAAGTAATAGGGAGTTGAAATTAATCTTGAAAAAGACAGATAATAGGTCTAGAACGAATTGGTCCAAGAAACTAGATGATGCTTTATGGGCCTATAGAACTGCATACAAAAATCCTATGGGTATGTCTCCATATAAGATGGTATATGGAAAAGCTTGTCACTTACCTCTTGAGCTAGAACATAAGGCAAATTGGGCTATCAAAGAGCTCAATTATGATTTCAAACATGCCGGTGAAAAGAGGCTAGTTGATATTAGTTGTCTCGATGAATGGAGAACCCAGGCCTACGAGAATGCCAAGTTATTTAAAGAAAAAGTTAAAAGATGGCATGACAAAAGGATACAAAAGCGTGAGTTTTACGTAGGTGATTATGTTTGCTATACAACTCTCATTTAAGATTTTTTGCAGGAAAACTTCTCTCTAAGTGGGAAGGATCTTACGTTATCGAGGAGGTCTATCGTTCCGGTGCCATAAAAATCAACAACTTTGAAGGCACAAATCCGAAGGTGGTGAATGGTCAAAGGATCAAACATTATATCTCAGGTAATCCTATTAATGTTGAAACTAATGTTATTGAAACCATAACCCCGGAGGAACACATAAGGGACACTTTCCAGAACGATTTAGCCTACGAAAAGGAAATGGTACGTGATACGGTAAGTAAACCGACTCCAAAACAGCTCTAAAGGCAATTTTTCTCCGTTTTGGAATTTTTAGAAAAATAGAAAAAGAAACCGCAGTCCGGAGGAGACACGGGGCCTCCTCGAGGGTAGGGGGCATGCCCCCCTTCCCAGGGCGCGCCCCCTGCCTCGAGGGCACCCCGTGTGTCCCCTGGACTCCGTTTTCTTGTGGGTTACTCCTTATGTTCGGAAAAAATTCATTATATATACTCCCGAAGGTTTTGACCTGTGTATCACGAAGAATTCCTCTGTTTTCATTTCGAGCTGTTGTTTTTGACAGATCTAGATCATCATGGCGTCCTCCAACACCCCCTAGGACAAGTTCTTCGAGAAGGTCATCAACCCCTACCTTGCGGAGGTGATGCACCACCCCAAAACCATGGAGTTGCATGAGGGGGTGCTGCACATCCGTGATGTGGAGGGGCCGAGGAGGACCGAAAGCGTGGAGACAAGACTCAAAGCAATGGAGCAACAAGTTTTCAAGTGCCAAGGTATGGTTGAATGAGGTCTCAACGCCAACCACATGATGATCTCGGAGCTTGCCAACAACCTCAAGATGGACTCAAGGATCTTCGGAGAAGCCATCTCCAATCTTCAAGAGAAGATCAATCACCTCCAAGCCCAGATCTATGACCTGCAAAACCAAAACTGTGAGTATGAATATAGATTCAAAAACATGAGTTTGGCTGCAGATTTGAGTATCCCGGACACTCGATCATCCTTCTATGATGGTGAACCCATGCCTTGGAAGAACAACAGGCCTACATCAGCAACAACTCCATCATCACCAACCCCGAAGAAGGAGACATAATCATATGGGTATGGGCACTCCCCTTGGCAACTGCCAAGCTTGGGGGAGTGACCCCGGTATCGTATCACCATCACTCCTATCTTTACCGTTTTACTTAGTTCGATCCTTTTGGTAGTAGTTTGATCTATTAGAATAAAGTTAGCATGGTCTAGTTGTGAGCTTTTGCTTTGTGAGCTTTATCCTTTGTAATTGAGTCCGTGAGCTATATAATAAAGATTAGTGTTGAGTCAAGGGCTTGATTTCCTCACTTGGGTCACGATAAAAAGAAAGAAAACAAAGAGAGTAGCAAAGAGATCATATCGATCTTATGCGAAGTAATGACTTCACATACAAGAGTATGATAAATAAAAGTTGTTGGGAGGTGACAAACATAGTTTTGGTCATCGTTGCAATTAATAGGAAGTAATAAAAGAAGAGAGGCTTCACATACAAATATACTATCTTGGACATCTTTTATGATTGTGAGCACTCATTAAAATATGACATGCTAAAGAGTTGATGTTGGACAAGGAAGACAACATAATGGGTTATGTCTTCTTATATCCGAAATAAAGTATATTGTCATGGATCTTCCAACATGTTGAGCTTGCCATTCTCCCTCATGCTAGCCAAAACTCCTCGCACAAAGTAGAGATACTACTTGTGCTTCCATATATCCTTAAACCCAGTTTTGCCATGAGAGTCCACCATAACTACCTATGGATTGAGAAAGATCCTTCCAAGTAAGTTGTCATGTTGCAAACCCACTAAAATATGTATGATTTATTAGTGTGGGAGAAATTAGCTTTATACGAGCTTGTGATATGGAAGTAATAAAAGCGATGGACTGCATAATAAAGGCCCTTATCACATGTGGCAATATAAAGCGAATTTCTTCTATGCTAAGACTTTGTGCATCCAACCATAAAAACACATGACAACCTCTGCTTCCCTCTGCGAAGGGCCTATCATTTATTCTTGTCTTATAAGTGTCAAGGTGAAATCCACCTTTCCTTTTTCAATTTATCCTTTGGCAAGCACATTTTGTTGGAAAGATCCTGACATATATACCCACTTGGATGTAAGTTTTCATGTTCTATTACTGTTGACATTACCCTTGAGGTAAAAGGTTGGGAGGCAACACCATAAGCCCCTATCTTCCTCTGTGTCCGATTAAAACTCCATAAACATAAGTATTGCGTGAGTGTGAGCAATTATAAAAGACTATATGATAGTTGAGTATGTAGGCTTGCCGAAAAGCTCTTATACTGACTCTTTCCGATGTTACGATAAATTGCAATTGCTTCAATGACCGAGACCAAAGTTTGTTAGTTTCTAATGAAGTTTATGATACATACTTGATATTGTGGATGAATTGTTACTTTAACATAATGATCATATGACTATATTTATATAAGTTGTTGTTATGAGAATGATCATGATGCCCTCATGTCCATATTTTGTTTTTATCGACACCTCTATCTCTAAACATGTGGACATATTTTCGTTATCGGCTTTTGCTTGAGGACAAGCGAGGTCTATGCTTGGGGGAGTTGATACGTCCATTTTGCATCATGCTTATAAGTTGATATTTATTGCATTATGGGCTGTTCATACATGTTTTGTCACAATACTTATGCCTTTTCTCTCTTATTTTACAAGGTTTACATGAAGAGGGAGAATGCCGGCAACTGGAATTCTGGGCTGGAAAAGGAGCAAACTCTGGAAACCTATTCTGCACAACTCCAAAAGCCCCTAAACTCCACAGAACATTTTTTCGAAAAATATATAAAATATCTGGCAGAAGAAATCCACGAGAGGGGCCACTGGATGGCCTCGAGGGTGGGGGGTGCGCCCCCTTCCTAGGGCACACCCCCCTGCCTCGAGGGCCAGCCAATGGGCCCCCAATGCCTATCTTCTCCTATACGAAGCGTTTTGACCTGGAAAAAAATCAAGAGGAGGCTTTCGGGACCAGACGCCACCGTCTGAAGGCGGAACCGAGGCGGAAACCAATCTAGGGCTCCGGCAGAGCCGTTCTGCCGGGGATACTTCCCTCTGGGACGAGGAAATCGTCACCGCCGTCATCACCAACAAATCTCCCATCTTGGGGAGGTCTATCTTCGTCAACATCTTCACCATCACCATCTCCTCTCAAACCCTAGTTCATCTCTTGTATCCAATCTTTGTACCCAAACCTCAGATTGGTACCTGTGGGTTGCTAGTAGTGTTGATTACTCCTGGTAGTTGATGCTAGTTGGTTTATTTGGTGGAAGACCATATGTTCAGATCCATTATGCATATTAATACCCCTCTGATCATGAACAATATTATGTCTTGTGAGTAGTTACTTTTGTTCCTGAGGACATGGGAGAAGTCTTGCTATTAGTAGTCATGTGAGTTTGGTCTTCGTTCGATATTTTGATGAGATGTATGTTGTCTCTCCTCTAGTGGTGTCATGTGAACATCTACTACATGACACTTCACCATTATTTGGGCCTAGAGGAAGGTATTGGGAAGTAATAAGTAGATGATGGGTTGCTAGAGTGACAGAAGCTTAAACCCTAGTTTATGTGTTGCTTCGTAAGGGGCTGATTTGGATCCATATGTTTCAGGCTATGGTTAGGTTTACCTTAATACTTATTTTGTAGTTGCGGATGCTTGCATTAGAGGTTAATCATAAGTGGGAGGCTTGTCCAAGTAAGGGCATCACCCAAGCACCGGTCCACCCACATACCAAATTATCAAAGTACCGAACGCGAATCAGATGATCGTGATGAAAACTAGCTCGACGATAATTCCCATATGTCCTCGGGAGCGCTTTACCTTGCATAAGAGTTTGTCCAGGCTTGTCCTTTGCTACACAAAGGATTGGTCCACCTTGGTGCACCTTATTTACCTTTACCGTTTGTCACTTGCTACCAATTATCTTATCACAAAACTATCTGTTACCTATTATTTCAGTGCTTGCAGAAAATACCTTACGGAAAATTGCCTATCATTTCCTTCTGCTCCTCGTTGGGGTCGACACTCTTACTTATCGAAAGGACTACAATAGATCCCCTACACTTGTGGGTCATCAGTGGGCGAGGAGGCGCGAGACAGCATCTGGCGTTGTGCGTCCTCCGCGCCGATAGCTCCACTCCTTCGATGTGTCGTCGGAGTTTGTGGTGTGGGCGGAGAAGCCTCGCGGCTAGTGGCTCTGGCTCCCCCACTCATTTGGCAACGTGCTACCAGCTGGAGGCCCCGGCGGCCTCTGGCTGCAGATCGACGGCTGCTCCAGTGGTGTGTCCTGGGTGGAGGTGGACGTTGCCCCCTCAGGCGACGTGTTCCTGGAGCGCGGCTGGCAGTCGTTTGCGCGCGCGTCAGCTGCAAGGGAGGTGCACGCTCCACTTCAGGTACGACGGTGTCTCAACGCTGTTCGTCAGGGTCTCCTCGGAGGAAGGGAGGCGCCTTGGGTGCTGTCCTCAGGCTGGCAACGACGAGGAGGGTGGCGACGGCGTCCGGAGGAGCAGCTCTTCCTCTCGAGATGAGGTTGGCCTTGGTGGGCGCCATGGGTCCCCTCTCTGTGGCAGCAACAGCTCCTCCAGCAGCGGCGGCTACAACGAGCCACCGTGCCACCGAGCTCGGCTCGGCGAGGGGGGAGGGTCGCCGCGCCGCTGCGCCACGGTGAAGCGGGAGGAACTGGAAGACTCCGACTGAATGGGGGCAACGGTGCTGAGCCGCGGCTCAGCGGAGCTGTGGCTCGGCGGGTCAACTTTTGCTTCTTCTTTTTCTTCATTTCCTTCCTATATCAAAATTTTAAGTTGCCTCAAGAAGGCGTGTAATGGACTATGACCTTTGTATGAAATGAGAACTTGCTATTATGTTTTCGGTCTGGATGAGATTACTTAGCTTATGTGTTGCGACGTCCTGAGGTGAAGTGCTCCTGACTCGTTGGTGTCATGAGCCCCCGACGGGTCATGAGGATGGCTGAGTTCGGGGGGTCTTGACCTGCGGAGCCCCCGAGTATGAGTGAGCCGATGCGGGCTGCTGAGGGCTTGTGCCCTTGGGCTCGCTTGAGAGTACCGAGCGTGGATTAAGGTGTCAAGATCTGAGCAGGCTCGGCAGAATAGGTCATGTGGACTGAGAAGCCCGATGCAAGAGCCTGAGCAGGCTTGGCTAGGTGAGGTCACGGGATCGCGGCGGCTGAGAGCCGAGACCGATCGTGTCCCAGCCCCCACGTGTGAGGCACACGAAGGAGAACAAGCAGCGCAGCCCCTGCCTTAAAAGCTGAACTTAAAATCGGCGAAAAAACTCGAAGCAAGACTCCCAACCAAACGCAAGAAACACGAGAACTTCATAGCACGGGGTAGAGGAAGGGCTGATAGCCAAGGAAGTAGAAAAGGCTGACAGCCAAACACCGAGCCAAAAAAGGAAAAAAAAGTCGCGTCCGACCCCTACACTACGTCTTCTTCTCAGCGCGGAGCTAAGGACTGCCACTGGGACGTGGGTGGGAGTCCCATCTGATGGCCCGTAGGCAACGCTCAGGAGACTTCGAGGCGTGTACAGCCCCAACTCATTATTACGTGAGAGTGTCATGAGCGGAGACCTTCACGGGCACGGAGCCTTGATTACGGATAGAACCTCCTGAGATGCTCAATGTTCCAGGACTTCTGGATAGGTACCCCATCCCGCGTCTCCAGGCGCATAGCACGAGGCCTAGAGACACGGGCGATTCTGAACGGGCCCTCCCACATGGGAGAGAGCTTGTGTAATCCCTCCCTGGAGAGGACCCGCCTCAGGACCAAGTCACAAACTTCAAGTGTTCTTGTGCGGACGCTGCGGTAGTGGTACCGCCGCAGCACCTGCTGATATCGTGCTGCCCTGAGGGCAGCTCGGCGGCGGCCCTCCTCGCCGAGCACGAGGTCCATACGCCAGGCGGCGTCCTGGCATTCCTCATTGAAAGCCAAGACCCGTGGGGAGCGATGCTTGACCTCGTGAGGGAGGACCGCCTCCGCCCTGTAAATGAGGAACAAAGGTGTTTCTCCCATGGGTTTGGTTGTGGTGGTACGGATTGACCCCAGCACGGAGTGGAGCTCGTCGATCCAGCCCCTGCCACAAGCCTCGAGCTTTTTCTTAAAGCTACGCGTCTTGAGGCCACGCAAGACTTCTGCGTTGGCGCATTCGGCCTGACCGTTGCTCCTGGGGTGAGCCACCGAGGCGTAGCAGATCTGGGTTCCAAGGTTAGCACAATATGACCTGAACAGATTGCTTGTGAACTGCGAACCGTTATCCGTGATGATGCGGTTGGGGACCCCAAATCGCCTCACGACGCCCTGGATGAACTTGACGGCCGACCCGGCAGGGATCGCGCGAATAGGCACCACCTCCGCCCACTTGGTGAACTTGTCGATGACGACGTACAGGAAGTGGTAGCCCCCCGCCGCTCGGGGAAATGGACCCAGGATGTCCAATCCCCAGACGTCGAAGGGCCAGGAGAGCGGGATCATCTGGAGGCCCTACGCTGGTTGGTGGATCTGCTTGGTGTGAAACTGGCACGCCTCGCAAGCCTGCACAAGCTCCGTAGCGTCGTTAAGTGTCGTGGGCCAGTAAAAGCCGTTGCAGAAGGCCTTGCCCACGAGGGTGCGGGACGACGAATGGTGGTCGCAGTCCTCACCGTGGATGTCGGCCAACAGCTCGCGTCCTTGCTTCCTCGAGATGCACTTTAGTAAGACGTCATTAGGGCGCCTCCTGTAGAGCTCGTAGTCTTGGATGCAATAAGCCGAGGCCTGTCAAGCCACGCGCTCCGCGTCTTCCTCCTTGTCTGGCAAGGTGTCGTGTAGTAGGTACATCTTGAGTTCTTTGGTCGAGCAACCCTCCTTGGGCTCCGCGGCGAGTAGCAGGCGTGCTCCGAAGGTCGGCCCGCAGGGCGGAGCTCCGGCTTCGGGCACCGTAGGTAGCCCCTCCCGAGGGGACGCCGGCTCAGGAGCGGGCAGTGCTGCCGACGGCTTGAGAAACCGCTCCTCGAAGACGCCCAGCCTCTAAGGTTCCCGCCTCGGGGCTCGTTTGGCGATGTCGTCCGCCTCCTTGTTCATGCCCCTTGGCACGTGCTACACCTCCAGCCCTTGGAATCGCTTTTCCATCTTGCGCACCTCCACCAGATATGCCTCCATGTGCCCGTCCTCGGACTTGTATTTCTCGTTGGAGAAGTTGACGAGGAGCTGCGAATCGCCTTTGATGGTGAGGCGCTTGACCCCCAGTGCAGCTGCGGCCTTGAGCCCAGCAATCAGGCCCACATACTCTGCTATGTTGTTGGAGACCTTCTCGCCTTGCTGGAAGCAAAGCTGCACGACGTAGTACAACTTGTCCTGAGTGGGAGATACTAACACGGCGCCAGCTCCTGCGCCAAGGCGCGAGAAGGCGCCGTCGAAGTATACCACCCATCCATCTGGGGCTTCATTACCGGGGGCCAGCGAGCGATCCTCACCAGCCCCCTGTTCCGGCGCGTCGGTCCATTCTGCCACAAAGTCTGCCAGAGCCGCTCCTCTGATCGCTCGCGTGGTGCTGAACTCCAACTGGAATGCATGTAGCTCGATGTTCCACTCAGCGACCCTCCCGACGACATTTGGGCCCCGGAGCACCTTCTCGAGAGGGTACGACGAGACAACCTTGATAGGGTGGCCCTAGAAGTAATGGCGCAACTTCCTGGAGGCGACAAGGAGCGCTAGGAGCAGCTTTTGAGGCATCGGGTAACGCGAGCACGCGTCGCGCAGTACGGTGCTGACGAAGTACACAGGGTTCTCCATGAGGGTTGGCGCCGCAGGATCTTCAGGCGCTTCAGGAGTCTTGGGTGCTTCTTGCTGGACGGCGGGGCCATCAGCAGCCGTGGTCGAATCTACCTCCAGAGCTACGTCAGGGGGCGACGGAGCTCCTCAGGATGCCGACTTGCCCCGCGGCCTCGCGCTTCGGGGCCTCTCCTCGCGCTCCACCACTAACGCTGCACTGGCGGAGTGAGGCGTGGCGGCGAGATAGAGAATCATGGGTTCCAGGGGTCTTGGCGCCACCATAATCGGCAGGCTGGTGAGGTATTCCTTGAGACCCCGGAAGGCGGCGTCGTCCTCCGGAGTCCACTCGAAGGGCCCCTTCATCTTCATGAGCTTGAAGAACGGGAGGGCGCATTCGCCAAGCTTAGAGATGAAGCGCCCCAGGGACGTTACGCATCCCGCAAGGTTCTGCATCTCCTTCAGGGTTGTAGGCGGCTTCATTCTTTCGATGGCCTTGATCTTCTCTGGATTAGCTTCAATGCCCCAGTGCGAAACCAGGAATCCTAGCAACATGCCGGAGGGTACACCAAACACACACTTCTCTGGGTTGAGGCACAGCTTCACCTTGCGCAGGTTGGCAAACATTTTTTCTAGGTCTTGGATGAGAGTCTTGGCCTCTCTGGTCTTGACCACGATGTCGTCGACGTAGGCCTCCGCGTTCCTCCCGAGCTGAGGGCCGAGGGTGATGTGCATCAGGCGCTGGAAGGTGGTGCCCGCGTTTCTCAGCCCTAAAGGCATGCAGGTGTAGCAGTAGACCCCACAAGGGGTCAGGAACACCGTCTTCTCCACATTGTCCACCACCATCTTAATCTTGTGGTAGCCCGAGAAGGCATCGAGGAAGCAGAGCGGGTCGCACTCAGCCGTTGAATCCACGATCTGGTCGATGCGCGGGAGAGAGAACGGGTCCTGAGGGTAGAACTTGTTGAGGCTCGTGAAGACGACGCACATGCGCTCCTTGCCTCCTTTCTTCGGGACAATAACGGGGTTGGCCAGCCACTCCGGGTGCCGTACCTCCCGTACGACCCCTGCTTCCTCTAGCTTCTGAACCACCTGAACAAACAAGACCTGCTTCTCCGGGGCCTGTCTGCCTGCTTTCTGCTTGATAGGGCGCGCGTCGGGGCACACCCTAAGGTGGTGCTCGATGATGTGCCTAGGCACCCCGACTAAGTCAGTGGCTTTCCAAGCGAACACATCCTTGTTAGACCTGAGGAAGCTAACCAACGCTGCCTCTTGCTCTGGGTCCATGCCCGTGCCGACGGTGAAGGTGGCTCCTGAGCCCTCCTTGTCAGCGGGCACCTACTTCGTCTCGGCCGGGTCCTGAGAGAAGAGCTGCTTCTTCTTGGCAGGTGTGGCATCCTATGTCTCCAGAGCCCCCTCCGTACCTAAATGGGCTGCGGCTGCAGCCCTGTAAGCGCGCTCAAGGACCTGAAGGGCAGCCTTGGGGTCCCCTTCGACAGTGATGACGCCGCTGCTCCCGGGCATCTTGACGGTATTGTAGCCCGGGTGAGTCGCCGCCATGAACTTCGCGAAGGCTGGGAAGCCAAGGACGACGTTGTAGGGTAGGTGGATGGGCGCGACATCGAAGTCGATGAGCTCGGTCCGGTAGTTAACGGGTGTGCCGAAGGTGACCGGGAGGCGGATCTGGCCGAGCGGGACGGCCGAGCCCGCGACCCCCGAGAAGGGCTTGGTGGGGAGGAGTTGCCTGTAGGACACGTGCAGATGACCAAAAGCCTCCGGGGAGAGGATGTTGAGCTCGGCGCCGCCGTCGATGAGGGTCCTCGTGACAGCCACCCCGCATATGGTGGGGGTGCATACCCTAGGGAGGACATTCGTGCCGGCTGCAGCTATGGCGCGGTCGCCGGGGCCAAAAGTGATGACGTGCCCCTGCGCATCCCGCCCCCGCGGGGCCTCTTGCGGCTGGGCGGCGGCCTCGGTCTGCCGAAAGTGTGACTTGACGTGGCGAGCCGACGCCGATGCTTGGGATCCTCCGATGATGCAGGCGACCTCGTGGGAGGGCAACCCCTCGTCGGCAGCGCCCAGCAGCTCATCGATGCTAGCCGCCCAAGCGTCGAGCTCCTCCGTGGGTGGCCCGTGCCGGAGTAGCTTCTGCGCCACTAAGAGCGCCGCCGGCGAGGCCACAGGGAGCGAAATTGGCGGAATAGGCCGCTCCCCGGTGGCCCGGCTGGCGAAAACGTCGTCGGGGAAGGGGGCAGAGCAACCATGGGTGGCGCGGTCCGCTGATGCCGCTCGGACGACGGGGACATCACCAGCCTCCATGCGGATGCGGCAGGCCGCGGCCATCATGGTGGTGCGGAGCAGGAGAGTGATACGTCTCCAACATATCTATAATTTTTTATTGTTTCATGCTATTATTTATGATGTTTTGGATGTTTAATGGGCTTTGTCATACACTTTTATATTATTTTTGGGACTAACCTACTAACCCAAAGGCCTAGTCTAGATTGCTGTTTTTTGCCTGTTTTAGGGTTTTACAGAAAAGGAATATCAAACGGAGTCCAAACGGAATGAAACCTTAGGGAGAGATATTTTTGGAGCAAAATACGCACGGGAGACTTGAGAACCATGGAGTAGGGCTGACATGGCGTCCACGAGGGTGGGGGGCGCCCCCCCCCTATAGGGCGCGCCCCCTGCCTCATGGGCGCCTCGTCTGGCCCCCGGTGCCCTCCTTCCTATTATATATACCCACGTACCCCGAAACTATCAGAACAACAGAGAAAACCCAAGTTCCACCGCCGCAAACTTCTATTCCCTTGAGATCCCATCTTGGGGCCTGTTCCGGAGCTCCGCCGAGGGAGGATCTTCCACGGAGTGCTTATACATCATCATGATTGCCTCACGATAAGTTGTGAGTAGTTTACCATAGACCTTCGGGTCCATAGCTAGTATCTAGATGGCTTCTTCTCTCTCTTTGGATCTCAATACCAAGTTCTCCTCAGTCTTCGAGGAGATCTATTCGATGTAATCTCTTTTTGCGATGTGTTTGTCGAGATCTGATGAATTGTGGGTTTATGATCAAGATTATCTATGATAAATATTTGGTTCTTTTCTGAACTCTTTATGTAATGATTATAATATCCTTGCAAGTCTCTTCGAATTATTGGTTTGGTTTGGCCTACTAGATCTATAGTTCTTGCAATGGGAGAAGTGCTTGGCTTTGGGTTCAATCTTGCGGTGTCCTTTCCCAGTGACAGTAGGGGCAGCAAGACACATATTGTATTGTTGCCATCGAGGATAAAAAGATGGGGTTTATATCACTATGTCTGAGTTTATCCCTCTACATCATGTAATCGTGCTTAAGGCGTTACTCTGTTCTTATGAACTTAATACTCTAGATGCATGATGGATAGCAGTCGATGTGTGGAGTAATAGTAGTAGATGCAGAATCGTTTTGGTCTACTTGTCTCGGACGTGATGCCTATATATAATGATCATGCCTAGATAGTCTCATAATTATTCGCTTTTCTATCAATTGCTCGACAGTAATTTGTTTACCCGCCGTAGAATATCGCTATCATGAGAGAAGCCACTAGAGAACACTATGGCCCCCGGGTATATTCTCAACATATCAATCTACAATCTACTTTACTTTTTCGCTTTTACTTTCTGTTGTTATAACCAAAAAATACCAAAAATATCAAACTATCATCTCAATCAGATCTCACTTTCGTAAGTGACCGTAAAGGGATTGACAACCCCTTATCACGTTGGTTGCGAAGTTCTTATTTGTTTGTGCAGGTGCGAGGGACTCGCGCGTGGTCTCCTACTGGATTGATACCTTGGTTCTCAAAAACTGAGGGAAATACTTACGCTACTGTGTTGCACCTCCATTTCCTCTTCAAGGGAATACAACGCAAGCTCGAGAAGTAGCAAGAAGAATTTATCGCGCAGTTGCTGGGGAGGCTTACGCAAATTCTTATGGATGATTATTCTTATTCAAAACTTTTATGTTGGCTTGAATTTTGCTTCTAGAAGTCTTTTAGATTCGGCCGCAGGAGGCAGTTTCATGGAAACTACCTTAGGATAAGCTACCAAACTCCTAGATAATATTATGGTTAATTATTCTCAATGGCACACCGAAAGATCTACTAGTAAAAAAGTGCATGTTATTGAAGAGATTAGTGTTTAGAGTGGAAAGATGGATGAACTTATGAAGTTATTTGCTCCTAAGAGTGCTTCTTCTGATCCTAATGATATGCCTCTGTCCACTTTGATTGAAAATAACAATGAATCTTTGGATGTGAATTTTGTTGGTAGGAATAATTTTGGTAACAATGCTTATAGAGGGAACTTTAATCCTAGGCCTTTTCCTAGTAATTCCTCTAATAATTATGGTAATTCCTACAACAACTCTTATGGGAAGATGCCTTCTGAATTTGAAACTAGTGTTAAGGAGTTTATGATTTCGCAAAAGAATTTCAATGCTATGCTTGAAGAAAAATTGCTTAAGATTGATGAATTGGCTAGAAGTGTGGATAGAATTACTCTTGATGTTGATTCTCTGAAACTTAGATCTATCCCACCTAAGCATGATATCAATGAGTCTCTCAAAGCCATGAGAATTTCCATTGATGAATGCAAACAAACAACCGCTAGGATGCGTGCTAAAAGAGAGAATTATATAAAAGTGTGTTCTTCTAGTTATCATGAAAATAAAGATGAAGATCTGAAAGTTATTGATGTGTCTCCTATTAGATCCTTATTTTCTAGTATAAATCTTGATGAAGATATGATTGGAGATGATTCTACTTTAAGGTGTCCCGTTGATTCAGAGTTTTTAGATCTTGATGCTAAAATTGTTAAAAGTGGGAGTGAAGAGATTAAAACTTTGCATAGTGATGAACCCACTACTTTGGATTTCAAGGGATTCAATTATGATAATTTCTCTTTGATTGATTTAATTTCCTTGTTGCAATCCGTACTAAACTCTCCGCATGCTTATAGTCAAAATAAAGCTTTTACCAAACACATAGTTGATGCTTTGATGCAATCTTATGAAGAAAAACTTGAATTAGAAGTTTCTATCCCTAGAAAGCTTTATGATGAGTGGGAACCTACTATTATAATAAAAATTAAAGATCATGAATGCTTTGATTTGTGTGATTTGGGTGCAGGTGTCTCCACTATCCCAAAAACTTTGTGTGATTTGCTAGGATTCCATGAGCTTGATGATTGTTCTTTAAATTTGCATCTTGCGGGTTCCACTATTAAGAAACCTATGTGAAGGATTAATGATGTTCGTATTGTTGCTAATAGGAATTATGTGCCCGTAGATTTCATTGTTCTTGATATAGATTGCAATCCTTCATGTCCTATTATTCTTGGTAGACCTTTCCTTAGAACGATTGGTGCAATTATTGATATGAAGGAAGGAAATATTAGATTCCAATTTCCGTTAAGGAAAGGAATGGAACACTTTCCTAGAAAGAAAATCAAATTACCATATGAATCTATTATGAGAACCACTTATGGATTGCCATCCAAGGATGGCAATACCTAGATCTATCCATGTATCGTGCCTAGCTAGGGGCGTAAAACGATAGCGCTTGTTGGGAGGCAACCCAATTTTATATTTGTTTTGTTTTTGCTTCTGTTTAGAAATAAATATTGCATCTAGCTTCTGTTTATATGTTGTTTTGTGTTTTAATTAGTGTTTGTGCCAAGTAGAACCTTTGGGAAGACTTATGTGAAGTTTATATGATCTTGCTGTGAAAAACAAAATCGTTAGCACTCGCTAGAATGGTCACCAGATTTTAGTGGAGCGTGCTATTTAGTTGGTTCTTTTTGCATATGGTTAATAGACAAATTACTCACGTTTACCACTTTAGTTTAATTTTTTGGAGTTGCAGAATTATGCGAAAACTGCAGATTACTACAGATTGTTCTATTTTTGACAAATTCTATTTTTCGTGTGTTGTTTGCTTATTTCAATGCATCTATGAGTAGTATTGGGAAGTATGAATCATAGAGAAGTTGGAATACAGTAGGTTTAACACCAATATAAACAAAGAATGAATTCATTGTAGTACCTTTGAGTAGTGGTTTGCTTTCTTATACTAATGGAGCTCACAAGATTTTTGTCTAAGTTTTGTGTTGTGAAGTTTTCAAGTTTTGAGTATTGCTTTGATGGACTATGGAACAAAGAGTGGCAAGAGCCTAAGATTGGGGATGCCCAAGGCACCCCAAGGTAAAATTCAAGGACAACCAAAAGCCTAAGCTTGGGGATGCCCCGGGAAGGCATCCCCTCTTTCGTCTTCATCTATCGGTAACTATACTCGGAGCTATATTTTTATTCACCACATGATATGTGTTTTACTTGGAGCGTCTTGTATAATTTGAGTCTTTGCTTGTTAGTTTGCCACAATTATCCTTGCTGGACAAACCTATTTTAGAGAGTTAAATATGGCCTAGGAATTGATAGAACACTCTATGTGCTTCACTTATATCTTTTGAGTGGAATAGTTTTTGCTCTAGTGCTTCACTTATATCTTTTAGAGCACGGTGGTGATAATATTTTGTAGAAATTGTTGATCTCTCATGCTTCACTTATATATATATTTGAGAGTCTATTAAAAAAGCATGGTAATGTGCTTAGGCTATAAAACTAGTATTCACATGATAGACATCCAATATCAATGTAGTAAAAACTTTCACACTAAGTGCATTGAATATGATGAGAAGTTGGATGCTTGATAATTGTTTTGAGATATGAGGATAGTGATATTAGAGTCATGCTAGTGGAGTTATTATGAAATTGAGAAATGCTTGTGTTAAAGTTAGTGATTCCCGTAGCATGCACGTATGGTGAATCGCTATGTGACGAAGTTAGAGTATGAGGTATTTGTAAAGTGTCCACCTTTGTGTGGAGGTCGGGGGCGTGCGATGGTTAACTCCTACCAACCTCCCCCCTAGGAGCATGCGTTGATTGCTTCGTTTTGATGACTCGTAGATTTTTGCAATAACTACATGAGTTCTTATGACTAATGTTGAGTCCATGGATCATACGCACTCTCATCCTTCCACCATTGCTAGCCTCTCTTGTACCACGCAACTTTCGCCGGTACCATACACCCACTATATAAATCCTTCCTCAAAACAGCCACCATATATATTCCTCAAAACAGCCACCATACCTACCTATCATGGCATTTCCATACCCATTCCGAGATATATTGCCATGCAACTTTCCACCGTTCCGTTCATATGATACGCATCATATTGTCATATTGCCATGCATGATCATGTAGTTGACATCGTATTTGTGGCAAGGCCACCATGCATAATTTTTCATACATGTCACTCTTGATTCATTGCACATCCCGGTACACCGCCGGAGGCATTCATATAGAGTCATACTTTGTTCTAGTATCGAGTTGTAATTCAATGAAAGTGTGATGATCATTATTATTAGAGCATTGTCCCATGTGAGGAAAGGCTAAATCAAGAAAGCCCCTCCAAAAAAAGAAGAAAAAATAAGAAAAAAAAAGGAAAGGCCAAAGAAAAAAAAAGGCCCAAAAAAGAGAAAAAAAGGGAAAAGAAAAAGGGACAATTGCTGCTATATTTTTCCACACTTGTGCTTCAAAGTAGCACCATGTTCTTCATGATAGAGAGTCTCATGTTTAGTCACTTTCATATATTAGTGGGAATTTTCATTATAGAACTTGGCTTGTATATTCCAACGATGGGCTTCCTCAAATGCCCAAGGTCTTCGTGAGCAAGCAAGTTGGATGCTCACCCACTAGTTTCTTTTGTTGAGCTTTCATACATTTTTAGCTCTAGTGCATCCGTTGCATGGCAATCCCTACTCACTCACATTGATATCTATTGATGGGCATCTCCATAGCCCGTTGATACACCTAGTTGATGTGAGACTATCTCCCTCCTTTTTGTATTCTCCACAACCACCTCTCTATTCCACCCATTGTGCTATGTCCATGGCTCACGCTCATGTATTGCGTGAAAGTTGAAAGGTTTGAAAGAATAGAGTATGAAAACAAGTGCTTGGCTGAAATAGGGGTTGTGCATGATATGAATATTTTGTGTGATGAAGAGGGAGCATAGCCAAACTATATGATTTTGTAGGGATAACTTTCTTTAGCCATAGTATTTTGAGAAGACATGATTGCTTTGTTAGTATGCTTGAAGTATTATTATTTCGTATGTCAATACAGACTTTCGTCTTGAATCTTTCAGATCAGAACATTCATGCCACAATTAAGAGAATTACATTGAAAAACTATGTTGGTTAGCATTCCACATCAAAAAAAATATTTTTATCATTTACCTACTCGAGGACGAGCAGGAATTAAGCTTGGGGATGCTTGATACGTCTCCAACGTATCTATAATTTTTTATTGTTCCATGCTATTATTTATGATGTTTTGGATGTTTAATGGGCTTTGTCGTACACTTTTATATATTTTTTGGGACTAACCTACTAACCCAAAGGCCCAGTCCAGATTGCTGTTTTTTTGCCTATTTTAGGGTTTTACAGAAAAGGAATATCAAACGGAGGCCAAACGGAATGAAACCTTCGGGAGAGATATTGTTGGAGCAAAATACGCACGGGAGACATGAGAACCACGGAGTAGGGCTGACGTGGCGTCCACGAGGGTGCCCCCCCCTATAGGACGCGCCCCCTGCCTCGTTGGCACCTCGTCTGGCCCCCGGTGCCCTCCTTCCTCCTATATATACCTACGTACCCCGAAACTATCAGCACAACAGAGAAAACCCTAGTTCCACCGCCGCAACCTTCTGTTCCCATGAGATCCCATCTTGGAGCCTGTTCCGGAGCTCCACCGGAGGGGGGATCTTCCACAGAGTGCTTCTACATCATCATCATCGCCTCACCATGAGTTGTGAGTAGTTTACCACAGACCTTCGGGTCCATAGCTAGTATCTAGATGGCTTCTTCTCTCTCTTTGGATCTCAATACCAAGTTCTCCTCGGTCTTGGAGGAGATCTATTCGATGTAATCTCTTTTTGCGGTGTGTTTGTCGAGATCCGATGAATTGTGGGTTTATGATCAAGATTATCTATAAGAAACATTTGGTTCTTTTCTGAACTCTTTATGTATGATTATAATATCCTTGCAAGTCTCTTCGAATTATTGGTTTGGTTTGGCCTACTAGATCTATAGTTCTTGCAATGGGAGAAGTGCTTGGCTTTGGGTTCAATCTTGCGGTGTCCTTTCCCAGTGACAGTAGGGGCAGCAAGGCACGTATTGTATTGTTGCCATCGAGGATAAAAAGATGGGGTTTATGTCACAATGTTTGAGTTTATCCCTCTACATCATGTCATCTTGCTTAAGGTGTTACCCTGTTCTTATGAACTTAATACTCTAGATGCATGTTGGAGAGCGGTCGATGTGTGGAGTAATAGTAGTAGATGCAGAATCGTTTCGCTCTACTTGTCTCGGACATGATGCCTATATATAATGATCATGCCTAGATAGTCTCATAATTATTCGCTTTTCAATCAATTGCTCAACAGTAATTTGTTTACCCGCCGTAGAATATCGCTATCATGAGAGAAGCCACTAGAGAACACTATGGCCCCGGGTCTATTCTCAACATATCAATCTACAATCTACTTTACTTTTCCGCTTTTACTTTCTGTTCTTACAACAAAAAATACCAAAAATATCAAACTATCATCTCTATCAAATCTCACTTTTGTAAGTGACCGTAAAGGGATTGACAACCCCTTATCACATTGGCTGCGAAGTTCTTATTTGTTTGTGCAGGTGCGAGGGACTCGCGCGTGGTCTCCTACTGGATTTATACCTTCGTTCTAAAAAACAGAGGGAAATACTTACGCTACTGTGCTGCATCTCCCTTTCCTCTTCGAGGGAATACAACACAAGCTCAAGAAGTAGCAGAGAGGGGAGGTGAGGTCGTGGGAGAGGCGAGATTTCGACACGCCCCCTACCTGGCACGCTAAATGTTGGATTACGGGCTCCGCAAACCCAAGAAGTTTGAACACAGTGGCATGAACGAAGGTCTCTCCCACTCATGTCTACCTAGCGCCTCGCCCTTGCC
Organism: Secale cereale; assembly: GCA_902687465.1. Classification (NCBI taxonomy): domain Eukaryota; kingdom Viridiplantae; phylum Streptophyta; class Magnoliopsida; order Poales; family Poaceae; genus Secale; species Secale cereale. Next base: position 548,657,870 of record LR738715.1, on the reverse strand, counting down.
CGATGGTGAGATTCAAGCAAGCAAAAAGTAAAGCACACACAAGTTTACCCAGGTTCAGGCCACCTTGCGGTGTAAAACCCTACGTCCTGCTTTGGTGGATTAGCCTCATGAGGGCTTGAGTATGAACAAGTACAGTGGTTCCTGAGCTCAGGAGGAGAGCTCAGGAGGGTCAGGAGGCAAGTGTTCTTGCTCCTTGGTGTGAAGGTGGAGTGTTCTAGATGAGGTTCATCCTCCTCCACAGTGGGAATCCTAGCTACTTATATAGGCAACCAGGGTCCTCTTCCCCCGAAATGTTTGGGCGGGAAGGGATCCCACAACGGCCATTTTGAGCGAGAACACAAGGACATTCCTATCCTGACAAAAGCGGTCTTCGCCTGCAAAGGGATCAGTCGATGACGCCGTGGTGGGCTCGGTGGTGACATCCTCCCTGTCGTCCTTGCGGTCTTCGGTCTTGTTGCGCCAAAGGGGAAACCTTTGTCTCGCCCCTCGCGAACCTGCGCCTGCGTCGTCTTCTTTGCACCAAAACGGCGACTGCACCACTGGCAATCGCTGGCGCGGTGCATCATTGCTCGCGTCACTGCCTCCTCCTGAGGCAGGCTTGGCCTTGGATTCTCTGCCCCACTGGGGCAACCTAGCCGAGGCCAATCCTGAGGGGGTCTTGGTGTCATTCTCCTCGCGAGGTCTAGCCCCCTCGCGAGGGTCTTGAGCAGATGGTCGACCAGCTGGGCCATACCCAGCCGTAGTAGGAGAGCGTCGCAGCCCGCAGGCAGGCAAGTCTGGGTACCCTGGTTCCCAGGACGCTGACACATGCTTCTCGAGTTAATTTCTTGGATCTGTTGTTTATTTTCATTAACATATTCTACTAGTAGTATGCCAACTCTCGGTTAACTTCATCAAGATCTTCCTTATATGTGTTGCAGGAAAATAATGGGAGGTACTAAGGTTTACCATTGAGGTTTGCTCATGCCTGGTCCTTTCGCTAATAGCACATTATTGTGCAGTTGCCGGAATCATTCTAATATTTAGGTTTTTTACAATTTGGTCTTGCACATGTAGGTCCTGCTGTCAGATGCTTAGACCCACTGTTCGACCCATTTTCCATATGGGGAAATGAGATGTCCATGAATATCAGTCAAGTCAAGAAACTCAGAAAGATTGTTAGGATAAAGAAACTTGCGACGAATAACAGCAAGATCTTTGTTTGCACAATGAAGAAGACATCAATCAACTATAGGATAGTACTAACTCTTTTACCTTGTTTTTCGCCATTTGCCATTTCAAAATTTATAATAGCTATTTATGCATATCTTTTTTTCTAGTACTTTCCATAGCAGTTCACCGATGATTACCTCTCAAACCACCTGCATGGTAAAGATGTATGATATTCATTCAACACCCACGGTACAATATTAAAGTCTTCCTCAAGAGGATGAAGGTTGGGCGTTTGATTATCCATAGCCACTGGCCTAAAGTTACAAAGACCTTCAACATCATTGAAGGCTCAATATTCGCCTTCCGCTTCTGCAGTTTCCCAGATGAGTTTCATATGTCTATTTAACATGCATGATGATACTTTCCAAAGGTTTTTCATGTTGCATGTGAAAATTGGTGCTATTGTCTAATGGCGTAGCTAGCTATATGCCTATATGGTGTAACTGAGTGCTGAAGCTATCTTATGTAATTTTATTATGAAATCATGGTTGCCATTATAGTGATATGAAATATATGGTGTGTTTTATAAGAAATATCAAATTGATTACTACATGGATTATCAATAATAGGCCGATTATCCTTCTTATTGGGTTTTTCTATTGTAAACAGTTTCACTGACAACACCGTGGGCGATGAACTCAAACAACCCACGCGGTTCCTAGAAAGTACGCGTGTTGGATCAAGTAACAATCATACACGACTTCGGCCAGAGAACTGTTTGCGTTAGGCCACCTTGCACAAATGTTCCCACATACAAAATTGTGTGTGATATACATACAAATGGAAACGTTTTTCTGGGATTCACTGTGTGGGATGTACATACTAACGGAAACAATTAGGCATGTATAATTGTCTCCGATGCCTCGCCTGATCGCACACGAGCTCATCTTGCCCCGCGTGTGTGACCGGAGGGCCTATCCCCGGTGGTTTCTGGGTCGTGTGGGAAGGACCTCCCAATTGCACACACTAACCAGGCGATGGTTTAAAAATCCGTCGCGGAAAGGGGTTAAAAACCGTTTGTATAGCACGTCTGTGCAACAGTGAAGGTATAATAGTTAGTACCATCCTGTAGTGCACTGATGCCTTCTTCATTGTGCAGACAAAGATCTTGTTGTTTTTCATCGCTAGTTTCTTTATCCTAACAATCTTTCCGAGTTTCTTGACTTGACTTATATTCATGGACAACTCATTTCCCCATATGCAAAATGGGTCAAACAGTGGGTCAAAACCTCTAACAGTAGGACCAACATGTGCAAGACCAAATTGTTAAAAAGATAAACACTAGCTTGGTTCCTGCAATTGCACAATAATGTGCTATTAGACAAAGGACCATGAATCTGCAAACCTCGATTGTAAACCTTGGTGCTTCCCATTGTTTCCCTGCAACACATATAATTAGTTATTGATCAGGTTAAGTGAGGGTTGGCATAGTATTAGTAAAATATATTGCAGATTCAGCAGATTAATGCGAGACACATGGAAAAGAAATTTATCAAAATCAAGCATGATTAAGAACTAGGAAATATAGCAATTGTATATGTTTCTCATGTATTTGTTACAACTAAATTTGATTTATTCCTCACATGCATAATAATACAAAATTTTACCCAGAACAATTGAACATCGCATTGCAGAATTGAACCAAACAGTTAACTATGCACCAAAACAAATGAAACAAACATTAACCGAGTACCACATTGGAGAATATAACATACTCCTAATAGAAGATTAGATAGTTAACCAAACCAAGCATGCTTAACAACTTGGAAATATGGAAATTGTATTTGTTTATCATGTATTTGGTACATACAAATTTGATTTATTTCTCACATGGAAGATAATAAAAAATGCACCCACAACAATTGAACATCGCATTGCAGAATTGAACCTAACAATTAACTAAACACCACAACAAATTAACCAAACATCAACTCAGTACCACATTGCATAATATAACATACTCCTAATAGAAGATCAGACAGTTAACCAAACCAAGCATGCTTAACAACTTGGAAATATAGCAATTGTATTTGTTTCTCGTGTATTTAGTACATCCAAATTTGATTTAATTCTCACATGGAAGATAATAAAAAATGCACCCACAACAATTGAACATCGCATTGAGGAATTAAACAAAATAGTTAACTAAACACCACAACAAATGAACCAAACATTAACTCGGCACCACATTGCACAGTATATAACATACTAGAAGAGCCTACAACACACCCACACTTCTTAATCGAGCGAGCTTAGCAATTAAACAAAGCTCTACCAAATTACAGACCGGTGATCTAAACAGAGTACTACTCCGGTTGGTGCTCGTCGATATCCGCCACCTCCTCCATGTCCAACTCGCGCCCGATGATCTCCTGGGGAAGGGGCTACACGGCATCCATCGCACCATACTCGGCAAGCATCTCGCCATCTGAATCTGCCATCTCTTTGGAAAAGGCCACCACAAGCTGGGCATGGGCGGTCACGGTCTGGGCTTGGATGGGCTCCATCGTGGCAATGTATGCCTCGAACAAACGGATGGCTACTCGAACACTCTCGGCGGTTGCCAACTATTCGGCCGTGGGTTGCCGACCGTTGTCGGAGAAGCTTCGCGCGATCCATGCGGTGACTGCCAGGAGCTGGGCTTGCCTGGCCTCGACATGGTCATGGGTGGCCTCCATCAGGGCTAAGGCGGCCGCTGCAGAACAGACAACTGTTGTGTCACTCTCGCCAGTTGCTATCCCCATCGCAGTTGTTGCTGCTGCCACCTGAGCAGCAATAGGGGCTGTTTGGGCTACTATGGCTGCCCAGTCGCAGATTACGGACACGCTCATGCAGGTTGTTAGCACCCTCATGGCGGTTGCGGCCGCGCTCTCACTAGAGTAGGCCATCGAAGTTGCCCTCACAACACGGGTCCATGTCCCCATCTTTGACCGACGATGATTGAACAGTGAAATGATATTTGTGGAGCGAGTTTTTTGCTTGACGCGCTAGCTGTGGATTGTACACTGTAGCCGACGAGCCTTCTCGCGTAAGCCATATACTACTCCGTTGGTGCACCAAGATATTTTGTACTGCATCTCACACGGTTGGTGAAAAAATAATGTGTGTGATCTACTTGATTTTTCATCTTGATTTGAAATTCATGATGGGGTCACAACGGCAAAGGAGGGTGTTTGAATTGCTAGAAATTTTATCTGTAGTGAACATCCAACTATAGGAGTGTCGTGGTTTTTTCTAGTGTCAACATAGAACATCAAGAGTATCGTGTTTAAATTTGGAATTTTTTGGGGTTCATTTGGACATTTTTATACATTAATTGAGTTTCCTAGACATTTTATGTGCATAATTCAAATTTGAACTACAGGCACATGCTCTCGTGTAGAAAAATGGGTTGAAGAAATAAATGTGTGTCCTTGGTTGCATGCTTAGGTCCCATACAAGAAATGGGAATGAATTTCAAACACCTCGGCATCGTGGCTCACTGGCAAACGTTGAGATACTTGGGTTTTAAATTCTAGCAAATCCAAAACTCATATGAAATCCATGAAACATGTGTGGTAAAAAAATTGTCCCATTTGGGGAAGGTTTTGGTATAAACTTCTCACCAACCAGAGCTTCTCACAAGAAGCCTCATGGTTCCGATAGGGAGCGTGTCACCTTTGTAGACGAAAAGATATCCGTTGCCTCTTCTTGCTTTCAAATTTTTTCTAGTGTCAACATAGAACAACGGGAGTGTCGTGTTTAAATTTGGATATTTTCAGAATTCGTTTGGACATATTATACATTAACTGAGTTTTCTAGGAATTTTATGTGCATAATTCAAATTTGAACTACGCGCACATGCTCCGGTGCAGAAAAATGGGTTTAAAAAATCAAATGTGTGTCCTTGGTTGCATGCTTAGGTCCCATACATGAAATGAGAATGAATTTCAAACACCTCGGCACCATGGCTCGCCGGCAAACATTGAGAAACTTGGTTTTTGAACTCTAGCAAATCCAAAACTCGTATGAAATCCATGAAACTTAACATGCTATCATGGAATGGCACAAACATGTTGTGGTAGAAAATTTGTCCCATTTGGGGCTGGTTTTGGTATGAGCTTATCACAAGAAGGCTCATCTAGTGCCAACATAGAACAACAAGAGTGCCATGTTTAAATTTCGAATTTTTCGTTGTTTGTTTGGACATTTTCATACATTAACTTAGTTTTCTAGGCATTTTATGTGCATAATTAAAAATTAAACTACATGCACATGCTCTAGTGTAGAAAAATGGGTTGAAATATCAAAAGTATATCCTTGGTTGCGTGCTTTGGTCCCATGCAAGAAATGGGGATGAATTTAAAACACCTCGGCCACAAACATTGACTTACATGGTTTACAAATTCTAGTAAATCCAAAACTCGTCTGAAATTCATTAAACTTGGCATGCTATCATGGAATGGCACAAGCATCTTGTGGTAAAAAAATGTCCCATTTGGGGCAGGTTTTGGTATAACCTTCTCACAAACCAGAGCTTCTCACAAGAAGCCTCATGGTTTCAGTAGGGAACGTGTCACCTCTGTGGACTAAACGATATTCATTGCATCTTCTTCCTTTCAATTTTTTTCTAGTGTCAACATGGAATAACAGGAGTTTCATGTTAAAATTTGGAATTTTGGGGGGTTTGTTTGGACATTTTTACACATTAACTAAGATTTGTAGGCATTTTATGTGCATAATTAAAAATTAAACTACATGCACATGCTCAAGTGCAGAAAAATGGGTTGAGAAATCAAATGTGTGTCCTTGGTTGCATGCTTAGGTCCCATGCAGCAAATGGGAATGAATTTCAAACACCTCAGCACCATTAGGTTTTTAAATTCTAGTAAATCCAAAACACGTCTGAAGCTCATGAAACTTGGCATGCTATCATGGAATGGCACTAAAATGTTGTGGTATTGTTAGTGTCCAATTTGAAAGAGGTGCACGAATTAACAACTAACAAATGCATTTTGAAAAATAAATAGCTACCATGTTATCATCTCAAATGTTTGTATAATTTAAATCATGGGTATTCTGCTTACCATTCACGTGATGCCATGTGTCACACTTTTAATGGCTAGGAGGTGTCGTGCGGACAGCTGCTTGAGTAGACGGGAGGCGTGCGAGCGCAGTCTACTGCGCAGGCTGACCGGGAGGCGTGCAAGTAGTCCTCCAATTCGCAGGCTCGTCGGGAAACATGCTAGTTGTACGTTGCGCAAGCTCACTTGCAAGCAAGCCCTTTGACTTCCATGGCCACCCGCCTCTCTCCCAACCTCTCCATTAACGGCGCCCGAGCCATTGTTTAATACGGGCGGCCTAACTCTTCACCTCCCATTCCCCTCCCACGGACCTCCACCAACGCCATGGCGCAGAAGGATCATCTGCCACTAGTCTTCCAGTTCGGTGAAGTTGACTCCGAGCCGGGCGAGATAGAAAATAAAGAGGAATGGAGCCTCATGGGCATGGCCCTGAACGAGCTGGTCGCGGTGGATGCTGCCCCCATGCCCGTCCCAGCTCCCATCCCCGCGCCCGCGCCAGTGACCATCCCCGCAGCAGCGACAGGCTGGTCGCCGAGCGCTATTGCAGCGCTGGAAGCCGTGGGCATCGGCAAGGTCCCCGCGGACCCGTGCGTGCTCATGTACATACCAGCACCAACGCCCCCGCATGTGCTCGTGTGCGCCCCTGCACCCACTGCATCGCCGATCCCCGTGTGTTTGCCTGCACCCAGCGCGCTCGTGCCCATGCATGCGCCCCCTTCAGCTTCATGGGACGCCATCATCGACCAGTACCTCGCAGCGTCGCGAGTTGCCGTCCTCCCGCACCCTACCCGTCGATCGTGCGATGACACGGTCTTTGATTTCCATGTGAAGAACATTATGTGATGTCTTGAAGATTTCAACAAGGGCGTCCCGGAGGACGACAACGACAACATCGACGAGGTACAGTGGCTCCGCCGTCACCACAATTAGTTTTTTTGGGTTTAATGTTGTATGTCGATCAATGAATTATGAATATAAAGCCATAGTGTGACTGAATGAAACCTATGGTTTGAACAAACTTGCGTTTTTCTCTATGAATGTACGGATTTAAATTTAAAACACTCATCGAAAACATTGTAGATAGAACACCCGTATGCAAACCAAGAGCTTCCCCAGAAAGCCAAGGGAAAATGAGTCGCATAGGATTTCTGCATCTCTTCATCGGAAATGTTTTATATAGAACAACCGTGTGCAAAGTGAGAGCTATGGTCCTTCCCCGGTAAGCCAAGGGAAATTTTGCCGCTCGGGATTTGTGCATCTCTTCGTCGCAAACAGTTCAGATCAAACAATGTATGCAAACTGAGAGCTATGGTTCCTTCGCCACTAAGCCAAGAGAAAATCTGGCGTGCATCATTTGTACATCCCTTCAACGCAAACGATCTTTTCTGATGACCCTTGTGCAACCACATACAGACAATTTGGTGAGATCTGCATCAGTCAGGTTGGGTATATATATATAATGCCATTTGTCAAACTGGAAAGATTAGCAGTTGTCGATCTAGTAACATTGCCCTTTATCAACCTTGTAACATTGCCATATGTCAAAATTTGCATCTAAAAATCACTAGCACTATTTAATTTTGCAAGTGAAATTGAGTAAGCATAGATTTCATTCATAGATTAAGCAGTCGTTCTTTATATAAACAGTTCAACTCGACATCTGAACCGACCAAACTTTTCCCCAATTATTGCCAACCACTTACTGAAATAGCTAGTTCAACAATATATATTAGCTAATTTTAAGTACGTAGTACAGTTCATATCTATAGTCACATGAACTAAAGAAAATAGCCCCTAAATACTACTACTACGGCGGGGCTTTCTACTACTTCCAGCAACCTTTCTTCTGCCGAGCGTGCTCAGTAAGAGGCAAAGGAGGAGGAGCCAACCGACAAGCTGGACAATAGGAATCTGGTGCATGTCGTTGCTGCACCTTTAGTGACGCTCACCTCAAATGCCCTTTTCCACTCCAGACAACCCCTCTCGAAGTGGCGGGACTCCTCGTAGATTTCCTCATTCTGCACCTCTGTGGCGGCGTGTGCTGCGGCCAAAGTGGCGGTAAGACTCTTTGCATGCTCGACCAGGCGCTCCTCCTCCTCCTCCTCCCGCGGGAACTCGAGGTAGCGCGCAAGGTCTTTGACGCACATGCGGGGCTCCACCTCCACCTCCCACCTTCGCGTGGTGGTGGCAGAGCGGGTGATGACCCCGGCGGTCGACAGTGGGATGGCGGCCACAGTGGTCGATGGTGAGATGGTGGCCACATCCACCACCTCCCGCCTCCGGGCTGCGACAACGGAGCGGGTGATGGCCAAGATGACCGACGGTGGGGTGGTGGCCACGACGGGCACCTCCCACCTTCGGGCCATGGTGGCGGAGCGGGCGATGGCATTGGCTTTCGACGGTGGTGTGGCGACCACGATGGTAGCCGGTGGGGTGGCGGAAATGGCGGCCGACAACAGCTGCCGATGGGAAGCGGCAGCGGAGCGTGTGGTGGGTGTTGTGCACACACCCAACAGGGACGCCATGGGCACCACACTACGACGAAGACTGCGTCGCCACCAAGGTGTAGCCTCCCAGCTGGAGCTTTCCTCTGATGACGGCGGAGTGGCTCAGCGATGACGATGGACCGGTGCCATTGGTGATTGTGGGAGAAGCAGACAAGATTAGCTATAGGGAGGGAGGGGAAAATGCGACGCATGGCTCGTCGGTCGTGAGGGTTTATATAGTAGGCCGATAAGCATTGGGATTTTGGGGGATTTCGCCGAGTCGGGTGGGAAGCTTGTGCGGCTATGCGCGGGAACCTGCGCGGTTGCGCGGGAACAGGCTCACTGATGATTCATTGGAGCCACTTTGAGCCACTGTTTGGCTAAAATAACGCATGCACAGTGCTCAAGCTTGCGCTCGAAGATGTCTGCGGCAGCGGGGTGACAAGACGTGCGAGAGGGGGACGAAACGACACGTACACATACGGTTAATAAAAAACGTTTGCGATTTAATTACCTACTACCTCTGTCCTATATAAGTCCTCTTTGTATTTGTGTACCAAATTTTGACTAGAGATTCAACTAATAAAATATGAATGCATGTCAACACACATTATATCGGTGGATTCATATTTGAACATAATTCCTAATTATATTAATTTTTATAACATACATTAACATTTTGTTAGTTTAATTTAAGGTCAAAATTTGGCATAGAATATAATGGAGACTGATAAACTAGGACGGAGGTAGTAGCACACGGTCACTCTCTACTCAGCGTCGCGAACAATTGTTCAACCACTTTGTGATGTGGAACGCGACGTAGTTTCACATCATGCTGCATGCTCGCAACTGCCGGCCGGCTCTACGTGTTCAACTGCTCTATGCGTGTGGTTGGTCGCAGTTGAGGTGGCCGCGGCGCGCTCTGCCCTCATTCCACCGTGCACACTGCCAATGTTTGGGGCTGGTGCACGATCACATACGTTCGTGCTGCCATTATGCATGCAGTTGCGTCGGGCGCTACCTTACGATGCAGTTACTCGCTGCAAAAACTGCCATGCAGACGTGCTGAGAATCCAGGCCACCCTGACCCATTTATTCGCGCGGACATTTACCTTAATCTATCACACCACATGACACAATAAGCACACCCACGACAACACATACAGAGAGGATATCCAGCGGCTCCAATGGCACTCCCCATGGCTCCAATGGTGCTCCCAGCGGCTCACAACGACAATGGGCGGCAGTTCACCACGCATCACATAGTGGACACCCAAGTGAGGGGGGAGGATTTCTAAGTGGTGTAGATGAACAAGCCGGTCTCGGTGGAGAGCTCCATCCAAACTATGGTGCAGTTGCTTGCTGAGGACAAGTACCAAGGGGTTGGCTTCGACCTCAAGTTCAACAGCGGTCGTGCTGAGCATGATCAAAAGGTTGCCATTGCCTAGTTGTGCATGCGACATGACATCCTCGTCTACCACTACCACCTGGCCACAAGGCCTTGCGATCATTACGCCAGGTTTATCAACAGCCGCGACTATAGTTTCGCTATGGTGGACACCACCAACGATCTAAAAGCGCTCGAGGTTTTGGGCTTAGCCTGCCAGAATCTTGTCAACATCCGTGACCACTACAAGGTCTAGGGCAACCAATAGAACTCTCTGGTTAACCTCTCCTCGACCATCATCAACCCCTTCTACATGAAGATGAAGGATGAGAGTAAGAAGGACAAGAACGCCTGCGACACCGTCTGGGATCAGAGACTGGCTGAAGAACACGTCAAGTAGGTGGCCAAGGACGCGTACACAAGCTATGAGATGTACAGGAGGATCGTTGGCATGAGGAAGTGTCTTCATCCTGACCCATACGAGGGATCAAGCCATAGAGAAGTGGATGAATGGATGATTTTTTCTCCTAGTTTAGAATGCATGCAATTGTTTATTGAGGTGTGTGCGAAAGATTTGTATAGTCACTAATGTAATTGGATGTTTCTTTTAGTTATATATTTTTGTTCTTCTGTAGGCAGAGCAACACACATGGCTTATTAGCAGCTATCGTCTGTGTTACTACCGGTCTTTGCATACATTTCTGATTACGGACATATTTGTCGCGTATCACACACATCTTGTTCAGTTGAATTGTTTCTGTTGTCTTGGCTCATCGCAAACAGTTCATCTGAGTGAATTGTATGCCCTCCATCGCACACACCTTGATCTGGCTGACTATTTCAGTTGTGTCCCCTAATCACAGACAGTTCATCCAAGTGAACTGCATGTTGTATATCGCAGACGCCCTCATCTGGCTAACCGTTTGTGTTGTTCTGGCTCGTCGCTAATAGTTTGTATGGATTAACCGTATGCCAAGCATTGCACAGGGAACTCTCACCTAAAGCGTGTTTGATGTCTGCGCCATCAAAAACAGTTCATATCACTTTTGACGATTTTATTACACCATCGTTTGCGATTAATGCATCACACACAATTTTGTCGAAGGGTCTTTGATTCTAGTGTCGCGTTTGGACCGTCCAGCAATAGTGACATCTCAAAGATATGATCAAAACACAGGAAGAACACCTCCACGAGCAGTGTATCGAAGTATCACCTCCTAAAGGAAATATGCCCTAGAGGCAATAATAAAGTTATTATTTATTTCCTTATATCATGGTAAATGTCTTTTATTCATGCTAGAATTGTATTAACCGGAAACTTCGTACATGTGTGAATACATAGACAAAACAGTATGTCCCTAGTATGCCTCTACTAGACTAGCTCATTGATCAAAGATGGTTATGTTTCCTAGCCATAGACATGAGTTGTCATTTGATCAACGAGATCACATCATTAGGAGAATGATGTGATGGACAAGACCCATCTGTTAGCTTAGCACTATGATCGTTTAGTTTTACTGCTATTGCTTTCTTCATGACTTATACATGTTCCTATGACTATGAGATTATGCAACTCCCAAATACCTGAGGAACACCTTGTGTGCTATCACACGTCACAACGTAACTGGGTGATTAGAAAGATGCTCTACAGGTGTCTCCGAAAGTGTTCATGGTGTTGGCATAGATCAATAATAGGATTTGTCACTCCGAGTGTCGAAGAGGTATCTTTGGCCCCTCTCGGTAATGCACATCATAATAAGCCTTGCAAGCAAATCACTAATGAGTTAGTCACAAGATGATGTATTATGTAACGAGTAAAGAGACTTGCCGGTAACGAGATTGAACTAGGTATTGAGATACCGACGATCGAATCTCGGGCAAGTAACATACCGATGATAAAGGGAACAATGTATGTTGTTATGCCGTTTGACCGATAAAGATCTTCGTAGAATATGTAGGAGCCAATATGACCATCCAGGTTCCGCTATTGGTTATTGACCGGAGATGAGTCTCGGTTATGTCTACATAGTTCTCGAACCCGTAGGGTCCGCACGCTTAACGTTTGATGACGATCGGTATTATGAGTTTATGAGTTTTTATGTACCGAAGGTAGTTCGGAGTCCCGGATGAGATCACGGCCATGACGAGGAGTCTCGGAATGTCCGAGACATAAAGATTAATATATTGGACGACTATATTCGGACACCGGAAGTGTTCCGGGTGTTATTGGGTAAAACCGGAGTGCCGCAGGGGGTTACTGGAACCCCCCAAGGGAGTATGGGCCATAGTGGGCCTATGAGGGAAAGAGAGGGACAGCCCATAGGGCTGGCCGCACCCCCTAGGGTTCCTAGTTGGACTAGGAAAAGGGGGGTAGGCGCCACCTCTCCTTTCCTTCTCCTCTCCTCCCCTTCCTTTCCTACTCCTAGTAGGAATAGGAAAGGGGGGTTCCTATTCCTACTAGGAGTAGGAATCCTACTCCCTTGGTGCGCCCTATGACCTAGCCGCACCTCCCCCTTGCTCCTTTATATACGGGGGCCGGGGGGCACCCAAAGACACATAAGAAACATTGTTCTAGCCGTGTGTGGTGCCCCCCTCTACAGAAACACACCTCGGTCATACCGTTGCAGCACTTAGGCGAAGCCCTGCACCGATAGCTTCATCATCTCCATCACCACGCCGTCCTGCTGACGAAACACTCCTGTGAAGCTCAACTGGATCAAGATCTCATGGGACATCATCAATCTGAACGTGTGCTGAACACGGAGGTGTCGTACGTTCAGTGCTTGATCGGTTGGATCACGAAGAAGTTCGACTACATCAACCGCGTCACTAGACGCTTCCGCTTTCGGTCTACGAGGGTACGTAGACACACTCTCCCCTCTCATTGCTATGCATCTAGTAGATAGATCTTGCGTGATCGTAGGATTTGTTTTTTTTTGAAATACTACGTTCCCCAACAGTGGCATCATGAGCCAGGTCTATGCATAGATGATATGCACGAGTAGAACACAATGAGTTGTGGGCGATAATAGTCATACTGCTTACCAGCATGGCATACTTTGATTCAGCGGTATTGTGAGATGAAGCGGCCCAGACCAACATTACATGTACGCTTACGCGAGACTGGTTTCACCGTTACGGGCACTCGTTGCTTAAAGGTGACCGGTGGGTGTCTGTCTCTCTCACTTTAGCTGAATTAAGTGTGTCTACGCCCGGTCCTTGTGAAGGTTAAAACAACACAAAATTGACAAAAAATCATTGTGGTTTTGTATGCGTAGGTAAGAACGGTTCTTGCTAAGCCCGTAGCAGCCACGTAAAACTTGCAACAACAAAGTAGAGGACGTCTAACTTGTTTTTGCAGGGCATGTTGTGATGTGATATCGTCAAGACATGATGAGTTATACGTTATTGTATGAGATGATCATGTTTTGTAAAGTTATCAGCAACTGGCAGGAGCCATATGGTTGTCGCTTTATTGTATGAAATACAATCGCCATGTAATTGCTTTACTTTATCACTAAGCGATAGCGATAGTCGTGGAAGCAATAGTTGGCGAGACGACAACGATGCTACGATGGAGATCAAGGTATCAAGTCGGTGACGATGGAGATCATGACGATGCTTTGGAGATGGATATCAAAAGCACAAGATGATGATGGCCATATCATGTCACATATTTAGATTGCATGTGATGTTTATCTTATTATGCTTCTTATTTTGCTTAGAACGACGGTAGCATTATAAGATGATCATGTACAAAATTTCAAGGTACAAGTGTTCTCCCTGAGTATGCACCATTGCGAAAGTTCGTCGTGCTGAGACACCACGTGATGATCGGGTGTGATAAGCTCTATGTTCACATACAACGGGTGCAAGCCAGTTTTGCACACGCAGAATACTCGGGTTAAACTTGACGAGCCTAGCATGTACAGACATGGCCTCGGAACACTGGAGACCGAAAGTTCGAGCGTGAATCATATAGTAGATATGATCAACATAAGATGTTCACCATTGAAAACTACTCCATCTCACGTGATGATCGGACATGGTTTAGTTGATTTGGATCACGTGATCTTTTAGATGACTAGAGGGATGTCTATCTAAGTGGGAGTTCTTTAAGAAATATGATTAATTGAACTTTAATTTATCATGAACTTAGTCCTGGTAGTATTAGCATATCTATGTTGTAGATCAATAGCTCGCATTATAGCTCCCCTATGTTTTTTATATGTTCCTAGATAAATATAAGTTGAAAGATGATAGTAGCAATGATGCAGACTTGTTCCGTAATCTGAGGATTTTCCTCATTGCTGCACAGAAGAATTCTGTCCTTGATGCACCGCTAGGTGACAGATCTATTGCAGAAGCAGATGCAAACGTTATGAACGTTTGGCAAAGCTCAATATGATGTCTTCTTAATAGTTTAGTGCACCATGCTTTACGGCTTAGAACCAGGACTTCAAAACGTTTTGAACGCCACGGAGCATATAAGATGTTCCAAGAGTTGAAATTAGTATTTCATACTCATGCCCATGTCTAGAGGTATGAGACCTCTGACAGTACTTTACCTACAAGATGGAGGAGAATAGCTCAACCAGTAAGCATGTGCTCAGATTGTCTGGGTACTACAATTGCTTGAATCAAGTGGGAGTTAATCTTCCAGATAAGATAGTAATTGACAAAGTTCTCTAGGCACTATCACTAAGTTAGTAGAACTTCGTGATGAACTATAATATGCAAGGGATGACGAAAGTAATTCCCGAGCTCTTCGCGATGCTGAAATCGATGAAGGTAGAAATCAAGAAAGAGCATCAAGTGTTGATGGTTAACAAGACCACTTGTTTCAAGAAAAGGGCAAAGGGATAAAAGGGGAACTTCAAGAAGAATGACAAGCAAGTTGTCACTCCCGTGAATAAACCCAAAGCTAAACTCAAGCCTAAAACTAAGTGCTTCTACTACAAAGGAAATGGTCACTCGAAGTGGAACCGGCCTAGATACTTGGCGGATAAGAAGTGTGGCAAAGTGAACAAAGGTATATTTGATATACAGATTATTGATGTGTACTTTACTAGTGTTCATAGCAACCCCTGGGTATTTGATACCGGTTCAGTTACTAAAATTAGTAACTTGAAACGAGAATTGGAGGATGAACAGAGACTAGTTAAAGGTGAAGTGACGATGTGTGTGGGAAGTGGTTCCAAGATTGACATGATCATCATCGCACACTCCCTATACTTTCGGGATTAGTGTGGAACCTAAATAAATGTTATTTGGCATTTGTGTTGAGCGTGAATATGATTTGATCATGTTTGTTGCAATACGGTTATTCATTTAAAGTCATAGAATAATTGTTATTCTATTTACATGAATAAAACCCTCGATGGTCATACACCCAATGAAAATAATGTGTTGGATCTCGATCGTAGTAATACACATATTCATAATATTGAAGTCAAAAGATGCAAAGTTGAAAATGATAGTGCAACTTATTTGTGGCACTGTCGTTTAGGTCATATTGGTGCAAAGCGCATGAACAAACTCCATAGTGATGGACTTTTGGAATCACTTGATTATGAATCACTTGGTGCTTGCGAACCATGCCTCATGGGCAAGATGACTAAAACTCCGTTCTTTGGAACAATGGAGCGAGCAACAGATTTGTTGGAAATCATACATACTGATGTATGTGGACCGATGAGTGTTGAAGCTCGTGGCGGGTATCGTTATTTTCTGACCTTCACTGATGATTTGAGCAGATATGGGTATATCTACTTGATGAAGCACAAGTTTGAAACATTTGAAAAGTTCAAAGAATTTCACAGTGAAGTAGAGAATCATCGTAACAAGAAAATAAAGTTTCTACGATCTGATCGTGGAGGTAAATATTTGAGTTACGAGTTTGGTCTTCGTTTGAAACAATGTGGAATAGTTTCACAACTCACGTCACCTGGAACACCACAGCGTAATGGTGTGTCTGAATGTCGTAACCATACTTTATTAGACATGGTGCAGTCTATGATGTCTCTTACCGATTTACCACTATCATTTTGGGGTTATGCTCTAGAGACAGCTGCATTCACGTTAAATAGGGCACCACCTAAATCCATTGAGACGACGCCTTATGAAATGTGGTTTGGCAAGAAACCAAAGTTGTTGTTTCTTAAAGTTTGGGGTTGCGATGCTTATGTGAAAAAACTTCAACCTGATAAGCTCGAACCCAATTTGGAGAAAAGTGTCTTCATAGGATACCCAAAGGAAACTGGTGGGTACACCTTCTATCACTGATCCGAAGGCAAGATATTAGTTGCTAAGAATGGATCCTTTCTAGAGAATGAGTTTCTCTCAAAAGAAGTGAGTGGGAGGAAAGTAGAACTTGATGAGGTAATTGTACCTTCTCCCGAATTGGAAAGTAGTACATCACAGAAACTAGTTCCAGTGATTCCTACACCAATTAGTGCGGAAGCTAATGATGACGATCATGAAACTTAGGATCAACACTACAAAAAATATATACACTTCCGTGATGATACGTGTTTGTCACAGTAGGTCACGTTTTCTGTCATGCATGTACATCCATGACGATTTTATGATAGAATCAAGATAGTCATACATGTGTTGTCGTAGAAGTGTTCCATGACATTAATAAAATTATCATCACGGAAGTGTCCACTTCCATGACGATAAATCGCACGTCACAGAAGTGCTTTCGTCAAGGGTGACCGACACATGGCATCCACCATAACGGAATGCCATTAAGCTATCGGGTCCGGTTTTGGATCCGATAACCCATTAACAGCCCCGACCAATGGGGATTTTCCACGTGTAAAATCATCATTGGCTGGAGGAAACACGTGTTGGCTCGCCGTTGGAACAGATGTCATCCACTCATTGGACCCAAAGCGCCTATGATACGCCGACACGTGACACGGCCCAACAGAGGCCCATTCCTGTGAAAAGGCCGGACCGTTTGACTTGGTCAAAAGGTGGCAAGCCGGCCCACGGCAAGCCTGTTAACGGCATGTTCACATATAGCCCATGTACATCCCGCTAACCCAGGGCCCATTTACGGCCTATCCCAATTAGGCCTAGTAACGTCATCTGGGCCGTCCAATATAAATCCATCCCGTTTTAACTTCTGGCCCATGTATGGCCCATGATGTCTTTTGGCCCATATGAGGCCCTTATTACTCTCGACCCATTAATGACCCGTGGTAAAACTGGCCCGTAATGAACAGTGTATCACGTTATACCCATTAACGGCATGTGGTGAAACTGGCCCGTAATGAACAGTGTATCACTTTATACCCATTATTCCGTTGGGCCGATTCCAGCCCATGTTATCTTTCGGCCTTCTCGGGCCCATTTATTCTTGGGCTCATTTCCACATTCGCTTACTTATGGCCCGTTAATGTCATTTTCTGCTTGTGGGCCAAATTCAGCCCGTGGTTACAGTCAGCCCGTTTGTCGCCTGTTAGTACGTTGGGCCGTTTTCATACCGTCATCAAAATACGGCCGATTAACAACGGCCCGTTATGGTCGGCCCATGAACGGATGATTTCAACTCTAGCCCATTTACGGCCATAATGTGGTCTGTTATTGGCACATGTTTTGCCAACCGATCATACGGCCCGTAGAAGGCCCATTGATGATACGGCCCACAGAAGGCCCATTGTGTCTACAGCCCGTATAAGGCCCATTGTTTCTACGCCACGTAGAAGGCCCATTGTTTTTTTGGAAAGAAAGAAGGCCCATTGTTTCTAGGGCCCTTAGAAGGCCCATTGTTTCTATAGCCCGTAGGAGGCCCGTGTTGACTACAGTCGGTGGGCATCAAAATTCGCCACCAGTGCAAATATAGGGAACACCCTACACTATACAAAAATGGCTTGCTATTTTCTTCAGCCGGTGGCTGGACGTTAAGAACAAATTTTGTATTGCACCAAAACAAATTACAACTATAAAACAAAAGGAAGGTTGGCATAAAAGTTAACAGTCTAGCAGATAAATGCACTACCAGAAGTTCAGAAGCTCAGTTCATTTGACCTGACTGTTACGTTTTCATGCTGTATTGTCCGATGGAGCACCATAACCTTCGCCTTCAGTTCTCCTAGGCTCCTGAACACCATAGCAAATGTCTAATAGTCTGGTTTCAAAACCATGCATATCTTGACAACATCGAACAATGTCTCTCCTTGTTTCACAAAGGGTCTCTATTAGGGAATGGACTTGTGTCTGGAGCGCAGATACAACATTGTTTTGAGCTTGCATATCGTGATCATGAGGCAGTTTGGACGAGATTGCCTTAACAACCAAGCCAGTATTACGCAGGAACGTGCTTTTGGCACTCTTAGTGGACATGTACTAACCCACAGCAGCAAGAGCTGACATTGCGGTTATAGTTTCCTCGCCACCTTCAAAAGGTGGTAGTTCCACCATTTTTTCCATAGCTCGCTGAAAAGTTGAGGTTTTACATTAGTAGTACCAGAACAGAAGATATTAAGGAGGCAGCAAAACCAAACAAAATAGCTTTGGTCTATATACAGAACTTATTCTGGTGAACCCATGTAAAATAATAGTTGTATTTTATTGCAAAGTACATAATAAAACCAGGTTCCAAACATATGACCATGTACCATCGCTAATGTATTGTCTATTTCTTCACATTGTATTGAGGGCTAAGGATAAATAGACAAAGTTTACAATACGGTAAGCATAGTATGACATCATTCATATCACAAAACAACTGAGAATAGACAAACAGGAAATTGTAACTTTGTGTGGGCAAGTCCAGCATGGAACTAGATTACATGTCAAGATCAAAGGAACATCACTCCTCTGTTTTAAACCTTGTAAGGTGCAATGATACGCTAAGACAATTGTGTATAAAATTGAAAAGAGTAATAGACATTGGCTGCAAACCATGCAGTTCAAGCCACAAGTCAGAGTTAGTAGTAGTTAAAAGGCATGAGGATTAAGGACTTACAACAGCGACTTTGACTGGTGTAGTCATGCCCTTCTTCTTGCTGGTGTGACAGTCCTTGAAGATTTCCACAGCATTTGGTTCAGGTACTTTTTGGTCCTTGCGGGCTTTCCTCTGCATTTGGAACAAGTCAATATAGATCTGATAATATGGTACAGCGAAAAGAGTGAAACAACAGCTAATTACAAGAGCCTCGCAGTGTGCAATATAGCTACGAGATCCTGTCGTCTGTTGGAATTTCACTTTCGTACGGTTGGCCTTGTTCTTTGAACAGTTCACCTACAAGAAGATAGATTTGTGTGGCACATGCGTAAATAGGACTTCAACATGTGATCTGATCACATATATATAATGTACCTGATACTTCGGATCGGACCAGTGTTTAACAAGGCCTCTCCAGTCTTCATCAGATATATTTTCCACTGGAGATGTTTGGGCAAGTTCACTGTTAGCCTTGCCTTCAAAGCATTGTTCAAGAAATCTTCCGATTCAGCTATTTATCGCCCGATTTATCACTACTCTTGGGTGACCGATAAGATTATGCCTTATCTTCACCATTTATCATTTGGGCCGATTTATCGCTATGACAAGTGATTTATCAGGAATCTACCGATAAATCGGGCCTAATCGTAGCACTATCTTTGCAAATACTATATTTATTTGCGTTTTGTGCACCTTGTTACGCAATATGTATTGTTTTCCTATTTTTTCGTCATTATACGAGGATTTAAAGGCTAGGAATCAAGGTAACACTTCTGTCCAATATTGTTTTGGTGTTGAATATAGCATATTTTAGTGTTGGGAACCTGGGATTTGAGAAAAATGGCCGATTAATAGATGACCGATAAAATCGATTAATCGGCCGATTTCCGATTAATCTATAATCCTGGCCTGGCCGAGATGATAACGATAAGCGATATCCTCAACAATGCTTCAAAGTGTGTTTTCTTCAAGTTATACCGATATTGTCGCAGAGCAGACTTGAAAACATGGGTGCAAGATTGTCTGGTTGCATCATCTTGGCTATCCGACTTGAACCTCATCTGTTGAAAATTATGGGAGTCTCATTATCAGCAACATAGAAGGTATTGGACAGAGCAAGACGATATTACTAGTTTCCATACATAACCATACTTACAGATAAATGGTCGAGGAAGGTGTTGAACTGAGTTTCGTGTTTGTCATTCCTGTACTGAATTCATGTTGGGCGGATACGTACATGACACCTAACAGCAACCGCTGCCTCTGATACTAACTTGGCTGACTCTGTAGCATCACGTGGCCTTTTAAAACCTGCCTCAAAATGGATCTCCGTTCTTCCTCCTCTAGATTTAGTTAACCTATCGAGCATTATCCCTGATGTTTGTTTCCTGTTGCGTCTAGGTGCTAGTCCCACAACAAACATAGGAAGTGTTAGCATACATCAGACTGTGAGACTACATATAAAGAAGCATGCAACTATAACTTGACTCCAGCAACTACCTTCTTGTTGTTGCAGCTCACAAAGTTCATCTGATCTTGCCAACTCATCTTGTGTCAAGAGTGCTTCTGAAGTAGTGTCAGGTGGCAAGGGAGCTTGGGAACGTGCTGCTAGCTGAGTTGACCGAGGAGTAACTCGTGCAGCTGGTGGTACTGTGGAAGGTGTTGCAACAACTAGGGTTGTCTCTGCTTGTTTGGTGGCAGCTATTTGTTTCTGTTTGGCTTGTTCTGCAGCTCATGTAGCATGGGATACCCTGTCGGTACAATTTTCCGCTGGACTTTGACCTTCTATTGCACCATCAGTACCAGCAGAATCTGCAGGATTGTTCCTCTTCAGTTTCCCTGTCGTTTTGTCTTGCTTCCTCTTGCTCTGTGCCATGTTAAGTCAAGCCGACAAGAAAATGAATATCAATTTAGTTCTTCAGAACAAATGTACTTTGATGTAAGAACATGGTGTGATAGACAGATATTGTATGTTCTAGAAACAGGAACACATGTCTTAGTCACAAGTATAATGTGTAAAGTAAGCAGATGAAATTCAATAAAATTAGAAGCAATACAAGCTAGACATCATACATAACATGCAACCACTATAACAGTGCCAAGTTAGAGGGAGCACATGTGATGGTGCACTAGGGGAGACGTGCTCATCACCAACACAGCTACGTTGAGTGTCTATGCATGTGTTTTCTTGGAAATCATCTTGGGGGGATGGAGGAGTAGAATTTGTAGAGGCCCTCCATTTGGAAGGAGCACCTTCATCCGCTGCCTTGCTAACTTCCTTCCGCTTTATTGATTTTGAATTGTCAAGGAAAATAACAAGAAAAAGCAATAAAATTCACTCTTCAGAACTCATTCGTGCATGATACTGACAATCACTACTTTGATGTAAGGCAAACACACGATTCCAGGATGGAATAATACAAAAAATAGGACGACATGGCATATTCACAACTGTTTGTGTAAACTAAGCAGAAACCATTTCACCAAATAAGAAGCAATGCAAGCTAGACACCACGTGAAAGATGCAACCAATATGACTCTGCCAAGTTAAAAGTGTCCCATCATAAATGGCATTTCAACAAATTAGAAGCAGCGCATGCTATAAATCATATCAAAGATGCAACTAATATCACATTGCATATACTGAAGGTGTCTCGTCATACTGATTTATGCGGGATACAAAAAACAATAGTTTTATGTGAGGACATGCTTAATAGATAGATGTATTGTGTACTAAATACAGGAAAGCATGTCACATTAACAGGTATAATGTATAAGCTAAGCAGAATAGCACATGCAGTTTAACCAGATTGGAAAAATTACAATCTAGACACCATATGCAACATGCAACCACATATCATGCTGCCAAGTTAGAGTAAGCACATGCGATGCTAGTGTAGGGGAAATGCGGTAATCAACTACAGAGCTATGTTCACTATCTTCATCTAGCCTTGCTGTTTCTTGAGAATCATGTCGGCAGGCTGACGCTGCATTCTTTAAATGAGGAGTAATCGACTTGCCCGACTGCCTCATCATAAGTGATTGATGATGGATACACAAGAACATTAGTTTGATGTAAGAACATGGTTAATACACAGATGTACTAGTACGTACCAAAAACAGAAAGGCATGTCATATTTAAAGGTATAATGTGTAAGCTAAGTAGATGCAATTTAACCAAATTGGAAGCAATACAAGCTAGACATCCGGCTGGAGTGGTGAGCATGATCATCTAGGACCTGAGAGCCTGGTGGGAGGCAGGCCGCTTCGCCACCATCGCGGCTTTTTAGTTGGCTTCCAGGTGATGCCTCTCTTTGCTGGGCTTGTCACTAGCTTGACCATTGCCCTGACTAGCTATTTGTCTTCTAGTGCTCACGGGATGGTGGTTCATGTAAAAAATATCTTTCCTTATCTTAATAAAGACCGACTTCGGCCTTTCGAATGCAAGCTAGACACCATATGGAACATGCAACCACATATGACACCGCGAAGTTAAAGCAAGCACCTGGGATGGTGGTTCATTGCGAGTGAGGTCATCAACTTCAGAGCTACGTTTACCGTCTCCATCTGCTGACACTGCACCTATTATAAGGCTGAAACGTGTATGCCATATCCGCCTAGCACGCTGGAGCGACTTCTCTCTTTTCTTTTTTGCTTCTCTCATAGCAGCGGAGTCTTAAATACCCTTGCATAAAAACACAATAGTGAGAGTATGGATGAAGTGTGTGCAGAACTAGTGCACTGTAAAAGTAGCAGATAGTAGGTGGGCTGAAAAATAAATGACAGGAGACATATGATAGCTCTACAATATTGCATGGCAAACAAAATTAGATTCTACTCCGTATGATTTTGTAATATATGAGCACAGGAAATGCAGGTACTCCTCCAGCACACCACCACATGTGGTCATATCAAGATAACAGTCGACTGAAAATAAATAGGTCAGTCAATTTTTTTAATGAACTGTCTGATCTATAAGGAACAGGCAGATGGCCTTCGTCTACCTCCCGCCAGTCACTGTTGACGATCTTTCTCGAACCGACAGCAACCACCGGCCCAGACCCCTGCCTCCATCGCCCCGCCCTCCCCTCGACCTCACACCACCGCCGTGCTTGGCAGCGCCCCCAGGCCATCCCATTAATCCCGAACGACCTCCAGATCGGGCGCCAGTAGCTCTAGGCTCCACATGCCCCTAAGATAAACACCGAGGCGCTGCTTCCCCGGCGTAATAGGCGGACTAGCGACTGTTACGCCGGGGAATGCTTCCGTTAATTGGGAATCAACTGACCAGGAATTGAAATTCAGGGGGGGCGATGGACCTCTGGCTAAGGTGAAATAGTATATGAGGAGAAACCTTGTGCATCGCGAGTTACTAGGAACATCTAGTATCAAGAAGAAGTGGTCAACTAGTGTCTTTTGCGGGACGAATACCGTGCAAGCAGACATGTAAGATTTGCACGAATAAGGGAAGAGGAGTACCATTTTCGGTTGCCGGTGTGGTCGCCTCCACATGTCACGCCGATCTTCTTCTTTCTGCCGGGGAAACCGATGTTCTGGAGGAGGGTGCAGGCTTGGACGAACCCATGGCCAAATTGTTGACTGTGTTTTTGTGGCCCTATGTCGGTGGAGGGGAAGCAGATCCGAGGCGGCGAAGGACGGCGTAGCAGGAACAGCTCCGGTGCGGTGGAGGGTGGCGAAGTTGGAGTGGCGGCGGTGAGGCGCATGACGGCGTGGTTGAACTGGCTCGGGTACGGACAACTCGGCCTCGGCTTCAACTACTAGCCGTTGAGGGCGTTGCGATTGAGGTCGCGGTGGACGACGACGTCGGGGTATCGGCTCCGGCGTGATGGAGGAGGGCGGCGGTTGATGGGTGGAATAGGGTGGAGGACGGAGGATGCCGGGGTTTCGCGGCTGGTGGAGAGGTAGTTTTTGCGCCCACGGAGTACGAATGGGGAATCGGGCGGGTGGGCGGGGGGAGAGAAGCATGTTTCGGGTCTCGGACGCGCTTGTTTTTTGCTTTTTTGAACAGAAGATGGGACGCACTTGTTTGAAATTTGGGGAAAGTACAAACTTTGCCCCCTCTTAAATTTCGGACCTACTGCGGGTCGGGGGTAGGATGGTAATCCCAAGTGTCCCAAATAGTGGGTGGGAGCGATTTTGGTCGCGCGCATGTGTGCTTAGGCGGCCATTGTGTATGAATGTTTTCGGAGGCGGTTGCGTGGCGTCTAGATGAAGCTACGAACCTACCCCGGTTCAGACCTTTGGACGTCGGGCCAGTAGGTTTCACGGGTCGAAGTTATTAGAAAAGTAATTTCCTTGTACTACCAAACATTGGTCTCACATGGTTTCGGGTGAGTAGAGGCTCTTTTGGCGCTTCGTTCGAAATTTTGAAACACAAGCATTCACGTTTAGAGTACTCTTGAACTTTGAGGATTGACATAAATAGACAACGTTAAATTTGACCTTATATGTTTGAAAACCTCATTAAATTATCCGCTTCTTTTTGAAATTTTGACACTTGAAAATCCTATAACTACGATTATTTTGGAATGGAGGAGCTAAATTAGAATCTATTTTGTACACGACTACATATGCTATTATGTACAAAATCAGAGCAAAGATTGGTGCCCCCATAATTTAAGTATGATTTACAAATACCATGATATCAAATTCAAATAATTGAATGGACTTCATGTTGAATTCGATTTTTTAAACCACCTTAAGTTGAATTCAAATGTATGCTAGTCCATAGGTAGCTATTTATAATGTCCATTGTGTAACTTTCGTATGTATAATGTGCTTTACACACACAACATGAACTATACTCACGTTTATATTCGATTGCTAAAGCGATGCATTGTCTAGAGTTCAAAATACTAACTATGTGGATCAATTGTGTCGAATAATAACATAGAAATACTCAAATTCGATAGAATCTAGATGTCTGATGGATCAATGATCGTTCCTTACGCGAATTGCAAATATCATGATCCCATCCTAATATTTGGATACAATTTATATCTTTAATCAATGTGTATAACAGTCTTGTACATGTAGTTTCACTCTCCATTGGTGGTCTCTCACACATGCTCACACACTCTCTCCCGAGGTGTCTTTCTCGCACACATGCTCTCGATATAACCCGCCCTCCCTCTCATAACCATCTACGACTGTTTTCACTAACCTTTATCACAAGCACTCGCCCTCTCTCAAGAATACACACGCACAATCCCCATCGACCCTTTCTATATACATAGACCTGCCTACGTGTCTCCCGTACGCACATTATCTTTAGGCCCGTCTCTCTCTCATTGTCTCACACCTCTCTTCCTAATCGACGAGTATGATTCTAGCAGAGCATTCTGTAGGATGTCCCATAAAGTTAGGTTGGATGAATAGTAATATTAGAGATAAAGGGGTTACCTTAGTCCGAGAACCTAGGGTTACAAAACCTAGCCGGCTTTGTCAGTGGACATAGAGTCCTTCACAATTCTACTATCTCTGTCTTGTACGAATAGTCATCCATGGGTCTCCCTAAATGCGTCACGGGCCGACCAATGTGGCGCGGGACGGAACCAAACGAAGGGCCTCACCTCGACCCACCGGACCTCACGCGGTGACACACCCTCTGCCCCCACGTCTCGTTATCTTCTCACACCCACACATACCAACACAGACACCACACACACACAAATGCTCGTGGTGCCTCTATTCACTCCCCCTTGCATATACACACTCAAGGGAATCTCTCGCCATGACATCATATTCATCTCTCTCTCTAGACCACTCTCATTTCTCGTGGTATCTCTCCCACGCCCCCCCTACCGGCCCCTCTATCCATGCCTCTCTCGAATACGTAATACACACATACCTCTCTAGGCCCTTCCAAATGCATCAACTACACACTCACACATGTTACTATTGGGGAACGCAGTATTTCAAAAAAATCTACGATCACGCAAGATCTATCTACTAGATGTATAGCAACGAGAGGGGAGAGTGTGTCCACGTACCCTCGTAGACCGGGAGCGGAAGCGTCTAGTGACGCGGTTGATGTAGTCGAACTTTCTTCGCGATCCAACCGATCAAGCACCAAACATATGGAGCCTCCGCGTTCAGCACACGTTCAACTTGATGACGTCCCACGAGCTCTTGATCCAGTAGAACTTCACAGGAGAGTTTCGTCAACACGACGGCGTGGTGACAGAGATGATGAAGCTACCGACGCAGGGCTTCGCCTAAGCACTGCAATGATATGACCGAGGTGTGTTCCTGTGGAGGGGGGCACCGCACACGGCTGGGAGAGATCAACTTGATCAAATTGTGTGTATAGAGGTGCCCCCTGCCCCTGTATATAAAGGATCTAGGGGGGAGGCGGCCGGCCTAGGAGGAGGGCGCGCCAAGGGAGGATTCCTACTCCCATCGGGAGTAGGACTCACTCTTTTCCTAGTTGAAGTAGGAGGGGAGAAGGAAAGGGAGAGGGGAAGAGAAGGAAAGGGGGGCGCCACCCCCCCCCTCCTTGTCCAATTCGGACTAGAGGGGAAGGGGGCGCGCGGCTGCCCTGGCCGCCCCTCCTCTACTCCCACTAGGGCCCATGAAGCCCATTTAGCTCCCCGGGGGGTTCCGGTAATTCCCCGGTACTCCGGTATATGCCCGAAACCTTTCGTGTGTCCAAACATAGTCGTCCAATTATATCGATCTTTACGTCTCGGACATTCCGAGACTCCTAGTCATGTTCGTGATCTCATCCAAGACTCCGAACTACCTTCGGTTCATTAAAATTCATAAACTCATAATACTGATCGTCATCAAATGTTAAGCGTGCGGACCCTACGGGTTCGAGAACTATGTAGACATGACCGAGACTCATCTCCGGTCAATAACCAATAGTGGAACCTGGATGCTCATATTGGCTCCTACATATTCTACGAAGATCTTTATCGGTCAAACCGCATAACAACATACATTGTTCCCTTTGTCATCGGTATGTTACTTGCCCGAGATTCGATCGTCGGTATCTCAATACCTAGTTCAATCTCGTTACCGACAAGTCTCTTTACTCGTTCTGTAATACATCATCTCGTGACTAACTCATTAGTCATTTGCTTGCAAGGCTTATTATGATGTGTATTACCGAGAGGGCCCAGAGATACCTCTCCGACACTCGGAGTGACAACTCCTATTCTTGATCTATGCCAACTCCACGAACACTTTCGGAGACACCTGTAGAGCATCTTTATGATCACCAAATTACGTTGTGACGTTTGATAGCACACAAGGTGTTCCTCCAGTATTCGGGAGTTGCATAATCTCATAGTGATAGGAACATGTATAAGTCATGGAGAAAGCAATAGCAGTAAAACTAAACGATCATAGTGCTAAGCTAACAGATGGGTCTTGTCCATCACATCATTCTCCTAATGATGTGATCTCGTTGATCAAATGACAACTCATGTCTATGGTTAGGAAACATAACCATCTAGTCCAGTAGAGGCATACTAGGGACATAATGTTTTGTATATGTATTCACACATGTACTAAGTTTCCGGTTAATACAATTCTAGCATGAATAAAAGACATTTATCATGATATAAGGAAATACAAATAACATCTTTATTATTACATCTAGGGCATATTTCCTTCAGTTACATCATGTACCCCATTGATCTAAAAATCCCTCTCTTCACGTCTATTTCGCATACAACATTCCTTTTGAATAAAGTGTGTCCAAAAAATATTTTAGAATTTCTACATATATACAACATTACAAAGTTGTATGGAGGAGTATGAACGCTTGCATTGCGTGATGCACACAATGATATTTATTCCGCACTGTGAATTTGTATATTTTTATACTATATATAAAGTTCATCATAGTAAAGAGAAATGAAGAGCATCTCTCTTTCCATCGCATACCCCCCCCCCTCTACGCCCCTTTCACATACGCACACAAACTATCTCCAGGTCCTCTAAAAGTAAGCCCCCAACACATTCACGCATGTTTCATCTTTCTCTCGTGATATATACAATGAAGATCATTGTATTTGAAGCGAAAGCACGATACGTACATTGGACTTCGGAATCCACTCATTAAGGTCACTATTTATGTTTTGTGGTTATTATACAGTCACAGGCTCACCGTAAAACTCTGTATTTGCTCAAGACACGACTAGTTGACTAGTTAAATGCTCCACGTGGCACCTCTAGTGTTGCATCACATTATCTCACTACCATCGGGTCCATATGTCGGCTTGTATCTACTCTACATCTACACTCTTATAAAATACTAGCAAGATGCCCATGCGTTGCACGGAACATAAAGATGCATTTGTATGAGTAATTTATCTTGTGGGAGAAAAGGATGAACAAGGGGAGGCCTTATTTGCAAGTGTTGAGAGGGGTGTGGGTATCTTTTTGCAAAATTGCCATAGTTTCCTTCCTATCCGTCAGATATAGATCGGGCGACCTATATTGCAGGATGGCAGGCACACGATCATCACCGACTATGCTTTTTATAAGAGTAAGGATAAAATACACTCTTATAAAAAACAGAGTTGGTGACGATGGTGTGCCTGCCATCCTGTAATATAGGTCATCTGATTTATATCTGACAGATAGGAAAGAAACTATGACAATTTTGCAAAAAGGTACCCACACACCTCTCCACATTTGCAAATAAGGCCTTCCCTCGTTCATCCTTTTCTCTCACAAGATAAACTAGTCATACAAATGCATCTTGATGTTACGTGCAACGCACGGGCATCTTGCTAGTAAGAATGAAAACAAACGACAACAAAATATTGGACGGTGGTTCGAAGTCATGACCGCGGGCAGAGCAGACAAGGTGGCCTTGTATTGGTATGTTGAGCCGTCTGTTTTAACACACAAGAGCTGGTGTGGTGAATATACACACACGCATGCATGCACACGAACTACATGCACGCAACACTCACACGAACATGCACCCACGCATGCACACAACACTCACACATACACACGCAGCCACGCACGCACGCAACACTCACACGCACACACGCACGCATGCATGCACACACCAGTATACCACATGACCAACACACACTCTCATGCTCAAGTGCTCAACCTACACGTGCATGCGCACACATCAGGCCGTGACAGACAAATACACAACCAGGTGATTCCCGCGCACGGGGTGGAGTCTTGTCGCGCCTGCGTAAATTTGTGTTTATCTGAACTTTTCCCTATGCAAACTGACAGGTGGGACCCATTGGGAACGTGTTCAATTTAACTAGTCAACATGGTGCCACGCAGACTATTTGGCCGGTCAACAGAGTGCAATCCAATGCCGAACACTGAGCAAGTGACCGTATAATCACCGCAAAACGTATATAGTGACCGTAATCAGCTTATTCTGAAGTTCGATGAACGTATTACGCTTTTCTCTCTGTAGGCCCTCCAAAACTACATCTCTACACGTTCTCGCATGTTACATCTAACAACTATGCAATACAGCACCACTACTACACTCTAACACAATAAATCATACTCCCTCCGTCCCAAAATAAGTGTCTTAACCTTAGTACAACTTTGTACTAAAACTAGTACAAAGTTGAGACACTTATTTTGGGACAGAGGGAGTATGTGTTTTTATTTTTACTAGATAGCATAATATTACTTAATTATTCAGTTTGCATACATTAAAATTGCCTTTGAAATGTATGGCCAGTATCATATACCGCGCGGGAAAAATCAGGCCCTTTCCTGTTTAATCGGGTTTGTATCGATGGATCGTGCGAAACAGCAAAACTATAGTACAATATACAGTACAAGTGACAGTTCACTGGGCCGTCGTGTCGTGTACTCCTCCGTCGTAAGAGTGGAGCACTTGCTTTTATAAATCTTCTAGTCCCTTTCGCCGACATGTGGGGCATCAAGCTACCGGGCCCACGTGCCATACCGGAATACAGTGCAGAGCAGCGGGGTGAAGCACCCAATCATGGCGCTGGCGTAGTAATGAGCAATGAGGCGTCATATCACAAAGCTGCACCTTTCCCGCAGTTAAGTTGGAGGGACGGAAGTAATAATGCTAAAAAAGAAGAAGTTGGAGGGACGAAGCAGCCATCATTTCACTCGTTGTTGAATCCGCTTCTCCCTCGTCTTCTTCAAGTTAACCACGTGTTGCTTCTGCCGTTGTTCTGCCTCATGTGGGAAGCGGATTGGCTTGGTGAAGCACTGACATGTGGGACCACATGTTAGCAAACCGCCAAGACAACGTCCATTAAAAATAAGAAACCTCCCCCGCCATCCGCGCGGCAAAATCACCTCTTTTTTACTAATCTTGATTCTATAATTTTTTAGATCAATATAATTGAGATTTGTATAGATAGCACACATGAGCAAAACCAAGTGGTATGGTTAAGGGCATCCACAATGTGTAGCCAAATGTGAAAATAGCTTTTGGCATCGTGGGAACCATTGTGGACGGTGTTGCCAAAGCCAAAAGGATGGAACCGAAGCTCCCTGATTGATTGATTGAAGGAATAGAAAAATGCAACGTCTCTCCTCTTTCTCCCGTGCTTGGACGCATGTACAGTATAGAGGACAGAGTCTACTCCCCTGTCCCTTCTATCACAAATCACAAAGCAATGACGCGTCAAATCACAAAGCACGGACGAAGCAACCATCATTTCACTCTTCGCTGACTTCGCTTCTCCATCGTCTTCTTCGAGAAACCATCTCACCGCACTAAGCTGGACGGACGACGCTATTGTGTACGAGTAGTACTAGTACATTTACGTGTCCTTTGCTTCAACGGACTTCCTGGATGCAAATAAGGCGGTTGTCTCGGCTGGCAGGCGGCACTTGCGAATGACTTACCGTGGTCTCCCTCAATGGTGTTCTCCGTCGAACGCACTTCGCCAAATCACAATGTTCGAGATATCATCGATGTCACCGCAATGGGGAAGGAAGTCCAATATAGTTACTACCTCCATTTTTTTTGTACACAAGGCCAGTATATCAAAATAACAATTTGCAAAAGGCCACTAACACTAATCGAGGCAAAATTGATGGGGTTTGCCTCGTACTGGCAACCAAGGACATTAATATCCCCTGCATGCATGCGGAAGTGAGAAGGTTGGTTTGCATGGCGCTGCATTAATCAAGCGATGAGGAGTGAAATGGTTAGATCTTTGGGCTTTGGAGAAAAAAATACGCATTAATTGACACGTGAAACGAGGATTTGTATCGATTAATCCCGCGAAGGAAAACCCCGACTTTCTTTTTTAACACTAGTACTCCTAGTACGTAGTACTACTACGTACTTATCCTGTTTGGGTCTAGACCTTGCAATGCCATACTTCGCCACACATTTTTGCCAAGCTTGCCTAAAGTTTCAAAATGAAAAGGAGGTACACTTACGCACGGCTGTCGCGGTCGCACTGCACCCTCACACGGTCGCTCCTGCACGCCGCGGTCGCAGCGCACGCTCACATGCACAGTCGCTCCTACACGCCGCAAACCCAACCAAGGGAACGCACCCTCACTGACACGTGCTGTCGCATGTGAACAAACCAAACTCAGCCATCCTATCGCTGACACATAATTTTCATTCATAGAGTATGCTTATCCAACCGCATGTTGGGGAGTATCCATACGGCCCATGCGGTGGTCTGTTGGGGAAGAAGAAGAGGTGACGAAGAAGGGTTAGGAGACGTAGGACATTCATCCAACCGCCTGAAATGGTAGACTGACCCAAGTCAGGCGACTTGCATAACGATATATGTTTTAACACAGCAAAATATCCATAAAACAACAACATAAAGAAAAACTATCATTGCTCGCGAAACGAGACGACCTCGTCGTCTTTGGCTGCCGGCGCGAACCAGCCGTAGCTGCCGACGTGTGTCTCCGCACCATGGTTGTCCTCGGCCTCCATCTACTCATTCACGCGGAGCGTGCGGGCGCTCTGCATAGACGAGAGCACCGCCCGGTTCAAGTCGAGGACGTCCGGTTCCGCCTGCAGGAGGGCCTCGATGGCAGCGGCATCTGCGCGCTCCGTGTCGAGTCGAGCCTCCGCCGCCCGGTTCAAGTCCAGGACGTCTGGTTCCGCCTGCAGGAGGGCCTCGATGAGGGCAGCATCCGCGCGCTCCGCGTCGAGTTGAGTCTCTGCCGCCCGGTTCAAGTCCAGGACGTCCAGTTCCGCCTACAGGAGGGCCTCGATGGCAGCGGCATCTGCGCGCTCTGCCTCAAGTTGAGCCTCCGCCGCCCGGTTCACATCCACGACATCCGGTTCCGCCTGCAGGAGAGCCTCGATGGCAGTGGCATGTGCGCGCTCCGCGTCGAGTTGAGCCTCTGCCTCCCGGTCCTCCTTTAGTATCGCCAGGTTGAACCGCTGGTCCGCCTGCACCATGGGGGACTCGGACGCCGGCACGAAGTCGACGTCCATCGTCTCATACCCATCGGGGGCCTTCTACGCCGTGACCTCCGCCATGAACATTGGATCGGCTTCCTCCTCCTCGTAGCTTGGCTCCAGAGAATTCGGGGATTGGCCCGCCATAAAGCGAGCTTGGGAACGGAGGTCTCTGGCACCGACCGCCGCCGTGATTTCTGCATGGCGCTCCGGCGTCAGCATCTTGTAGTATGTGATCTTGCGGTGCACCATGGCTTTCCGGCGAACTAGAGGATGCTTAATGCGGGCTAGGGGATCGAAAGGTGGGGGAAGGGGCTGGAGTAGGCCGAGCAGCAAAGGTTCTGGTGTAAATAGTGGTTACGGTGATGATCGGTCAATCGGTTTTGACTCCACATCGCTCTTATCGCATTCACGTTCCAGCCCGGCACGCTGGACCCTCAACGTCGCTCACCGAATGGAACACGCTTCATCTTGCGTTTTTGCTCGCTTGTGGGACCACGGTTCAGAGCAAACCGACGTCCCTCCCCCTCCCCCGCCCGCGCCATTTTATGAGGAGTAAATAAAAACATAGGGAGTATACTACGGATGAGGATCCCCTGACGTGGCCGAACCCATTGAGTAACTGACATGCGGGGCCTAGCAAGCATGGGGTCCACCAGTAAGTGACCGAAAGGGAGGGTAAGGCAGGGATACGTATGTGAACGGAGCTTCCAATGATATAATTTTCACATTATACATCTCATGTACTATTAATCTTGTCAATAGTCAAATGCAGTTTTGAAAAACGCATTAGAGCATGGTTAATAATATAGCCTGTCGATGGCTATAAGGAACTGCCATGTCATGTATCGATCTCGTCAACATGAACCGAATGGGATGTCAGAACTAAGACGTGAAGCGACACGTAGTGGAGGCAAAGTGAAACTTCAAACGAACCGTTTGTTTGTATGCATGTCGGACAAATTACAAATAAACATTGGAAATACAAGCATGGTCTAGGCCCACATGCGAATGATACTCGGCGGAATGTTCAAATGAGGCATGCGTGAGGATGGACTCGACCGGAGGGCGACATGATCGATGGAGAGGAATGAGAAATAAGAAAAAGCCACATGATTATACTTGAACGGCTCAAATAAACAATAAGTTGTCTCGCTAGGCCTACAGAGTGAAAGACCTAATGCGCAACGTGGAGCACTGACACTCGAATATGGCCAGGAAAACAGGGAAACCGACATGTGGGGCACACCTGTCGGGACGACGTAGCGCAAACTAGTCCAATGGAGGAGCTGGCCCACGCCCTCCTCGCCACCGGCAACCATTCATGTGGGTCATGGGGGCCAACAACGTGGCGCAGCTCCAGCACCGCCTCTGGACACGGCAACCGCGGTGAGCGACACGCTCATCGTCGCTAGACACGGTCGGTTTCAGTGTGCCGAGGGTGGCGTTAGTGCTGTGGCACGACCAACAGTATGTTTGGTTTGTGCCCAAGGTTGTCCCATCAAAGCATTGGGTAGCCAAAATTTTGGTTGAGGTTTTAGTTGCCCATGATTTGGTCGACATCGGCAAGAAAAATGAACTAGAGTTGGCTAGATTTCATTGGCATGCAAAAAAATGGCAACCATCCAAACAAAGACCAATATTTGGGTCATGACCAAAATTTTGGTAAGGTGCACTTTGGCCACAATCCAAATACACGCCAACACCCGGCTCATCGAGGATGCACAGGGCGTCGGAACGCGTCTGCGGAGTGGTGTAGCACGGCCAACTGCATCCTCAGGACCTGAGACCATGTCGGGTCATCTTGCTTTTTCAATGACATGCGTCGATCACATGTGAGCAAAGGGCATCTCCAACGTTGCCACGACCGCAGCTGACTACCCTGGCACACCAAAAACCCTCGTCCCTCGAGCCGTCGCGCGGTGTGTTCCCAACCGGCGCCAGCTGCCCGCATTCATGCCGTCCATCCGTATCCAGTCATTAAGAGGCTCGGTGCCCGAGGAACCAACTCCGGCGACTTAATGACGCACCAGGACGCTTGGCCTCACTGGAATGCGCTACTTAAAGGGGCAACGCCCAGCTAACCTCCACACCATAGCGCATCGTCCTCCTACCTGGCACCACATCCGCCATGACCGCAAGCGCGAACGCTCTGCGGGAGAGCTTGTTTTCGGGGATGGAGCTCGAGGTCGCCGCCCTCGCTCAAGTCGCCGCACAAGCGGTGGCCACGCTGGCGGCCGACGACGGGAGCACCGTCAGCCACGCGTCCTACTTGCCGCCGTACAACGTCTGGCACCGCCGAGGTCGGGGACTCCTCCGAGGATGAGTAGGGCATGGGAGGCGGCAGGGCATGGTTTGCAAACTGGCCGGTCCATCTCTCGTGTTCTACTTTTCCTCGCCGGAGACCGCACCTTCACTTCACGGGTCTTGAACCCCGCCCCCATACATGGAGATCGCAGATGGAGGACGTCGGTCGCTGCCGTAGAATAGGTTTAGGGTCAGGTTTCTTTTATTTGTCTGTCCTATAAAAGTTCGAAATGTTATGAAAACCTGGCGTGTTTTCATTAATCTCGGCCGGTGTATATGAACTTTCACAATAATATAGTATATTGTAGGAGTACTAGCAAGATGCATGTGCGTTGCACGGAAGATCAAGATCTTGTGGGCGAAAAGGATGAACGAGGGAAGGCCTTATCTGCAAATGCACATTCACGCATTTCACATCTACGGGAACCTACGAAAGGGTTAACGGAAATTGCCTCTCTCTCTCCTCCCCTGATTTTCATGGTGGTGGGTTCCTCCCCTTCCCCCCCAATCTACAATCAACAGCTCACACGTTTCACATTATGTTAATTACATAACTGGGACTACGTAGGTGTAGCATTACTCGTCCTAAAAACCCAACTAAGCCAACCTCCCAGCATATCGCGCGGGATAAGACGCGGTCGCGCCGTTTTAGTCGGGATTACCGGATTACTAGTAGTAGTATCGATGGATCGCGCGAAGCAACAAGTTTTTTTTAGGGGGCGAAGCACATAGTTTAAAAGGAAAAAAGGCGGTACACTCACAGCACCCCTATCGCGGTCACATTGCACCCCACACACGTTCGGTCCTGCACATGGCTCACGTAAACAAAACGTGCTTCGGCTTGCCTCTTCACTGACACGTGGGACTGCACTTGGAGAAACCGACCATGCGCCAAACTCCCCCCGCCCACCGCGCAAAAATCCTCCCCCCCACCCAAAAATTCCCCCCAAATCCTAGATTCAAACGCCCTTCGGCCAACTAGCC
>LR738715.1:548602989-548614443 GCA_902687465.1 Secale cereale | reverse complement strand
CCCCCCCCCCGCTGTCAGCTCGGACCCACCGAAAGTGCCTCCTTATTACGCACAAAAAAATGAATACTCCCCCTGCTAGCTGGGACCCAGTATAGAGGGAGGCTGACTTGTGGGCCTACTAAGTTGACGGGGATGGAGGGCTTTGTCAACTTAGTCAATATGTAGGATTCTAGCGCCATTGACCGTACGATGTCCATCCAATGGTCGTAGTGCTTCTTCAACCTCTGGTCTTCTTACTCTAGCCACCCAAACCAGCGCCGGTCGTGCCTCGTGCTCCTTCCTCCTGTGGCCGGCTGCGATGCCGCTGAGGCCTCGCCGCCCCCTACTATTCCCACTGTTGGCCAGGCCATGCGGCGGCGGCAGCCTCGCACCACAGCCGAACCAGTGAACCCTCGTACTCATCTCCGCGCGGGCTTCCACTACCGCATCTTCCCCGGCTCCGCGTCGTCCCCTTCCTAGGCCTCGCCATCGTCCACCGCCCTGGTGCTCTCGGCACGACGTGGTCAACGTGGTCAAGGAACGACTTCCATCGGAAGAGTACTGTACGTGGAGAGGCTAATAGTTGGTTCTACGGCAGCCGCAAGGAACTTCCTCCTTATTACGGGGAAAATAATTATTCCTCCACCTGACAGCACGGACCCACCAGACGGGCCACCGTATTTGGCGAAAAAATGTTTCCCCCTGACTGCTGGGACCCACCGGCCACCGTATGATACGTCCATTTTGCATCATACTTATATGTTGATATTTATTGCATTATGGGCTGTTATTACATGTTTTGTCACAATACTTATGCCTTTTCTCTCTTATTTTACAAGGTTTACATGAAGAGGGAGAATGCCGGCAGCTGGAATTCTGGGCTAGAAAAGGAGAAAACTGTGGAAACCTATTCTGCACAAGTCCAAAAGCCCCGAAACTCAACAGAACTCCGTTTCAGAAAATATAAAAAATATCTGGCGAAAGAAGTTCACGAGGGGGGCCACCGGCTGTCCACGAGGGTGGGGGCGCGCCCCCCTGCCCAGGGCGCGTCCCCTGTCTCGTGGGCCCACCGAAGGCCCCCCAATGCCCATCTTCTCCTATATGAGGTGTTTTAACCTGGAAAAATCATAAGGAGGCTTTCGGGACCATACGCCGTCGTCTCGAGGCGGAACCGATGCGGAAACCAATCTAGGGCTCCGGCAGAGCGGTTCTGTCGGGGATACTTCCCTCTGGGAGGGGGAAATCGTCACCGCCATCATCACCAACAACTCTCCCATCT
The DNA here is from genome assembly GCA_902687465.1 of Secale cereale. Classification (NCBI taxonomy): domain Eukaryota; kingdom Viridiplantae; phylum Streptophyta; class Magnoliopsida; order Poales; family Poaceae; genus Secale; species Secale cereale. The sequence continues at coordinate 548,613,185 of LR738715.1, read as the reverse complement.
CAGGGAGGGCTATCTTCATCAACATCTTCACCAGCACAATCTCCTCTCAAACCCTAGTTCATCTCTTGTATCCAATCTTTGTACCCAAACCTCAGATTGGTACCTGTGGGTTGCTAGTAGTGTTGATTACTCCTTGTAATTGATGCTAGTTGGTTTATTTGGTGGAAGATCATATGTTCAGATCCATTATGCATATTAATACCCCTCTAATCATGAACAATATTATGTCTTGTGAGTAGTTACTTTTGTTCCTGAGGACATGGGAGAAATCTTGCTATTAGTAGTCATGTGAATTTGGTCTTCATTCGATATTTTGATGAGATGTATGTTGTCTCTCCTCTAGTGGTGTCATATGAACATCGAGTACATGACACTTCACCATTATTTGGGCCTAGAGGAAGGCATTGGGAAATAATAAGTAGATGATGGGTTGCTAGAGTGACAGAAGCTTAAACCCTAGTTTATGCGTTGCTTCGTAAGGGGCTGATTTGGATCCATATGTTTCAGGCTATGGTTAGGTTTACCTTAATACTTCTTTTGTAGTTGCGGATGCTTGCATAGGAGGTCAATAATAAGTGGGAGGCTTGTCCAAGAAAGGACAGCACCCAAGCACTGGTCCACCCTCATACCAAATTATCAAAGTACCGAACGCGAATCAGATGATCGTGATGAAAACTAGCTTGACGATAATTCCCATGTGTCCTCGGAAGAGCTTTCCTTTATATAAGAGTTTATCCAGGCTTGTCCTTTGTTACAAAAAGGATTGGGCCACCTTGCTACACCTTATTTACTTTTACCTTTTGTCACTTGCTACCAATTACCTTATCACAAAACTATCTGTTACCTATAATTTTAGTGCTTGCAGAGAATACCTTACTGAAAACCGCCTATCATTTCCTTCTGCTCCTCGTTGGGTTCGACACTCTTACTTATCGAAAGGACTACGATAGATCCCCTACACTTGTGGGCCATCAAGACTCTTTTCTGGCGCCGTTGCCGGGGAATGAAGCGCCTTTGGTACGGAAAAAAATTATATAGTGTGCTGAAATTTATTGTCACTTGTTACTATGGCTCAAAATCCTTTGAGGGGCTTGTTCGGGGTATCTTCACCCCGATCAGAAGAGCAAAGAGTTACTCCTCAACCTACTGCACCTACTGAAAATGTTTGCTTTGAAATTCCTTCGGGTATGATAGAGAAACTGCTTGAAAATCCGTTTACAGGAGACGAAACACTGCATCCTGATTTACATCTAATCTATGTGGATGAAGTTTGTGGATTATTTAAGCTTGCAGGTATGCCCGAGGATGTTATCAAGAAGAAGGTCTTTCCTTTATCTTTAAAGGGAGATGCATTAACATGGTTTAGGCTATGTGATGATATGGGATCATGGAACTACAATCGTCTGAAGTTGGAATTTCATCAGAAGTTCTACCCTATGCACCAGGTTCATCGTGATCGTAATTATATTTATAATTTCTGGCCTCGTGAAGGAGAAATCATCGCTCAATCTTGGGGGAGGCTTAAGTCAATGTTTTATTCATGCCCCAATCGTGAGCTCTCAAGAGAAATGATCATTCAAAAAATTTATGCTCGGCTTTCTCTCAATAATCGCTCCATGCTCGATACTTCATGTTCTGGCTCTTTTATGATGAAGCCTGTTGAATTCAAATGGGACTTATTGGAAAGAATTAAACGCAACTCTGAAGATTGGGATCTCGATGAACGTAAGGAGTCAGGTATGACCCCTAATTTTGATTGTGTTAAAGCTTTTATGGATACCGATGTTTTCCGTGAGTTTAGCACTAAATATGGACTTGACTCTGAGATAGTAGCTTCTTCCTGTGAATCTTTTGCTACTCATGTTGATCTCCCCAAAGAGAAGTGGTTTAAATACCACCCCCCTATTGAAGTAAAAGTAGTTGAACCTGTTAAAGTTGAAGAAAAGACTATCACTTATAATGTTGATCCTGTTGTTCCTACCGCTTATATTGAGAAACCACCTTTCCCTCTTAGGATAAAGGATCACGCTCAAGCTTCAACTGTAGTTCATAAAAGTGCTGCTAGAACACCTACACCCTTTGAGCAAATTAAAGTTGAACCTAGTGTTGCTATGGTTAAAGATCTCTTGGTAGAAGATTTAGATGGACATGTTATTTACCTCCAAGAAGAGTTTGCTAGAATAGCCAAACCCAATGCTAGGAATAAACATAGACCTGTTGTAGGCTTGCCTGTTGTCTCTGTTAAGATAGGAGATCATTGCTATCATGGTTTATGTGACGTAGGTGCTAGTGCGAGTATTATCCCTCTTGATTTATACCGAGAAATTATGCATGATATTGCACCTGTTGAGTTAGAAGGGATTGATGTTACTATCAAGCTTGCTAATAGAGACACTATTTCACCAGTTGGGATTGTTAGAGATGTTGAAGTCCTGTGTGGGAAGGTTAAATACCCTGCTGATTTTCTTGTTCTTAGTTCCCCACAAGATGAATTTTGCCCCATTATATTTGGTAGACCCTTCTTGAATACTGTTAATCCTAAGATACACTGCGTGAAAGATATTGTTACTGTGGGGTTAGGGGATATGTCTCATGATTTTAACTTTGCTAAATTCCGTAGACAACCCCTTGAAAAGGAACCACCCAGTAAGGATGAAATTATTGGTCTTTCTTTTATTGTTGTGCCTCCTAATGATCCTTTAGAACAATACTTGCTAGACCATGAAAATGATATGCATATGAATGAGAGAAGGGAAATAGATGAAATATTCTTTAAACAGGGACCCGTACTGAAAAACAACTTGCATGTTGAAATCCTAGGGGATCCTCCTCCACCCAAGGGTGATCCTGTGTTTGAACTTAAACCTTTACCTGATAATCTTAAGTATGTTTATCTTGATGAAAAGAAGATATATCCTCTAATTATTAGTGCTAACCTTTCAGAGCAGGAAGAAGAAAATTATTTAAAACTCTTAAGAAGCATCGTGCTGCTATTGGATATACTCTGGATGATCTTAAGGGCATTAGTGCCACTATATGCCAACACAAGATAAATTTGGAAGAAAATGCTAAACCAGTTATTGATCATCAGCGACGGTTAAATCCTAAGAGGAAAGAAGTAGTAAGGAAGGAAATACTAAAGCTTCTAGAGGCAGGTATTATCTATCTAGTTGCTGATAGCCAGTGGGTAAGTTTTGTCCATTGTGTCCCTAAGAAAGAAGGTATGACTGTCGTTCCTAATGATAAAGATGAATTGACCCCGCAAAGAATAGTTACAGGCTATAGGATGGTAATTGATTTCCGTAAGTTAAATAAAGCTAGTAAGAAAGATCATTACCCCTTGACATTTATTGATCAAATGCTAGAAAGGTTATCCAAACATACTCATTTCTGCTTTTTAGATGGTTATTCTGGTTTCTCTCAAATACCTGTGTCAAAAGGGGATCAAGAAAAGACCACCTTTACTTGTCCTTTCGGTACCTTTGCTTATTGACATATGACTTTTGGTTTATGTAATGCACCTGCTACCTTTCAAAGATGCATGATGGCTATATTCTTTGATTTTTGTGAAAAGATTGTTGAGGTTTTCATGGATGATTTCTCCGTTTACGGAACTTCTGTTGATGATTGCTTAAGCAACCTTGATCGAGTTTTGCAGAGATGTGAAGACACTAATCTTGTCTTGAATTGGGAGAAGTGTCACTTTATGGTTAATGAAGGCATTGTCTTGGGACATAAAATTTCTGAAAGAGGTATTGAAGTTGACAAAGCTAAAGTTGATGCTATTGAAAAGATGCCATGCCCAAAGGACATCAAAGGTATACGAAGTTTCCTTGGTCATGTCGGGTTTTATAGGAGGTTCATAAAGGACTTCTCCAAAATCTCCAGGCCTCTGACTAATCTCTTACAAAAAGATATTCCTTTTGTCTTTGATGATGATTGTCTAGAAGCATTTGAAATACTTAAGAAAACATTGATCTCTGCACCTATTGTCCAGCCTCCTGACTGGAATTTACCCTTTGAGATTATGTGCGATGCTAGCGATTATGCTGTAGGAGCTGTTCTAGGGCAAAGAGTTGATAAGAAATTGAATGTTATCCAGTTTGCTAGTAAAACTCTAGATAGTGCCCAGACAAATTATTCTACTACTGAGATAGAATGTTTAGCAGTTGTATTTGCTTGTGATAAGTTTAGACCCTATATTGTTGATTCTAAAGTAACTATTCACACTGATCATGCTGCTATCAAATACCTTATGGAAAAGAAAGATGCTAAACCTAGACTTATTAGATGGGTTCTCTTGCTGCAAGAATTTGACTTGCATATTATTGATAGAAAGGGAGCTGAGAACCCTGTTGCACACAACTTGTCTAGGTTAGAAAATGTACTTGATGACCCACAACCTATTGATGATAGCTTTCCTGATGAACAATTAGCTGTCATAAATACTTCTCGTACTGCTCCATGGTATGCCGATTATGCTAATTTTATTGTTGCTAAGTTTATACCTCCTAGCTTCACATACCAGCAAAAGAAAAAGTTCTTCTATGATTTGAGGCATTACTTCTGGGATGACCCACATCTTTATAAAGAAGGACTATATGGTATTATTAGACGTTGTGTACCTGAGCATGAACAGGAACAGATCCTATGCAAGTGCCACTCCGAAACTTATGGAGGACACCATGCGGGAGATAGAACTGCACACAAGGTATTGCAATCCGGTTTTTATTGGCCTACTCTCTTCAAAGATGCCCGTAAGTTTGTCTTATCTTGTGATGAATGTCAAAGAATTGGTAATATTAGTAGACGTCAAGAAATGCCTATGAATTATTCACTTGTTATTGAACCATTTGATGTTTGGGGCTTTGATTATATGGGACCGTTTCCTGCCTCTAATGGGTACACACATATTCTAGTTGTTGTTGATTACGTTACTAAGTGGGTAGAAGCTATTCCAACTAGTAGTGCTGATCACAACACCTCTATTAAGATGCTTAAAGAAGTTATTTTCCCGAGGTTTGGAGTCCCTAGATACTTAATGACTGATGGTGGTTCACACTTTATTCATGGTGCTTCCATAAGATGCTTGCTAAGTATGATGTCAACCATAGAATTGCATCCCCTTATCACCCGTAGACTAGTGGTCAAGTAGAACTAAGTAATAGGGAATTAAAACTAATTTTGCAAAAGACAGTTAATAGGTCTAGAAAGAATTGGTCCAAGAAACTTGATGATGCATTATGGGCCTATAGAACTGCATACAAAAATCCTATGGGTATGTCTCCATATAAGATGGTATATGGAAAAGCTTGTCACTTACCTCTTGAACTAGAACATAAGGCATATTGGGATATCAAAGAGCTCAATTATGATTTCAAACTTGCCGGTGAAAAGAGGCTATTTGACATTAGCTGTCTCGATGAATGGAGAACCCATGCCTATGAGAATGCCAAGCTGTTTAAAGAAAAAGTTAAAAGATGGCATGACAAAAGGATACAAAAGCGTGAGTTTAACGTAGGTGATTATGTCTTGCTATTCAACTCTCGTTTAAGATCTTTTGCAGGAAAACTTCTCTCCAAGTGGGAAGGACCTTACGTTATCGAGGAGGTCTATCGTTCCGGTGCCATAAAAATCAACAACTTCGAAGGCACAAATCCGAAGGTGGTGAACGGTCAAAGAATTAAACATTATATCTCAGGTAATCCTATAAATGTTGAAACCAATATTATTGAAACCGTAACCCCGGAGGAATACATAAGGAACACTTTCCAGAACGATTCAGGCTCCGAAAAGGAAGAGGTATGTGATACGGTAAGTAAACCGACTCCAAAACAGTTCTAAAGGCAAATTTTCTCCGTTTTGGATTATTTAGAAAAATAGAAAAATAAGAAGCAGTCCGAAAGAGACACGAGGCGTCCACGAGGGTGGGGGCGCGCCCCCTGCCTCGTGGGCACCTCGTGTGCCTCTTGGACTCCGTTTTCTTGTGGCTTACTCCTTTTCGTCGATAAAAATTCATTATATATACTCCCGAAGGTTTTGACCTCTATATCACGCAAAAATCCTCTGTTTTCGTTTCGAGCTGCTGTTTTTGACAGATCTAGATCGTCATGGCGTCCTCCAACATCCCCAAGGACAAGTTCTTTGAGAAGGTCATCAACCCCTACCTTGCGGAGGAGCTGCATCACCCTAAAACCATGAAGTTGCATGAGGGGATGCTGCACATCCGTGATGTTGAGGGGCCGAGGAGGACCGGAAGCGTGGAGACAAGACTCGAAGCAATGGATCAGCAAGTTTTCAAGTGCCAAGGTATGGTGGAACGAGGACTCAACGCCAACCACATGATAATCTCGGAGCTCGCCAACAACCTCAAGCTGGACTCAAGGATCTTTGGGGAAGATATCTCCAATCTTCAAGAGAAGATCGAACACCTCCAAGCCCAGATCTATGACCTGCAAAACCAAAAATGTGCGTATGAATATAGATTCAAGAAGATGAGTTTGGCTGCAGATTTGACTACCCCGGAGACTCGATCATCCTTCTACGATGGTGAACCCATGCCTTGGAAGGTGGACAACAAGCCTACATCATCAACAACTCCATCATCACCACCCCCAAAGAAGGAGACGTAATCATATGGGTATGGGCACTCCCCTTGGCAACTGCCAAGCTTGGGGGACTGACCCCGGTATCGTATCACCATCACTCCTATCTTTGCCGTTTTACTTAGTTCGATCCTTTTGGTAGTATCTTGATCTAGTAGAATAAAGTTAGCATGATCTAGTTGTGAGCTTTTGCTTTATGATCTTTACCCTTTGTAATCGAGTCCGTGAGCTGTATAATAAAGATTAGCGTTGAGTCAAGGGCTTGATTTCCTCACTTGGATCATGATAAAAAGGAAGAAAAAATGTAAAGTATCAAAGAGATCATATCGATCTTATCGGAAGTAATGACTTCACATATAAGAGTATGATAAATAAAATTTGTTGGGAGTTGACAAACATAGTTTTGGTCATCGTTGCAATTAATAGGAAGTAATAAAAGAAGAGAGGCTTCACAGACAAATATACTATCTTGGACATCTTTTATGATTGTGAGCACTCATTAAAATATGACATGCCAAAGAGTTGATGTTGGACAAGGAAGACAACATAATGGGTTATGTTTTCCTATATCCGAAATAAAGTATATTGTCATGAATCATCCAACATGTTGAGCTTGCCTTTCCCCCTCATGCTATCCAAAACTCCTCGCACCAAGTAGAGATACTACTTGTGCTTCCATATATCCTTAAACCCAGTTTTGCCATGAGAGTCCACCATACCTACCTATGGATTGAGAAAGATCCTTTCAAGTAAGTTGTCATGTTGAAACTCGCTAAGATATGTATGATTTATTAGTGTGGGAGAAATTAGCTTTATACGATCTTGTGATATGGAAGTAATAAAAGCGTCAGACTGCATAATAAAGGTCCTTATCACAAGTGGCAATATAAAGTGACGCTCTTCTATGCTAAGACTTTGTGCATCCAACCATAAAAACACATGACAACCTCTGCTTCCCTCTGCGAAGGGCCTATCTATTATTCTTCTATAAGAGTCAAGGTGAAATCCACATTTCCTTTTTACATTTTATCCTTTGGCAAGCACACTGTGTTGGAAAGATCCTGAAATATATACCCACTTGGATGTAAGTTTTCATGATCTATTACTGTTGGCATTACCCTTGAGGTAAAAGGTTGGGAGGCAACACCATAAGCCCCTATCTTTCTCTGTGTCCGATTAAAACTCCATAGCCATAAGTATTGCGTGAGTGTGAGCAATTGTGAAAGATTATATGATAGTTGAGTATGTAGGCTTGCTGAAAAGCTCTTATATTGACTCTTTCCGATGTTACGATAAATTGCAATTGCTTCAATGACCGAGATCAAAGTTTGTTAGTTTTCAATGAAGTTTATGATTCATACTTGATATTGTGGATGAATTGTTACTTTAGCATAAGAATCATATGACAATATACATATATGTTGCTGTTATGAGAATTATCATGATGCCCTCATGTCCGTATTTTGTTTTTATCGACACCTCTATCTCTAAACATGTGGACATATTTTTCGATATCGGCTTTCGCTTGAGGACAAGCGAGGTCTAAGCTTGGGGGAGTTGATACGTCCATTTTGCATCATGCTTATATGTTGATATTTATTGCATTATGGGTTGTTATTACATGTTTTGTCACAATACTTATGCCTTTTCTCTCTTATTTTACAAGGTTTACATGAAGAGGGAGAATGCCGGTAGCTGGAATTCTGGGCTGGAAAAGGAGCAAACTCTGGAAACCTATTCTGCACAACTCCAAAAGCCCCGAAACTCAACAGAACTCCATTTCAGAAAATATAAAAAATATCTGGCGAAAGAAGTTCACGAGGGGGGCCACCGGCTGTCCACGAGGGTGGGGGCGCACCCCTTGCCCAGGGCGCGCCCCCTGTCTCGTGGGCCCATAGAAGGCCCCCCTATATGAGGTGTTTTGACCTGGAAAAAATCATAAGGAGGCTTTCGGGACCAGACGCCGCCGTCTCGAGGCGGAACCGAGGCGGAAACCAATCTAGGGCTCCGGCACAGCGGTTCTACCGGGGATACTTCCCTCCGGGAGGGGGAAATCGTCACCGCCGTCATCACCAACAACTTTCCCATCTTGGGGAGGGCTATCTTCATCAACATCTTCACCAGCACAATCTCCTCTCAAACCCTAGTTCATCTCTTGTATCCAATCTTTGTACCCAAACCTCAGATTGGTACCTGTGGGTTGCTAGTAGTGTTGATTACTCCTTGTAGTTGATGCTAGTTGGTTTATTTGGTGGAAGATTGATAGGCCTCTAACCCCTCGTTGGTTACCCCAAGTGGAAGGTGTGAGATGCAGTGTTGTGGAAGTTTTTCCCTTAGCAAAGATGCCAAGGATCGAATCCCCAGAGACTCCTAGGTTCAACAAGTAGGTGTCAACTGCTAACGGCGCCAGATATTAGCATTCAACGTGGACCTGCACACAGATACAAATAACTTTGCTCCCAACGAGTACATAGAGGTTGTCAATCCCTCCGGCCTTGTAGTTCACAAAGGATTAAACGCAAATGATAGTAGTGATAGATAATGTTTGCAATAGTAAGTAATAGCGAAAAGTAAATAGCGGATGTGATCAATGATGGTAATATGGACCGGAGTCTCATGATGTTCACTAGTGATGTCTCTCTCCCAAAAGACGATAAAACAGCCATGTGAGGTAAACGAATTACAGCTGGGCAATTGACAGGACCACAAACGGAAACCAATGCTGACTACATTGCAAGAAAGGTTGAGGTTCAAAGCATGGGCGATACACCAAAGTAAGTAGACCGAAATCCATCAATATCTACTACTAATCATCCACCTTGAGATATCTATCCAGAACATCTCGCTGGTATTAAGTTGCGAGCCCCACCCATAGTGTAAACTCAAAGCAACAGACAACTGCATTAAAAGAACTTTGCGTAAAGTAAACAATCCTTGCACCCACGGGCACAAGCACCGTTGTTTCCCCCCTTGTGGCAACAGCACATCCCCTAGACTCATGTTTCTGTCACTCAAGCTAGTCATCGAGGGGCATGAACCCACAATCGAGCATAACGTTCCCTCTTGGAGTCACTACCTACTACTTGGCCAAAGCAATAAATAACAACGGAGAACATGCAAGAATTACTTACGAACATAAATATAAAAGAGGTAGATCAAATATATTACTCAAACACAATCTGAACATAATCTCATAATCCATCGGATCCCAGCAAACTCATCATAGCAACAGCATAAGGATTACATATGTGCCTCGATCATGTAGGGCAGCTCACGAGGACTAATTAGTGAAGCACAAGAACAGGAGGAGAACATCACATAGCTACTGGTCATGGACTCATGGTCCAAGGGATACTACTCACAACTCATCCGGGAGACGTCCATGGTGGTGGAGAGCCTCCCGATGGTGATCCTCCCCTCCGGCAGGGTGCCGGGAAGAGTTCTCCTCGTGCTCCCGATCTTGGAAGCGGCGGCGGCGGCGGAACAAAGATGAGATCGCGAAAAAGAGTTCTCGTCCCGAGGGTTTCGAAGGACGCTCTAAATATAAGCCAAAAGGGGGCACCAGACGGGGCTCGGGGGGCCCAGGCGCCC
>LR738715.1:548583508-548600192 GCA_902687465.1 Secale cereale | reverse complement strand
CCCCCAGCAACGCTCACTGTTCATGCAGAGGCAACATCGATCAGCTTCAGTTAGCAGCAGTAGCGAAGGAATCGCTCGATCGGGTTCAGTTAACAGCCATCGATTGATCGCTCGGGTTCAGTAACGCGTAGCCTGCAGTGCAATCGCTCGGGTTCAGTTAGAGCCCAATGCCTCGCTCGGGTTCATTTAGAGCCCAACGCCTCGCACCCACGCGCGTGCGTGTACGAGAGAAACTCGCGTCGCTCGGCCCCGACCACCCACCGTAACCGGGAACACCCCGATATTTTCCTCGCCCTCGCTTCTACCACGGTGTTTTCCTTCATGGACGGCTCAAATAATGTCATGCAGCTGCGTCTCCGGCCCGCCCAGGATGAAAAGCCCATTTTCTGTCATGATTTTTTGTCATAAAAGTAGGACTCCACCACGTCTATGATGATACCGTGTTTTGTCACAATTATTGTCATGGAAGTGTCATAAGTATGACAGAAAAAAGTTTTGTTCGGACCAAAATGTCACGGATGTGTCTTTTTTTGTAGTGCAAGTTACTGCTGAACTTCGTAGATCAACCAAAGTACGTTCCGCGCCAGAGTGGTACGGCAACCCGGTTCTGGAAGTCCTGTTACTAGACCATGATGAACCTACGAACTATGACGAAGCAATGATGAGCCCAGATTCCGCAAAATGGCTTGAGGCCATGAAATCTGAGATGGGATCCATGTATGAGAACAAAGTATGGACTTTGGTTGACTTGCCCGATGATCGGCAAGCCATCAAAAATAAATGGATCTTCAAGAGGAAGACCGACGCTGACGGTAATGTTACTATTTACAAAGCTCGACTTGTTGCAAAAGGTTTTCGACAAGTTCAAGGACTTGACTACGATGAGACTTTCTCACCCGTAGCGATGCTTAAGTCTGTCCGAATCATGTTAGCAATTGCCGCATTTTATGAAATCTAGCAAATGGATAACAAAATTGCGTTCTTTAATGGATTTATTAAAGAAGAGTTGTATATGATGCAATCAAAAGATTTTGTCAATCCTAAAGGTGCTAAAAAAGTGTGCAAGCTCCAGCGATCCATGTATGGACTGGTGCAAGCATCTCGGAGTTGGAATATACGCTTTGATAAGTTGATCAAAAGCATATAGTTTTATACAGACTTGCGGTGAAGCCTGTATTTACAAGAAAGTGAGTGGGAGCACTACAACCTTTCTAATAAGTATATGTGAATGACATATTGTTGATCAGAAATGATGTAGAATTTTCTGGAAAGCATAAAGGAGTGTTTGAAAGGAGTTTTTCAAAGAAAGACCTCGATAAAGCTGCTTACATATTGAGCATCAAGATCTATAGAGATAGATCAAGATGCTTGATAAATTTTTTCAATGAGTACATACCTTGATAAGTTTTTGAAGTAGTTCAAAATGGAACAATCAAAGAAAGAGTTCTTGCCTATGTTGAAAGGTGTGAAGTTGAGTAAGACTCAAAGCCCGACCACAACAAAAGATAGAGAGAGAATGAAAGTCATTCCCTATGCCTCAGCCATATGTTCTATAAAGTATGCCATGTTGTATACCTGACCTATTCTGTGCCCTTCCCTGAGTTTGGCAAGGGAGTACAATTTTTGATCTAGGAGTAGATCACTGGACAACGGTCAAAATTATCCTTAGAGGACTAAGGAAATATTTCTCGGTTATGGAGGTAATAAAGAGTTCGTCGTAAAGAGTTACGTCGATGGAAGCTTTGACACCGATCTGGATGAATATGAGTCTCGATCTGGATACATATTGAAAGTGGGAGCATTTAGCTAGAGTAGCTCCGTGCAAAGCATTGTAGACATAGAAATTTGCATAATACATATGGATCTGAATGTAGCAGACCCATCGACTAAACCTCTCTCACAAGCAAAACATGATCACACCTTAGTACTCTTTGGGTGTTAATCACATGGCGATGTGAACTAGATTATTGACTCTAGTAAACCTGTTGGGTATTGGTCACATGACGATGTGAACTATAAAGTGTTAAAACACATGAGGTGAACTATTGATGTTAATCACATGGTGATGTGATCTAGAATATTGACTCTAGTGCAAGTGGGAGACTGAAGGAAATATGCCCTAGAGGCGATAATAAAGTTATTATTTATTTCCTTATATCATGGTAAATGTATTTTATTCATGCTAGAATTGTATTAACCGGAAACTTAGTACATGTGTGAATACATAGACAAAACAGTATGTCCCTAGTATGCCTCTACGAGACTAGCTCATTGATCAAAGATGGTTATGTTTCATAGCCATAGACATGAGTTGTCATTTGATCAACGAGATCACATCATTAGGAGAATGATGTGATGGACAAGACCCATCCGTTAGCTTAGCACTATGATCGTTTAGTTTTACTGCTATTGCTTTCTTCATGACTTATACATGTTCCTATGACTATGAGATTATACAACTCCCGAATAACGGAGGAACACCTTGTGTGCTATCAAACATCACAACGTAATTGGGTGATTATAAAGATGCTCTACAGGTGTCTCCAAAAGTGTTTGTGGTGTTGGCATAGATCAAGAATAGGATTTGTCACTCGCGGAGTGTCGGAGAGGTATCTCTGGGCCGTCTCGGTAATGCACATCATAATAAGCCTTGCAAGCAAATGACTAATGAGTTAGTCACGAGATGATGTATTACGGAACGAATAAAGAGACTTGCCAGTAATGAGATTGAACTAGGTATTAAGATACCGACGATAGAATCTCGGGCAAGTAACATACCGATGATAAAGGGAACAATGTATGTTGTTATGCGGTTTGACCGATAAAGATCTTAATAGAATATGTAGGAGCCAATATGAGCATCCAGGTTCCGCTATTGGTTACAGACCAGAGATGAGTCTCGGTCATGTCTACATAGTTCTCGAACCCGTAGGGTCCGCACACTTAACATTTGATGAAGATCAGTATTATGAGTTTATGAGTTTTGATGTACCGAAGGTAGTTCGGAGTCCCGAATGAGATCACAGAAATGACGAGGAGTCTCGGAATGTCCGAGACATAAAGATTAATATATTGTATGACTATATTCGGACACCGAAAGTGTTCCGGGTGTTATCGGGTAAAACCGGAGTGCAGAAGGGGGTTACCGGAACACTCCGAGGGAGTATGGGCCATAGTGGGCCTATGAGGGAAAGAGATGGGAAACCCATAGGGCTGGCCGCACCCCCCTAGGGTTCCTAGTTGGACTAGGAAAAGGGGGGAGGCGCCACCACTCATTTCCTTCTCCTCTCCTCCCCTTCCTTTCCTACTCCTAGTAGGAATAGGAAAGGGGGGTTCCTATTCCTACTAGGAGTAGGAATCCTACTCCCTTGGCGCGCCCTATGGCATGGCCGCACCTCCCCCTTGCTCCTTTATATACGGGGGCAGGGGCACCCAAAGACACACAAGAAACATTGTTCTAGCCGTGTGCGGTGCCTGATACGTCTCCTACGTATCTTTAATTTTTGATTGTTCCATGCTATTATTTATGAAGTCTTGGATGTTTAATGGGCTTTATCATTCACTTTTATATAATTTTTGGGACTAACCTACTAATCCAAAGGCCCGGTCCAGATTGCAGTTTTTTGCTTGTTTCAGGGTTTTGTAGAAAATGAATATCAAACGGAGTCCAAACAGAATGAAACCTTTGCGAGAGATATTTTTGGAGAAAATCACGCACGCGGAGCTTGAGAACCACGTCAGGGGATCAAAGGGTGGCCCGCGAGGGTGGGGGCGCGCCCCCTTCCCAGGGCGCACCCCCTGCCTCGTGGCCCCCTCGAGCGTCCCCCTGTGCCCTCCTTCTTCCTATATAAGTCTACGTACCCCAAAACCTCCGTAAACAGAGAGAAAACCCTAATTCCACCGCCGTACCTTCTGTTCCCGTGAAGATCCCATCTTGGAGCCTGTTCCGGAGCTCCACCGGAGGGGGATCCATCATGGAGTTCTTCTTCATCATCATCATCGCCCTCACCATGAGTTGTGAGTAGTTTACCACAGACCTTCGGGTCCATAGCTAGTATCTAGATGGCTTATTCTCTCTCTCTGGATCTCAATACAAAGTTCTCCTTGGTCTTCGAGGAGATCTATTCGATGTAATCTCTTTTTGCGGTGTGTTTGTCGAGATCCGATGAATTGTGAGTTAATGATCAAGGTTATCTATGAAAGATATTTGGTTCTTCTCTGAACTTTCTATGTGTGCTCATAATATCCTTGCAAGTCTCTTCGAATTATTGGTTTGGTTTGGCCTGCTAGATCTATAGTTCTTGCAATGGGAGAAGTCCTTGGCTTTGGGTTCAATCTTGCGGTGTCCTTTCCCAGTGACGGTAGGGGCAGCAAGGCACATATTGTATTGTTCCCGTTGAGGATAAGAAGATGGGGTTTATATCATATTGCTTGAGTTTATCCCTCTACATCATGTCATCTTGCTTAAGGCGTTACTCTATTCTTATGAACTCAATACACTAGATGCATGTTGGATAGCGGTCGATGTGCGGAGTAATAGTAGTAGATGCAGGTAGGAGTCGGTCTACTTGTCTCGGACATGATGCCTATATACAATGATCATGCCTAGACAGTCTCATAATTATTCGCTTTTCTATCAATTGCTCGACAGTAATTTGTTTACCCGCCGTAGAATATCGCTATCATGAGAGAAGCCACTAGAGAAAACTATGGCCCCCGGGTCTATTCTCAACATATCAATCTACATCTACTTTACTTTTATTGCTTTTATTTGATATTCTTATAAACCAAAAATACCAAAAATATAAAATATCATCTCTAACAGATCTCACTTTCGTAAGTGACCGTAAAGGGATTGACAACCCCTTATCACGTTGGCTGCGAAGTTCTTATTTGTTTGTGAAGGTGCGAGGGACTCGCGTGTGGTCTTCTACTGGATTGATACCTTGGTTCTCAAAAACTAAGGGAAATACTTACGCTACTATGCTGCATCTCCCTTTCCTCTTCGATGGAATACAACGCAAGCTCAAGAAGTAGCAAGAAGAATTTTTGGTGCCGTTGCCGGGGAGGCTTACGCAAAAGTCATATACCAAGTACCTATCACAAACCCTTATCCTTCGCATTACATTTATTTGCCTCTCGTTTTCCTCTCCTCCACTTCATCCTTGCCGTTTTATTTACCCTTATTCTGTCGTGTGTTTATTGTTCGCTTGCTTCTTGTTTGCTTGTGAGTGTTGGATTGCTTGTTAGTCACTATGGCTCAGAACAATACCAAATTGTGTGACTTCTCCAATACCAACAACAATGATTTTATTAGTACTCCGATTGCTCCTATTACCAATGCTGGATCTTGTGAGATCAATGCTGGATCTTGTGAGATCAATGCTGCTTTGTTGAATCTTGTCATGAAAGATCAATTCTCTGGCCTTCCTAGTGAAGATGCCGCTACCCATCTAAACAACTTTGTTGATTTGTGTGATATGCAAAAGAAAAGGGATACAGATAACGATATTGTTAAATTGAAGTTATTTCCATTTTCACTTAGAGATCGTGCTAAAACTTGGTTTTCCTCTTTGCCTAGAAATAGTATTGATTCGTGGAATAAGTGCAAAGATGCTTTTATCTCTAAGTATTTCCCTCCTGCTAAGATCATCTCTCTTAGAAACGATATTATGAATTTTATGCAACTAGATCATGAGCATGTTGCACAAGCTTGGGAGAGAATGAAATTAATGATACACAATTGCCCTACACATGGTTTGAATCTATGGATGATTATTCAGAATCTTTATGCTGGCTTGAATTTTGCTTCTAGAAATCTTTTAGATTCGGCTGTCGGAGGCACTTTCATGGAAACTACCTTAGGAGAAGCTACCAAACTCCTAGATAATATTATGGTTAATTATTCTCAATGGCACATCGAAAGATCTACTAGTAAAAAAGTGCATGCTATCGAAGAAATTAGTGTTTTGAGTGGAAAGATGGATGAACTTATGACATTATTTGCTGCTAAGAGTGCTTCTTCTGATCCTAATGATATGCCTTTGTCCACTTTGATTGAGAATAACAATGAATCTTTGGATGTGAATTTTGTTGGTAGGAATAATTTTGGTAACAATGCTTATAGAGGTATTTTCAATCCTAGGCCTTTTCCTAGTAATTCCTCTAATAATTATGGTAATTCCTACAACAACTCTTATGGAAAGATGCCTTCTGAATTTGAAACTAGTGTTAAGGAGTTTATGATCTCGCAAAAGAATTTCAATACTTTGCTTGAAGAGAAATTTCTTAAGGTTGATGAATTGGCTAGAAGTGTGGATAGAATTACTCTTGATGTTGATTCTTTGAAACTTATATCTATCCCACCTAAGCATGATATCAATGAGTCTCTCAAAGCCATGAGAGTTTCCATTGATGAATGCAAAGAAAGAACCGCTATAATGCGTGCTAAAAGAGAGGATTATATTAAATCGTGTTCTTCTAGCTATCATGAAAATAAAGATGAAGATCTAAAAGTTATTGATGTGTCTCCTATTAGATCCTTTTTTTCTAGTATAAATCTTGATGAAGATAGGATAGGAGATGATTCTGCTTTAAGGTGTCCCAATGATTCGGAGTTTTTAGATCTTGATGCTAAAATTGCTAAAAGTGGGAGTGAAGAGATTAAAACTTTGCATAGTGATGAACCCACTACTTTGGATTTCAATGGATTCAATTATGATAATTGCTCTTTGATTGATTGTATTTCCTTGTTGCAATCCATGCTAAATTCTCCGCATGCTTATAGTCAAAATAAAGCTTTCACCAAACACATAGTTGATGCTTTGATGCAACCTTATGAAGAAAAACTTGAGTTGGAAGTTTCTATCCCTAGAAAGCTTTATGATGAGTGGGAACCTACTATTAAAATAAAAATAAAAGATCATGAATGCTATGCTTTGTGTGATTTGGGTGCAAGTGTCTCTACTATCCCAAAAACTTTGTGTGATTTGCTAGGGTTCCATGAGCTTGATGATTGTTCTTTAAATTTGCATCTTGCGGATTCCACTATTAAGAAACATATGGGAAGAATTAATGATGTTCTTATTGTTGCCAATAGGAATTATGTGCCCGTAGATTTCATTGTTCTTGATATAGATTGCAATCCTTCATGTCCTATTATTCTTGGTAGACCTTTCCTTAGAACGATTGGTGCAATTATTGATATGAAGGAAGGAAATATTAGATTCCAATTTACTTTAAGGAAAGGTATGGAACACTTTCCTAGAAAGAAAATCAAATTACCATATGAATCTATCATGAGAGCCACTTATGGATTGCCTTCCAAAGATGGCAATACCTAGTTTTACCTTGTATCGTGCCTAGCTAGGGGCGTAAAACGGTAGCACTTGTTGGGAGGCAACCCAATTTTTTGTTTTTTTGTTTTTGCTACAGTTAGGGAACAAATGTTGCATCTAGCCTTTGATTAGATGTGGTTTCATGTTTTGTTTAGTGTTTGTGCCAAGTAGAACCTTTGGGAAGACTTGTGTGAAGTTTATGTGATCTTGCTGTGAAAAACAGAATCGTTAGCGCTCGCTAAAGTGGTCTTCAGGTTTTACTGGAGTGTGATTTTTAGTAGATTCTTTTTGAAGATGATTGGTAGACATATTCCAAAAATTTACCAATTTAGTTTGAATTTGTTGGAGTTCTAGAAGTAGGCGAAACCTGCAGATTAATACAGACTGTTCTGTTTTTGACAGATTATGTATTTCATGTGTTGTTTGCTTATTTCAATGCATCTATGAGTAGTATTGGAGGATATGAACCATAGAGAAGTTGGAATACAGTAGTTTTAACACCAATATAAACAAAGAATGAATTCATTGCTGCACTTTTGAGCAGTGGTTTGCTTTCTTATACTAACGGAGCTCACGAGAATTTTTGTCTAAGTTTTCTGTTGTGAAGTTTTCAAGTTTTTGAGTATTGCTTTGATGGACTATGGAACAAGGAGTAGCAAAGGCCTAAGATTGGGGATGCCCCGGGAAGGCATCCCCTCTTTCGTCTACATCCATCGGTAACTATACTTGGAGCTATATTTTTATTCGCAACATGATATGTGTTTTGCTTGGAGCGTCTTGTATAATTTGAGTCTTTGCTAGTTAATTTGCCACGATCATCCTTGCTGGACACACCTATTTGAGAGAGTTAAATATGTCCTAGAAATTGTTAGAACACTCTATGTGCTTCACTTATATCTTTTGAGTTGAATAGTTTTTGCTCTAGTACTTCACTTATATCTTTTAGAGCACGGTGGTGGTAATATTTTGTAGAAATTGTTGGACTCTCATTCTTCACTTATATCCTTTTGAGAGTTTATTGAAACAGCATGGTAATGTGTTTAGGCTAAAGAAACTAGTCTTCACATGATAAACATCCAATGTCAATGTAGTAAAAAAATTCACACTAAGTGCGTTGAATAGAATGAGATGTTGGATGCTTGATAATTGTTTTGAGACATGAGGATAGTGATATTAGAGTTATGCTAGTGGAGTTAATATGAAATTAAGAAATACTTGTGTTAAGTTTAGTGATTCCCGTATCATGCACGTATGGTGAACCACTATGTGACGAAGTTAGAGCATGAGGTATTTGTAGAGTGCCAACCTTTGTGTGGAGGTCGGGGGCGCGCGATGGTTAACTCCTACCAACCTCCCCCCTAGGAGCATGCGTTGATTGCTTTGTTTTGATGACTCGTAGATTTTTGCAATAAGTATATGAGTTCTTATGACTAATGTTGAGTCCATGGATTATACGCACTCTCACCCTTTCACCATTGCTAGCCTCTCTTGTACCGCGCAACTTTCGCCGGTGCCATAAACCCACTATATATCCTTCCTTAAAACAGCCACCATATTGTTCCTCAAAACATCCACCATGCCTACCTATCATGGCATTTCCATAGCCATTCCGATATATATTGCCATGCAACTTTCCATCGTTCTGTTCATATGACATGCATCATATTGTCATATTGCCATTGCATGATCATGTAGTTGACATCGTATTTGTGGCAAAGCCACCATGCATAATTTTTATACATGTCACTCTTGTTTCATTACATATACCGGTACACCGCCGGAGGCATTCATATAGAGTCATACTTTGTTGTTGTAGTATCGGGTTGTAATATCGAGTTGTAATGAAAGTGTGATGATCATCATTATTAGAGCATTGTCCCATGGGAGGAAAGGCTAAATCTATAAAGCCCCTCCGCAAAAAAAGAAAAAAAGAAAGGCCCAAAAAATAAAAATAATATAAAATAAAAGGGACAATTGCTACTATCTTTTTCTCCACACTTGTGCTTCAAAGTAGCACCATGTTCTTCATTGTAGAGAGTCCCATGTTTAGTCACTTTCATATACTAGTGGGAATTTTCATTATAGAACTTGGCTTGTATATTCCAACGATGGGCTTCTTCAAATGCCCTAGGTCTTCGTGAGCAAGCAAGTTGGATGCACACCCACTAGTTTCTTTTGTTGAGATTTCATTCATATTTAGCTCTAGTGCATCTGTTGCATGGCAATCCCTACTCACTCACATTGATATCTATTGATGGGCATCTTCATAGCCCGTTGATACGCCTAGTCGATGTGAGACTATCTCCCTCCTTTTTGTCTTCTCCACAACCACCTCTATTCCACCCATAGTGCTATATCCATGGCTCACGCTCATGTATTGCGTGAAAATTGAAAGGTTTGAAAAGATAGAGCATGAAAACAAGTGCTTGGCTGAAATCGGGGTTGTGCATGATATGAATATTTTGTGTGATGACGAGGGAGCATAGCCAAATCTATATGATTTTGTAGGGATAACTTTCTTTAGCCATAGTATTTTGAGAAGACATGATTGCTTTGTTAGTATTGCTTGAAGTATTATTATTTCTTATGTCGATATAGACTTTTATCTTGAATCTTACAGATCTGAACATTCATGCCACAATTAAGAGAATTACATTGAAAAACTATATTGGTAAGCATTCCACATCAAAAATTGTTTTCTTTATCATTTACCCACTCGAGGACGAGCATGAATTAAGCTTGGGGATGCTTGATACATCTCCAACGTATCTTTAATTTTTTTATTGTTCCATGCTATTATTTATGAAGTCCTGGATGTTTAATGGGCTTTATCATTCACTTTTATATCATTTTTGGGACTAACATACTAACCCAAAGGCCCAGTCCAGATTGCTGTTTTTTGCCTATTTCAGGGTTTTGCAAAAAAAAATATCAAACAGAGTCCAAACGGAATGAAACCTTCGCGAGAGATATTTTTGGAGAAAATCACGCACGCAGAGCTTGAGAACCATGTCAGGGGACCAAAGGGTGGCCCACGAGGGTGGGGGCGCGCCCCCCTTCCCAGGGGACGCCACCCTGCCTCGTGGGCTCCTCGAGCGTCCCCCGGTGCCCTCCTTCTTCCTATATAAGTCTACGTACCCCAAAACCTCCGTAAACATAGAGAAACCCCTAATTCCACCACCGTACCTTCTGTTCCCGTGAAGATCCCATCTTGGAGCCTGTTCCAGAGCTCCACCGGAGGGGGATCCATCACGGAGTTCTTCTTCATCATCATCATCGTCCTCACCATGAGTTGTGAGTAGTTTACCACACAACTTCGGGTCCATAGCTAGTATCTAGATGGCTTCTTCTCTCTCTCTCTGGATCTCAATACAAAGTTCTCCTCGGTCTTTGAGGAGATCTATTCGATGTAATCTCTTTTTGTGGTGTGTTTGTCGAGATCCGATGAATTGTGAGTTTATGATCAAGGTTTTCTATGAAAGATATTTGGTTCTTCTCTGAACTTTTTATGTGTGCTCATAATATCCTTGCAAGTCTCTTCGAATTATTGGTTTGGTTTGGCCTACTAGATCTATAGTTGTTGTAATGGGAGACGTGCTTGGCTTTGGGTTCAATCTTGCAGTGTCCTTTCCCAGTGACAGTAGGGGCAGCAAGGCACGTATTGTATTGTTGCCATCGAGGATAAAAAGATGGGGTTTATATCATATTGCTTGAGTTTATCCCTCTACATCATGTCATCTTGCTTAAGGCGTTACTCTGTTCTTATGAACTCAATACACTAGATGCATGCTGGATAGCGGTCGATGTGTGGAGTAATAGTAGTAGATGCAGGCGAGAGTCGGTCTACTTGTCTCGGACGTGATGCCTTTATACAATGATCATGCCTAGATAGTCTCATAATTATTCGCTTTTCTATCAATTGCTTGACAGTAATTTGTTTACCCGCCGTAGAATATCGCTATCATGAGAGAAGCCACTAGAGAAAACTATGCCCCCCGGGTCTATTCTCAACATATCAATCTACATCTACTTTACTTTTATTGCTTTTATTTGCTATTCTTATGAACCAAAAATACCAAAAATATAAACTATCATCTCTATCAGATCTCACTTTCGTAAGTGACCATAAAGGGATTGACAACCCCTTATCGCGTTGGCTGCGAAGTTCTTATTTGTTTGTGCATGTGCGAGGGACTCGCGCGTGGTCTCCTACTGGATTGATACCTTGGTTCTCAAAAACTGAGGGAAATACTTACGCTATTGTGCTGCATCTCCCTTTCCTCTTCGAGGGAATACAACGCAAGCTCAAGAAGTAGTAGTGCCCCGCTCCACATAAACACACCTCGACAATACCGTTGCAGTACTTAGGCGAAGCCCTGTGTCGGTAGCTTCATCATCTCCGTCACCACGCCGTCGTGCTGACAAAACTCTCTCGTGAAGCTCAACTGGATCAAGAGCTCGTGGGACATCTTCAAGCTGAACGTGTGCTGAACGCGGAGGTGTCGTACGTTCGATGCTTGATCGGTTGGATCGCGAAGAAGTTCGACTACATCAACCGCGTCACTAGACGCTTCTGCTTTCGGTCTACGAGGGTATGTAGACACTCTCCCCTCTCGTTTCTATGCATGTAGTAGATAGATCTTGCGTGATCGTAGGATTTTTTTTGAAATACTACGTTCCCCCAACACCTCCCCACAGGCACACGAACCGCATAAAGCGGATATCCTGGATCCTTCGAGGCGAGAAAGGTTTTCTCAGTCGATAACACATGGTTGTGCAGTCTCCTGAGACCCCCTCATATGCCCTCTAACGATCCCCATGGTAGGATCAGCTGGCTCCCGGTATGGAACATCGCCGCACCTTTAACTGGTACATGGTATGCAAAATTGGTAGGCGGAGCTGACTAGCTGCTAGAAGCTTTGGCCTATTTGTAGGCAGCAGAGCCTCTCTTCGCCGGTCTCTTCCTCTCCTTTTTTTCTTGGGCTGACCTTCCAGACCCTTCCTTACCCCCGCCACCAGTGTTGTCGGGCTAAGCACTATACGGCCCTCGGCTAGTTGTGCCTGCATTGAGGCGACATCTACAGGCGTGTCCTGTGAGGAATGTATGAAGAGAGACTTCTTGCAATCAACCCTAGGTCATTCCTGCCCGGACACATCACCCATCTCCTCACCCGCATGCTCATAGCCCGAGTCATATGCCTGACTCATCATCATTTCTCCATCGTCATAGGTGTCTGTTGAGGAACCGAAGAGGGTCCTCCTCCATCTCATCATCAATTTCTTGTTTCACGGGGCGATTCCATCATCCACTATTGGATCCTCTTCCTCGCGTCATCCGCTGCTATCACCCAACACTACAAGCGCTGGTAGTTGCGTAGGCGGGGTGGCGGTGTTCATACCTGCTTGCCGGTGTGTCGTTATTGTTATGCTCTCGGCCGCCTCCAGACGAAGAAGATTGTTCGGCCACAATAGCATCCAACCCTTTCAATCTCCAAGCCGCATCGGGGTCTCGTCCTCCTCTCCCTCGATCCATACTGGAGGAGGCAAATCCTTGTGGCCCGCTTTCACACTTGACAAGTTAACCCTGAAGTTGCCAACGGGGATCGAGTGTCCGTGGAATGTGAGTTCCAAGGGCTTTGTTATCACTACCTTTCCCACGTCCACCTTCTGGCCTTTGATCATGTAGAGTACAGTGCACGGGGTTTCGTCGGCATGCAAAAACAAGTATGTGGCGTAAAACATCCGAAAGGCAAAGAAAGCGAAAGATTGTAGATATATGTTGGTGTGAAATTACTGTGAGGGTGTCGAGGTCAGCCAAAGACGAAGGCCCGCCTAGCACGCCAGAGACAGAGGACGGGCTGCTATGAGCGGGTGCGGGTGCGGGTGCGGGAGCAGGTGCGGTTGCTATAGCAGGTGATGGTGCAGTTGTGATGTTCACCGAGTTGCTCCCAATGAAGATGGGCATGGGAAAATCATGTGCGGTCTTGTCTGGATTTTCCTTCGTCTAGTTGATGATAGCTAGGATGAAGTCAGTAGCGAAATCATTTCTGCAGACAGCTACAACTGCATCGACTGTCTACTGGACCAACTCATTTTTGGCCTGAGCTGCCATTTCCTCGTCCTTGGTTGCTTTTTCTCGAACGCAAGCTTTGCCTTCTCGTCAATGTCCGCCTGACTAAACTTCTTTTTCTGCTTCTTGGCCTCCGGGCCCTCATTATAATAGAACTTCCACGTGGCGTCGTCTCCGACGCTTTGCACACGTCCATATTGTGGCCGCTGGTCTAAAGGGAGTCCCTTCAATTCGTTCAAGGCCCGGTTAAGAGGTGTGTCCCACTTGGGCCTCAATGATGAAGAGTCTCTTTCGGTCGCAAGCCTGTGTTGCTTCTTCTGCAAAATGAACGTGAACCGTTTACGAATCTGTAGTCGACTTGATCGGAAGCTCAATGTAAGGTGGTAACAGAATAATTACCAGTATTCTAATCAATTTCTTCGTGATTGGGTCCATGTAAAAAAATCTTCTTTTCCTTGTCCCACTTGTACCAGGCCCTGATGAAGTCACGTTCCAACGGGTCGGTGAACTGCATGAAGGGGTCTGGGATCCCCACGGCTTCATGGTCGTGTCCTCCTTATCCCATATGGGCCTTTTGCCAAGATATCCACGGCTGCCGAGGCATTGGTTCCCCGTGTTCCTTTGCTGAAGCTCTGTGCATTTCTCAAACTTAGCCTTGATTGCGTCGGTAGCGCAAGTGTCCTTGAACTTTTCGAATTCCTCTTTCGGAAGTGTGTGATTATCCTCCAAAATCTTGGTCAAGGGTTCATCAGCCTCAATAGTTCATTTCACCCTCCCTTTCCAGGAGGCCAAATCATTGTTGAACATGCCCATGGTGTGGTTGTTAACCTTTTTCATGGCAGGATCCTCCCACAGGTTTTCTGTGTTGTCATCCAGGCCGGGGAACTTGAATCTGTTTTGCAGCTTCGTTAGGAC
The DNA here is from genome assembly GCA_902687465.1 of Secale cereale. Taxonomy (NCBI): domain Eukaryota; kingdom Viridiplantae; phylum Streptophyta; class Magnoliopsida; order Poales; family Poaceae; genus Secale; species Secale cereale. The sequence goes on along the minus strand of LR738715.1, from coordinate 548,585,870 downwards.
CAAGTGCTCCAAATTTGGTTTACTCCTTAAGTCTATGTCGTTGATGCTTGTGCTTTCTCGTACGATGCATCTGACTTGGTCCTCGTAGCACTTGCGAGCTTCAGCCGGCTCTATTGGCTCAAATTTGTCGGGATGCATCTCTGTGACCAGCGGTCTTCCAATGCCGAGTTTGTTAGGTTTTCGTGTCCTATGATTCTTCTGCTTCTTTTTGTTAGCGGCTTCGGCGTTGGTACCTTCCGCACCGGTACCTTCCCCGCCAGTCTCGGCACGCCATTGGTGTCGGTGCCATCATTGTCAATGTTGGTGTCAGTACCATCATCGAGGGCGCCCTGCAAACCTCGACTGTGCTTACTAGACAAAAAGTCGAGGGAGTCATGTTCACATTCATATTGTATATCGTCTCCAGCGTGGTCATAAGCCCCGGTTTCTTTGATGTTTGACATGTTTCCTATGATTAAGTCTGCTCATTTAATTCTTAAACTATAATGAAATGAGTAATGACATAAAAAAATCTATGGTTTGCCGGAATGCCATTTCATTCCCATCGCACTAAATCCCAAGCACTCGATATGCCTACTTTCTGGCACAAGTCACGCCGAAATTCACGGGAAATTTTGGCATGACCTTTGCTAAAAAGTGGACATATCGAGCGCCTCAAATTTGCCGGAACGGAAATGAATCAACATTCTGGCAAAACATAGGCCACTCGGAACATTTTCCCTGCAAACAATATAAGGCAAGATCGCCGAAGATCATTGAAAGGATCTTATGGACTACACAATATAAATACACATGATCATCGCCAGAACATGATCATGTTGATGGAAACAAGGAACTTCAGCACACGATCTTATGGACTACAGAATCTAAATAGCAACAATTGATTGAACTAAGTTTTCTTAAATAGCAACAATAATGTTTTCTTAAATAGCAACAAATGGTTTAACTAAATTTCTTTAAATAGCAACAATTGATTGAACTAAGTTTTTTCAAATGCACTAATTCTGTTTTAACTTGCTAGGGTTCATAATCCAGCACTAACCTAAGACTAATTCTTTTTTGACTAGCTAGGGTTCATAATCTAGCAACAATTAATTGAACTTTTTTTAACTTGCTATGGTTCATAATCTAGCATAATCTAGCACTACTTCTGTTTTAACTTGGTAGGGTTCTAAAAATCAACGATTTTTATAACTAGGGCTCATAACACTAACCTAGGGTTCAAATGGCACCTAGGGTTCATAATCTAGCACTAACCCTAGGGTATACATGGCACTAATCTATCACTAATTAACTTAGGGTTCGTAATATAACTAATCTAGCACTAATTAACCTAGGGTTAAACATGGCAGAGAGAGACAGAGTAGAGAGAGAAGAGGGGAGGGGAGAGGAGGGGAGAGGAGGGGCTTACATCGGGAAGGTGGAGGTCGGGGGAGACGAGGCACGGGCTCCGGCGGCGACGAGGTAGGGGCTCCGGCGGTGACGAGGCTGGGCCACGACGAGGGCTGTGGCTCGAGCTCCAGCTCAGGTGAGGGCGAGGGTAGGGCTTCAGCGAGGGCGAGGGCAGGGGACGCGCGGACATGCAGGCACCAGAGACGACGACGACATGGAGGATGGGAAGGAGATGGAATGCGGGAAATTGGGTAAGAAAGGCCCACACACTCTGGTTAAGTCAAAATAGCAGTAGCGCTGGTTTGGACCCGCGCTATAGCTAACTTAGCTGTAGCGCAGGTCCAAACCAGCGCTATTGTTATTCCTATGATTTTTCTTTTCATTTTGTGCTTTTTCTTTTTCTTTTCTAATCCTTTTATTTTCTTCTTTCCTTTCTCATTTTGCTATTTCTTTTCATTTATTTTATTTTCTGAAAGAAGACCGAGCCGGGAAGTTGGGGATCGGATACAATGTGTATATATAACTCACGCGACGATATATATTACACATCATTTTACCAATAACGATTAAGTGTGTACACAATATATAGCGTCGACATTTTTGGGCGGGAAGCACATCTCAAGCTCATTTAGTACCACAACGATTTCTTCCTATAGCCTTCGGAGCTGCTTCACACTGATCGACTTTCGAGAGATAACGTCGAAACAGTTGCAGAGACCAATAAGCGTGTCACAGACGTGCTTGTCCATTATCCCTCTAAAGGCAATTGGGAGTATCTACGTCATCATCACATGACAGTCATGAGACTTCATCCCGCTGAACCTTTTCTTCTTGGTGTCTAGAAATCTACTTATCTTCGCACAGCAGCCGGAACTAACTTTGATTCTTGTAAGGCACTTGAAGAATTGACCGACCTCCTTCAGACTTAAGGTAAAGCAAGAAGGGGCAATAATTCTCTTCCTTCTTGTTC
>LR738715.1:548549442-548575128 GCA_902687465.1 Secale cereale | reverse complement strand
GGGGGATTTCCCTCAACTTGCTTGGAATTGAGCTACGCCGTCGAAAATTAAGCTTCACCAACATCGGCCTTTTCGTCGTCGAGGTGGGAGTAGGCAGCCTCCGACGCCCCACCTCAACCTCGCCTGCCTCAAGTAGTGGCAGATTTTGAATCTGAGTACCATGAGTGTCAACTTCAATAGATCACTATTTTTCTAATGAAAATTATACTAAAGTGGTATAATTTGATCAAAACATTATGATAAATCTAAACAAACAGTCTCGAAATAGTATCAAAAATTGTTTTATATTTTGAGATAAAGGGAGTATAATATATGTACTTCCTCCGCCTCATAATAAAACGTTGTTATATTATTGGACGGATGGAGTGGTATTTTTGGAGGAGTTAAAAAAACAAGCGATAAAAATTAATCCTCAGCAGATTGACATGTACGCTGTACAAGTATCATGTCACGTAGTGTCTCGTCAGCAGATCGATTTGACGCTGACCAGATTCCCAAGAGTGTTGACATGTACTCTGATGCTGGCTCATAAATGCAAGAAAAAGGTATACGTAGGAAAAGAAAGGGAAAAGGATGCACGATGAAAAATTTGCACTGCAGTGTAGGTGGTGATAGATTCCCAACAACAAACAATGTGAGTAATAAATTCTGAAACATGAGATTCAGTCCTGGTTTCAAGGTGGAGAGATAGAGTGCGCAGTCACCTCCTGGGCCTAGAGTGAGAAAGAAAAGCAAGAAACGGCGAGAGGGAGAGAGGAAGCAACAGCAAAGCAAGGACTTTTGCAACTCTACTTCTCTTCTCTCTAGACAGACAGAGGAGAGGAGAGAGAGGGGACTTGGTCCAGAACACCACCCCAACGACCCCCCTCCTCTCCCGTGTTTTCTCCTACTTCTGCTCCCGACGGAGGCTTCTCCTCTCTCGTCCTGCTTGATTGGAGCTGCTCCTCACTCCCTCTGTCTCCCTGCGCGCAAACGGTGAGCTCCTGCCGCCTCAGCTGCATTTTCTTGATCTGGCTTCGCGGCCGCGGAACTTTCTTGCGGATCGGGGGTTTCCTGATGCTTGCGTTTCTTGGAGTTGGACATTCGTGATGTTTGGTTCCGATTGAGGCGGCAAAAGTGCGATATTGATGCGATTCGGTTCGGAAATTGGGGTTTTCCTTTTCCACGGAGGGAGGGGGTCGATGCGTTTTGGGGATTACTGCGTTCTGATGCATTGGCTTCTTCTCTTCGAGCTGTTCGTGTTTGCGAATTTTCCCCCCTGGAGGATAAGGTAATAAATAATAAGAAGTAAATGTGCTTCGATTTCTCTCGTCGTCGTTCCGTGCTGCTCTCTTCGGATCTACTGCGTTTGCCACGCCCGAAAACTCCATCCCGGCGGCACTCTCTTGAACTCGAGATCTTGGGCTTCTAATTTCGCTTTGTCCTTTTCTGAATTCGAGATCAAGACTGGTGAATTGACTTTTGGACCTGTTTTTTTTTTTGTTTTTGTTTCCAATTGGTGCCCAATGCTCTATCTAATGCTGTTGATCCTTGTTTGGAATTGCAGTGCTGTTCATGCACTGTTGGAATTGGCCGTCCTATGGCCATGGGGATTCTTACCATTCGCTTGCTCTTGGGGTGATTTTTTGTGTCCTTGTGACTGACGCATGCCGTGTGCTGGTTCTGTAGGGATTCCACCATTGGCAGAAAGATCAAGGCGGCGGCAGTGGCGGCGGCGAGTAGAGGTTCCACCATTGGCTATTTGGTCTCAAGGAGAAGAATTCTTACATGATCCCTGTAAACAGGAGGGGAACACAGCCTAGGGCTGGTAGATCTCTGTGCCCTTCGTCTTGGCTATTACTGTTTCTTTAGATATATATACACACCTAATTGCCATGGCTTTTCACCCCAATAGTCCTTAAGCATGTGTGCCAACCAGTTGTGGGTGGGCATTGTTTATGGTTAATTTGTGTATCGAATCCATGCCCATGATACAATGTGACATTATTATTTTCAATACTCCACCTGAAAAAACTGTCCGTTTTTAGAGCTTACAACGGGATTCACTTGGTGTACAAGTACGTGCTTAGCTTTCCACGGTGATGCTTAGTGTTTCTGTTGGCACTGTTTCCAGTGGTGTTTCTTCTGCCTGAAGTAATGCTCCTTACATAGACATTAAAGATGTAAGTTGGTAGGCAATTGAAAGTAAAGCAATTGGATGCAGTATTTGAACTGAAGTCAACTGGACATGTGCCCCCATACCAATTTAGCCTTTAAGCAAAACTGTCACTTTATTGCGACCACATCTCAAGCAAGTCAACAGTATACTTAGTGGTTACTGCATATTTTTAACAAAGAGAAAGTTATTTTCTGTGAGGTTCATCTCTCTCTTATTCATGGTTCTAATCGACTTGGTTGCTCCATTGGTCTGATCACGAGTATGCTTCAGCTTAAACTTCTAGCATAAATTCGTAATAATTACATTTATGGTCGTTTCCCTTATGGTCTATACTTTTGTTGTTGATAGGGATGGAGTACTTCGATGCTAGGCGTAAACCACATAATATTGGGAAAGTCATTGTGGCCCTGCTCTTCATAGCACTCTGTATATTTGTTCTGAAGCAATCTCCTGGTTTTGGTGGCAATAGTGTGGTAAGATGTCCACGTATCTCTTATCCTTTTCCCAACAATCATATTCTTTTTAACTTGCTTTCGGCGTCAGTTTTTTCTCACGTTTCATAGCACAAAAATTAAAGATCACATATCTACCTATAGGTATTGATTACACCTTTCTAAGTTCCTTCCTTTTTGTTTTCTTGCTGAGCACTTCATCGAATAATTTGTTTTAGTCTCAAGCAACTGTAGGCGTGACAGAAAAGCATATCATCACTTCATCGAATAATAAGTTCCTTCCTTGTATAATGAACATAAAAAGAATGATTAGTATTCTAGTTTTGTCCACGTGCATATTAGCTACCTTTTTTTTTGGGGGGGCTGCATATTAGCTACTCTTAGTAGTGCTAGCAAGCAGATGACGAAAGTGACATCCCTCCAGCCAATAGTCTTTGCATTGCTTTGTAGTTTACATTAGGTCATGGTCCAACTTGAACTTCCATGACTGTTTGTTGCGACTTCTTGGTTTGTTAAGTTGTGGGCCTAATGCATCCTAACAAATTGGATCTTTCATCAATAAGGTGGTAGTTGTATATTATGACAGCTAAGCCATCTCAATAAATACCCCTGACTTTTTCCTGTTGAAGAAAAACTATTTGGTGAATTTGCAGATATAGATATATCAGATCTCTGAAATTACATGTTAATTATATAGCGCGGTTTTCTTTTTTTCTATGACATTTTAAAGGCTTTTGCTAATTGCAGTTAAAAAACTACATTGACTTTGTGTATTTATTGAGATCACTGGAGCTGAAGATTTTTTTTTAGTTATTAATAGATGAGCCAGACAAAAATGAAAAATCATTTACTTTCTTAATTTGGTTCGAAGTGTTGGATAGGAAAGTAAAGTGTGTATCAACTTCTGTTGCTCACACTTTTCATCACTTCATGCAAGGTCCTCTATTTTGTCCTCGTTGTTATGATTACGTGATTATCATGGTTATTATATCTATATTCACTTAAATTCACAACTGTAGAGCTGATTTTGGTTCATGTACCGCTGCAGTTTTCTCGCCATGAACCTGGGGTTACCCATGTCTTAGTGACAGGAGGAGCTGGCTATATTGGTTCACATGCCTCATTACGGCTATTAAAGGACAACTATCGAGTTACCATTGTGGTAATTCCGTTTATATTTCCGTGGAATTGTTGAATATCTGGAGGAGTGATTCATTCGTTGGATCTTCATCCTTGATGATAAGTTATGTTTATTCTTGTAGGACAATCTTTCTAGAGGAAATAAAGGAGCAATAAAGGTCCTCCAAGAATTGTTTCCGGAGCCTGGGAGACTTCAATTCATCTATGCAGATCTTGGGGATCAAAAATCTGTATCCTAATTTTATGCTTATAACACTACCTGCAGCATGTTGTCCTTTTCAGTTATATTCTTCTTGTTTTTCACTTAACCGGACTCCAGGTCAACAAGATATTTTCTGAAAATGCATTTGATGCTGTGATGCACTTTGCAGCTGTTGCCTATGTGGGTGAGAGTACAATGGAACCCCTTAGGTAAGTCATCACCTTATTGACAGTTTGACACACTTCACCTGTTAAGCCTCACCCACCTTACACACACGCTTGTGTAGAATGACCTAAACATATTCCTCTAGGGAAAAAGACACTCAATTTCCTTTCCTTCCAGAAAACTAAAGTTGTAATTTGTCCATGGAGCACTGTAATGTCAACCCCTCAATCTTACAGTTGAATATTTTGTAGTTCTCCAGATAATGCTATTATAGATTTGACAGTCTCGACTACTTGGCAGGTATTATCACAATATTACATCAAACACCTTACTGATTTTGGAGGCTATGGCTTCTCATGGAGTCAAGACACTTATTTACTCTAGTACCTGTGCAACTTATGGAGAACCAGAGAAGATGCCTATAATAGAAACCACACCTCAGGTAGGTATTTTTAAGATGACTTTAAGACGTGCAGGCGATTATTTTTAACATGGCTTCTAGAAGTGTAGGCGACTATTTTTAAGATGGCCTTATGAAGGCAATGTTTCTGGGTATTTCATCTTCCATTTATTGAAAAGGCAATTCAGTGCTGCTGCTTAAATATTTTACTCTTTACTTCGCTATTGCTAGTTTCATGTATGTACCTGTATTCGCGCAAAACAAAATCTATTTACCTTGTCGGAACATTCAGAAATTTTTGGTATTATTTTCCTAATTGCTTTATATGTACCTTTACGCAGTTGCCAATTAACCCCTATGGAAAAGCCAAGAAAATGGCAGAGGACATCATACTAGATTTCTCAAAGAGAACAGATATGGCTGTCATGATTTTAAGGTGGGATGTTTGTACAAGTTAGGAATTTATGAACACAGAATTGACTTTGACTGACATGAAAACTTTTGTCTTAGATATTTCAATGTCATTGGATCAGACCCAGAGGGAAGATTAGGTGAGGCTCCTAGGCCTGAACTACGAGAGCATGGAAGAATATCTGGGGCATGCTTTGATGCAGCATTAGGAGTCATTTCAGGATTGAAGGTATTTTTTCCCCCTGTATATTGACTGGAGCAGGTTCGTGTATCAAGTTGTGCATATTTAGATTATAATATTAATATGGTATATAATGCTTATGCTCTCTGCTTCAGAGTAAGTAGCACGCCTGTGTTTGAAGTGCAATCGGTGAGTTAGGGGTGAAGCTGATGGATTTTGACAAATCAATTGCAGGTTAAAGGGATAGATTATCCTACAGCTGATGGAACCTGCATAAGAGACTACATTGATGTCACAGATCTAGTAGATGCTCATGTGAAAGCACTCAACAAGGCAGAGCCTAGTAAAGTCGGCATTTACAACGTTGGCACTGGAAGAGGTTTGACAATACTAGATTCCTTTCTAATTTTACTTAATCTCAGTTAATCCTTTGCTCACACAAGGACACAGCATATCATTTTTATATATGAAAATTGGCATAGAAGAACATGCAAAGAGTTAGTCGAGAAGAACCAAAGGAGTATTCTTTACTGATCTTACATTAGAAAAAAACCATGTAAAGGTTATGTAATTAATGGTATCATACTTAAAGAATTGACTGAAGTTGTACTGTAAAATCATGCCCCTATCCATGTCTTCTACTCAGGCCGTTCCGTTAAGGAGTTTGTCGATGCCTGCAAGCAGGCAACTGGGGTTGACATCAAAATTGAGTACCTCAGCAGGAGGCCAGGAGACTATGCTGAAGTATTCAGTGACCCCACCAAGATCAACAGTGAGCTCAACTGGACTGCTCAACACACCGATCTGAAGGAAAGCCTGTCTGTCGCATGGAGGTGGCAAAAGTCGCATCCCAGGGGCTATGGGGCAAATTAGATATAGCTCGCAATCAATAACTCCGCTGAAACCGTTAATACATGTTGATTCTGTAGTTAGTGGTATAGGATCTTGGTGCTCTATACTCCTTGCCAAGTCGCTTCGTTCTTAATCTGTTTTTTTTTCTGTTTCCAAAAGGTTTGTTTTTTGCTAGTGGAGATATAAGCGATTCGGATATGCTGGAAATCCTGTAAGCATTCCTGTAAGAGCAAATTGCTTGATTGAAAGAACTGTAAAGTACATTTCTTGTGCCATTCAAATCTGATGGTTGTCAACGGAAGCTGGCTGTGAAATCCCTGCTGTGTTTGGCTATGCAAAATATTTTGCCCACTTCTCATGCTGTTTCTGTACTTTTTTGGTGCTGTGCAGCCTCATGAAGACATGCAAAATTGTACTATCATAGTGTATCATTCGAGATGTATTCAGGCACATGAATTTCACATGTAAAAATGCTTCAAATTCATGTGTTCCAACTTGCAGAGATGGATCTATGGGAGCATGAAGTGCATGGTGACCAACCATCCCCCATCTGAACAAAATATAGCATACATGTTTGGAGTGTGAGATTTTCGGTTTTCGTCAAAATTCTACAGAAATGCTGACCACATCAGAAGAAGCAAACGAAAGAAATGCCACGCAAATCAGCAGGCCTAATAGCACCAGGACTGCATGGTTAGGTAAGTTGCCGCAAGTTAATAACAGCTTGATCTCTGACTAAACAGTGCTTATATATATGTAGGGCAATCAGTAGTGATGTGTCGCCAGCAGTCTGGTGAGCAGTGCTCTCCAGAGGGTTTGTCTGTGTGTCTGTGTGTGTGTGGTGGAAACACGGAGAAAAATATAGGTGACTCGAACAGCGACTTGGCTGCAGCAACAGGCGACCAAACAGGTAGATGTACCCTACGCAACAGAACAGAACACATATGGATTGGGCAAGCGGGCAACTCTCTTTTTGGCTGTCACGCCAAGCCTCCCAATTGGTTGCCACAAAAAAGAATGCGCCCGCACAATTCATTTGTGGTTGCTAGTTGGCCTACGGCGCGTGTTTGCCTCTTCTCTCTATCCAGAAACACATGATTTCATTTCAGATGTGCTTAAAACATACTCCATCTGTAAAAAACGCTCTTATATTTCTTTACAGAGGGAGTACTACTACTAGCAGAAAGATGTAATAATATGTGACATAAAAATATTTTTGCGAGATGAATCACGGTGTAATAGTGGGCAATGTGTATTATTAACTCGAAGGAGTGCACCCGTTGCAGAAATATACAACGGCGTTTTAGAGAACATGCGTCCAAATTTATATATTCTCCAGTCCTAAGTAAATAGGGCGATGAATCATAAAACGCAACGAGACAATGTTACAACAGAAAGAAGTGATTTTCTTTTTTTGCATGTGTACAATTGTTTTAGATGGGTATGGTCGGGATTTGCCCGTGCTTTGCAAGCAACTGCTGGCTCATTAGGAGGTTCACATATGCTAAAGGCATGCTTGGTTTGTAATCAACCTTTATATACCAACTAAAAGCCCGGTATTTCACTTTTTGTAATTCTATCATTTTTTTGACAATGATGTAATATACAGTTGCACATAATCGTTGTCGTCACTAACTGGTTGTTGGAAGTTCTCCTTTTGTTCTAAAAATAGAAGAAAAAAAAATGGTACGTGGCCTTGTTACTGGGTTAAAGTTGTAGCTCTCCCCCTACCCTTGCCATGAGGTAAGAATTACACGTGCATCCGTATAACAACGTTACAAAGACGATTGTCTTTTGTCTTAGATGATGAACCGAGTTTTTAGTATTCTTTATGACTTCACTATGTACGTAAGTGCTAAAATGTAGATACGTATCACAAGCGTGGAGCACCGATTATTGACGATGTACAATACCGGCTAAGCAAATATCATGTTGAACTTACCTACTCTATGAAAGTAATTATATGACTAGACTGAAAACAAAGGTTAGGACGATATGGAAGCTTTGTGTTTTAGAATTGTTTGCATCGTCCTAAACTTTGACTGGATTTATTACTCTAATTTATTTTTAAATCTCTACTCCTAATGGAGCAGTTGGTACTCTTTGTTCCAGGTTTTTTTTCGTCCCATCTGGTCTGTTTTTTTTTCGTCCCACCTCGTCTGTTTTTTTTCAACCGTTTTTTTCGCTACAATTAACCCACCCCAACCCCACCCCACTCACCGCACGCAGTCAGGTTCCGTTTTCCCCCTTACGTCCCCGATTCATGCATGACAATCAATTCTTTCCAAACACAATAATGCATGACAATCAATTCTTTCCAAACGCAATCAATTAACTTAAGGTAACCAGACACAATCAATTCTTTCCAAACGCAATAAAAACTTTCCTAATTTTCCCAAAGTTTCCTAACTAGACACGTTATAAATGGGCAGGAACTGATAACACGTTACCAATTAATAAAGTTTAGTTTTATGACCATCAATTCCAAATCCTAATTTTCCTAATGCATTGACAATCAATTTTTTCCAAACGCAATAATGCATGACAATCAATTATTTCCAAACGCAATCAATTAACTTAAGGTAAACAGACACAATCAATTCATTCATAACGCAATAAAAACTTTCCGAATTTTCCCAAAGTTTCCTATATAGACACGTTATAAACGGGCAGGAAACGATAACACGTTACCAATTAATAAAGTTTAGTTTTATGACCATCAATTTCAAGTCCTAATTTTCCTAATGCATTGATGTTTGCCTTTTCTAAGAACCAATCAATAATCAATATAAGAGGAAAAAAAAGCTCCGCACCTAGCGAGCTAGCCGCTTCTCTTCCCGATTAACAATCTTGTGCTAGGGTTCCTTGTGTTGTGTCGCCGCCGTGGAGCTCCTCGACCAGCCCGTCTCCTGCCGCCTTGCCCCTCTCTCTTCCCTCAAACCTAGAAGCTGGCGACGAGGCGCACAATGCCCTCACGGCCCTGCTCGATCGCTTCCAGAACCCACCACGCGTGTCGAGGCGAGGCACCTCCTAGGCTCCGTTCGTCGCCGCTTCGCCGATGACCCCCACGCGTCTGTCGCCGCTGCACCGACGACCCCGCTGCCGGGCAGGAGGAGTGCTTCGGCACCTCATTGGCTCCGTCCGTCGCCGCTTCGCGGACGACCCCCACGCGTCTGTCATCGCTTCACCGACGACCCCGCTGCCGGACAGGAGGAGTGCTTCGGTGAATCATGGGCTCCGTCCATCGCCTCTTCGACGACGGCCCCCACGCGTCGGTCGCCGCTTCGCCGACGCCGACAACCCCGCCGCTGGGCAGGAGTGCTTCGGCGCATCATTGGCTCCGTCCGTCGCTGCTTCACCAACAACCCCCACACGCCGGGCAGGAGTAGTGCTTCTGTGCCTTCAACCTCAGCCTCCGCGCTGTCGTACTTTACGCCCACCTGCAAGGTCCCCCGCCCAGAATCCCCCTGGTCCTTTCCAGCAAATGGATTTGAAAATCATGGAACATGTCTGGTTGTTGATCGTAATTATGACATGATTTGTGGGTGTTTCCTTTTTGTTTTACATCTATAATAAATCGTTATTTACATTGCTGCTATAGAATTATGAAGTTAGTATATGCATGTGCTTTTACTTTTCCTGACTTCATCTGGCACCTGTAATTGCACAAGTGTCGGGTCATATTGAAATAGCGTGGTTAAATGAGTTTTGTTGATTCGGATATGTCATAAATTGCCGTATTGGAAGTTAGCAGGCCCCTTGTGTAGTTTTAAAATAGTAACTAGGTAAGAATTTTAAAATTGCCATAGTGTTTGTGATGCAATGGTTGGTCAAATATGGGACCTGGATGTTATACTCATGTACGAGTTTATGTCTATCAAACGTGATCTCAGCTTGAAATGTGTCGAAAAGGTCACTATCAGCATCTAATATTCAGTATCCTCCCCTGAGCTTCATACACGCTTATTACATGTATTCTGCAAGAACGTGTTAAATTTCATTTGAAAATGTTGTGACTTGTAGGCTTTACAAAAAAAAACAAAATTACGTCCCAACAACAAAAATAAAAGACCGGGTTCGTCATGTTAAGTACCATCAGTTTCTCTCCAAAGAAAATTTTCTTAGTACAGGAAGAAAATACTTATTATGATTATGGTTCTTCCTTGGATTGCGGGGTTTGCGTTAGTGCGTGCAAGCCGAGATTGACAGTGGGCCATCACATTTTGTTCCTTATTTCCGTGAGAGTTGATCATAGTTCTTCTATTTTTATTAACTGTATTTCGGTGAGAGGTGATCCTAGTTCTTCTATTTTTATCAATCATGCTATGATAAATACAAAGAATCTCATCAGCTTTTGGGTGCGTATAAAAGAAACAAGCATGTACTGATGTTGAACCATGACAAAGTTTGGCAACTTTGGCTGTAAGAGAAATAGGAAGAATCATTGGAGGGATTGTAAATAGTTGAGATAGCAAAATATGCACATCTGATATTGATTCGGTTTTCTATGAAAGAATTTCCCATTACAGGGATCCCCTACTTGTTGAAAGTTTTATTGTCAACAAGAAGGGCAAGAAGCACGAGCCTGTGAGAGAAAAAGGGCAATGCAGAGAGGAGCAACTGGATGCTCCGTCATGAAGTTGTGTCATAGTAGCCATTTAGAGAGACGGCAAAGCATGCAATCATTTGCACAATAGAATACAACTATGCTGCATGAGTCATCAATTCAAGTGAGAAGAACTTATTTTATGTGAATTTTTGTGGACAAAAGAAAAAAATGTTTTAATAATGGCTAATTCGACAACACAAGTGATATGCCTTGATCATTATGTGCATATGATATGATTCTAGCTATTTTCCTTTGTAAGGGTGATTTTAATCCTTGGGTATAGGAGAATTCTTACGAGTGGGCCTATCAGCTCTCATGTAACATAGCGAAGTAATAACACAATGATTGAAGCGCTGAAGTTGAGGGGCTCTAACATAGCGAGGTAATAACACAATGATTAAACCGCACGCAGTCAGGTTCCGTTTCTCCCCTTACGTCCCCGATTCATGCATGCCAATCAATTCTTTCCATACGCAATAATGCATGACAATCAATTCTTTCCAAACGCAATCAATTAACTTAAGGTAACCAGACACAATCAATTCTTTCCAAATGCAATAAAAACTTTCCTAATTTTCCCAAAGTTTCCTAACTAGACACGTTATAAATGGGCAGGAACCGATAACATGTTACCAATTAATAAAGTTTAGTTTATGACCATCAATTTCAAATCCTAATTTTCCTAATGCATTGACAATCAATTCTTTCCAAACGCAATAATGCATGACAATCAATTATTTCCAAACGCAATCAATCAACTTAAGGTAAACAGACACAATCAATTCATTCATAACGCAATAAAAACTTTCCTAATTTTCCCAAAGTTTCCAAACTAGACACGTTATAAACGGGCAGGAACCGATAACACGTTACCAATTAATAAAGTTTAGTTTTATGACCATCAATTCCAAATCCTAATTTTCCTAATGCATTGATGTTTGCCTTTTCTAAGAACCAATCAATAATCAATATAAGAGAAAAAAAAGCTCCGCACCTAGCGAGCCAGCCGCTTCTCTTCCCGATTAACAATCTTGCGCTAGGGTTCCTTGTGTTGTGTCGCCACCGTGGAGCTCCTCGACCAGCCCGTCTCCTGCCGCCTTGCCCCTCTCTCTTCCCTCCAACCTAGAAGCTGGCGATGAGGCGCACAACGCCCTCACGGCCCTGCTCGATCGCTTCCAGAACCCACCACGCGTGTCGAGGCGAGGCACCTCCTGGGCTCCGTTCGTCGCCGCTTCGCCGATGACCCCCACGCGTCTGTCGCCGCTGCACCGACGACCCCGCTGCCGGGTAGGAGGAGTGCTTTGGCACCTCACTGGCTCCGTCCGTCGCCGCTTCGCAGACGACCCCCACGCGTCTGTCGTCGCTTCGCCGACGACCCCGCTGCCGGACAGGAGGAGTGCTCCGATGAATCATGGGCTCCGTCCATCGCCGCTTCGACGACGGCCCCCACGCGTCGGTCGCCGCTTCGCCGACGCCGACGACCCCGCCGCTGGGCAGGAGTGTTTCGGCGCATCATTGGCTCCGTCCGTCGCTGCTTCACCAACAACCCCCACACGCCGGGCAGGAGTAGTGCTTCTGTGCCTTCAACCTCAGCGTCCGCGCTGTCGTACTCTACGCCCACCTGCAAGGTCCCCAGCCCCGAATCCCCCTGGTCCTTTCCAGCAAATGGATTTGAAAATCATGGAACATGTCTGGTTGTTGATCGTAATTATGACATGATTTGTGGGTGTTTCCTTTTTGTTTTACATCTATAATAAATTGTTATTTACATTGCTGCTATAGAATTATGAAGTTAGTATATGCATGTGCTTTTACTTTTCCTGACTTCATCTGGCACCTGTAATTGCACAAGTGTCGGGTCATATTGAAATAGCGTGGTTAAATGAGTTTTGTTGATTCAGATATGTCATAAATTACCGTATTGGAAGTTAGCAGGCCCCTTGTGTAGTTTTAAAATAGTAACTAGGTACGAATTTTAAAATTACCATAGTGTTTGTGATGCAATGGTTGGTCAAATATGGGACCTGGATGTTATACTCATGTACGAGTTTATGTCTATCAAACGTGATCTCAGCTTGAAATGTGTCGAAAAGGTCACTATCAGCATCCTCCCCTGAGCTTCATACACGCTTATTACATGTTAAATTTATGTATTCTGCAAGAACGTGTTAAATTTCATTTGAAAATGTTGTGACTTGTAGGCTTTATAAAAAAACAAAATTACGTCCCAACAACAAAAATAAAAGGCCAGGTTCGTCATGTTAAGTACCATCAGTTTCTCTCCAAAGAAAATTTTCTTAGTACAGGAAGAAAATATTTATTATGATTTTTGCATGCCGTCATGGTTCTTCCTTGGATTGCGGGGTTTGCGTTAGTGCGTGCAAGCCGAGATTGACAGTGGGCCATCACATTTTGTTCCTTATTTCCGTGAGAGTTGATCATAGTTCTTCTATTTTTATTAACTGTATTTCGGTGAGAGGTGATCATAGTTCTTCTATTTTTATCAATCATGCTATGATAAATACAAAGAATCTCATCAGCTTTTGGTTGCGTATAAAAGAAACAAGCATGTACTGATGTTGAACCATGACAAAGTTTGGCAACTTAGGCCGTAAGAGAAATATGGAGAATCATTGGAGGGATTGTAAATAGTTGAGATAGCAAAATATGCACATCTGATATTGATTCGGTTTTCTATGAAAGAATTTCTCATTACAGGGATCCCCTACTTGTTGAAAGTTTTATTGTCAACAAGAAGGGCAAGGAGCACGAGCCTGTGAGAGAAAAAGGGCAATGCAAAGAGGAGGAACTGGATGCTCCGTCATGAAGTTGTGTCATAGTAGCCATTTAGAGAGACGGCAAAGCATGCAATCATTTGCACAATAGAATACAACTATACTGCATGAGTCATCAATTCAAGTGAGAAGAACTTGTTTTATGTGATTTTTTGTGGACAAAAGAAAAAATGTTTTAATAACGGTTAATTCGACAACACAAGTGATATGCCTTGATCATTATGTGCTTATGATATGATTATAGCTATTTTCCTTTGTATGGGGGATTTTAATCCTTGGGTATAGAAGAATTCTTACGAGTGGGTCTATCAGCCCTCGTGCAACATAGCGAAGTAATAACACAATGATTGAAACGCTGAAGTTGAGGGTCTCTAACATAGCGAGGTAATAACACAATGATTGAAGAGCTTAATTTGAGGGGCTCGTCATAGATTTATTTCTTGGCCCGTGACAACGCACGGGCGTTCTACTAGTCTAGATAGAGTTCTATTAGGTTTTCTATAGGAATTTATTCATCCAAATTTGGAATTTCATTGAATCTTGGTCTTGATGATTATGGAAAGATGTAACCTCGAGAAGATGAAACATTACAGGATCACTTTCGGGTTAGGCCGAGTGGTTGTTGGAAATTATCCTTTTATTCTAAAATAGAAGGAAAAAATTGGTACCTGGCTTCGTCACTGGGTTAAAGTTGCAGCTGTCCCCCCTACCCTTGCCATGAGGTAAGAATTACACGTGCATCCGTATAACAACGGTATAAAGAAGATTATCTTTTGTCTTAGATGATGAACCGAGTTTTTAGTATTCTTTATGACTTCACTATGTACATGAGTGCTAAAATATACTTCCTCCGTTCGAAAATACTTGTCATCAAAATAGACAAAAAATGGTGTATCTATAACTAAAATACATCTAGATACAATTTTTTTTATTCATTTTGATGACAAATATTTCCGGACGGAGGGAGTAGATACTTATCACAAGCGTGGAGCACCTATTATTGACGATGTACAATACCGGCTAAGTAAATATTATGTTGAATTTATCTACTCTATAAAAGTAATTATATGACTAGACTGAGAACAAAGGTTAGGACGATATGGAAGCTTTGTGTTTTAGAATTGTTTGCATCGTCCTAAACTTTGACTGGATTTATTATTCTAATTTATTTTTTTAATCTAGATAGAGTTCTATTAGGTTTTTTTTATAGAAATTTATTCCACCAAATTTGTAATTTCATTCGATCTTGGTCTTGATGATTATGGAAAGATGTAACCTTGAGAAGATGAAACATAACAAGGTTACTTTCGGGTTAGGCTGTTCATTTCTTACAACTTCTTTTGGAATTATGTCACCAATTATAAAATCTGTACTTTTCTGTCCGTTCACTTTAGAAAAAAAACACTCCATATATTTGTTAGGACAAAATATTACAATCATTCATTAAAAATCTCGTCAGGCGGAACGGAACATCCCCACATATTTTTTAAAAAGCATCTGGAAGATGCATGCATCCATTTTATTAATTTTTCACAAAAATCATACAAAGCAGTACATCACTATGTCTGAATCCGCCATCTTGAGAGCATATGTCGCTACTTCTATGCACTTGATGAAGGGGTGAATAAATACTGAGCCGAATATCCAGATCTCTCACATAATCCTAACATCTAAAACCGGAGGCCCCAACCCAGCCACATACCGGGACTGGGGCACAGGCCGGTCCGTTCATTTCTTACAACTTCTTTTGGAATTATGTCACCAATTATAAAATCTGTACTTTTCTGTCCGTTCACTTTAGAGAAAAAAACACTTCATATATTAGTTAGGACAAAATATTACAATCATTCATTAAAAATTTTGTCAGGCGGAACGGAACATCCCCATATATTTTTAAAAAAACATCTGGAAGATGCATGCATCCATTTTATTATTTTTTCACAAAAATCATACAAAGCAGTACATCACTATGTCTGAATCCGCCATCTTGAGAGCGTATGTCGCTACTTCTATGCACTTGATGAAGGGGTGAATAAATACTGAGCCGAATATCCAGATCTCTCACCTAATCCTAACATCTAAAACCGGAGGCCCCAACCCAGCCACATACCGGGACCGAGGCACAGACCGGTCCGTTCATTTCTTACAACTTCTTTTGGAATTATGTCACCAATTATAAAATCTGTACTTTTCTGTCCGTTCACTTTAGAAAAAAAAACACTCCATATATTAGTTAAGACAAAATATTACAATCATTTTAAAAATTTCGTCAGGCGGAACGGAACATCCCCATATAGTTTTAAAAAAGCATAGATGCATGCATCCATTTTATTAATTTTTCATAAAAATCATACAAAGCAGTACATCACTATGTCTGAATCCGTCATCTTGAGAGCATATGTCGCTACTTATATGCACTTGATGAAGGGGTGAATAAATACTGAGCCGAATATCCAGATCTCTCACCTAATCCTAACATCTAAAACTGGAGACCCCAACCCAGCCACATACCGGGACTAGGGCACAGACCGGTCCGACACACTCTCATAGGTCGTCCCCGCCATCTTCCACTGGTCCATCTTTAGAGCAATTATCGATGCATCTACTTTGCCAGGCCTGCCATCGACGCCACCGCCACGGCGCCAAACAACCCCACCACCCTGCGCTCGTCCATCCAGCCGCATCCGTCGACGAGATCCAGCTGCACCATGTCGCCAATACTCATCGACATCGACGTGGTAGATACAACGCCGCTCCTCCTGCCAACCTCCACACCGTCGCCGCTGCTGGAGGTACGCGGAGCTCATCACCCATAGCAACTCTCCCCTGAATACCTGAGCCTCCCAAGACAGTGCCTCCATGGAGGGTACAACACGCATGCCGCCGCCACCAAATCCAGCCTGAATTTTAGACTTTCTTCCGTGAGGGGTTCAGAGAAGGATAGGAGGGACCTCGGTTTGGCCTCCAGGGAGGGTAACGACGTCAAGGAACGACGCCGATGCCATGCCGGACCAGCCGACCAAAGTTTCCTCCGGTCCCCATCCTATACCACCAAACCTTCATCTGCTCTGGATCCGGCAGTGAGCCATGAACTGAAACCTGCAGAGATGAAAGTGTCACAGGGGTCAACCCAATGGGAAGGAGGATCGAGAAGAACCACTGACGTAGATATCCAGGCGTCGAATCCAATGATCCGACATGGCCAGCGGCGAAGACCACAACCCCGCGCTAGCCGACAACATCCAAGTGTTGGATCCAGATGGATCCGGTGGCGCCTACGACCACCCGGTCCAACCCACCACACAACCACCACCTCGCCACGATGTCGCATCCAAGCCGTCACCGCGCCGTGCACGACACCGACAAGAGATGCCCGCTAGCTGCGTCGCCGGACCGGGTGGCCGGAATGCTCAATGTGGGGAGTGGCTAGGATTTCCCCCCGGGTCACCCACGGGGGCGACACGAGAGGGAGGGGCCGTGAATACAACAACCATTTTAGTACGTGTCAATTCTAGAAATTGAACTCGGGTTGTTAGGGTGCACAACCGCATGCTCAACCACCAAGCCAAGGCTCTCTTTGCAACCCATTAATAACCCATTAACTCTATGATTTAAACAAAACCCAACAATCTCATGGGCCACCTTGTTTTCTCTCGGTTTAACTTCTCTATAGTTCATTGAGGAATTAGAGCAAAAACTCCTAACGATTCTCTCTTCAAGTCCACGAGAGTCGATCTGTCCAAGGCATTATTAGACTAGTAAATTTTCATGAACTGGCAATCAGTCTGCATAGCAGAATGCTTATGCAAAGTAATCGCAATATATACAACGAAATAATGAGATTTTAAACTTGTTGGGCCAGGCCCATGTGGAGCTTCCTGACCTCAACTTGGCCCTTGGGCACATGCAAGTGTTGCATCAAGAAGTTATTCAGCCCCAGGTTCAACCTGATATTGCTCAGCCTGTTATTGCTGCTCCTTTGGAATTCCTAAACCTTCTATCACCTGTGGAGCCAAATGTTAGTGTTGGCTTTGATATTAACCAAATTCTTCCTCAGTCACCTTCCTATAATCGAGCCCAGGTGATCTCTTCTATGAAGGACAATCAGATGGAGGTCAACTTGTTCTTGGAGGAGGAGGTGTAACGCCCCGGACACACCCGCCGGTGGTCGTTACTCCTGGCGGGATCTAGACTGGCCTCACATATCAATACTAGTCTTTTCTGCGCACTTTGTCCTCACTCGTGCGCACCCGGGAGCAACTTCCCGGTCGGTCACCCATCCTGAAACTAATCCAAGCTGAGCACGCTTAACGGCGAAGACCACCACCCCGCGCTAGCCGACAACATCCAAGCGTTGGATCCAGATGGATCCGGTGGTGCCTGCGACCACCCGGTCCAACCCACCACACAACCACCACCTCGCCACGATGTCGCATCCAAGCCGTCACCGCACCGTGCACGACACCGACAAGAGATGCCCGCTAGCTGCATCGCCGGACCGGGTGGCCGGGATGCTCGAAGTGGGGAGTGGCTAGGATTTCCCTCCGGGTCACCCATGGGGGCGACACGAGAGGGAGGGGTCGTGAATACAACAACCATTTTAGTACGTGTCAATTCTAGAAATTGAACTCGTGTCGTTAGGGTGCACAACCGCATGCTCAACCACCAAGCCAAGGCTCTCTTTGCAACCCATTAATAACCCATTAACTCTATGATTTAAACAAAACCCAACAATCGCATGGGCCACCTTGTTTTCTCTCTGTTTAACTTCTCTATAGTTCATTGAGGAATTAGAGCAAGAACTCCTAACGATTCTCTCTTCAAGTCCACGAGAGTCGATCTGTCCAAGGCATTATTAGACTAGTAAATTTTCATGAACTGGCAATCAGTCTGCATAGCAGAATGCTTATGCAAAGTAATCGCAATATATACAACGAAATAATGAGATTTTAAACTTGTTGGGCCAGGCCCATGTCGAGCTTCCTGACCTCAACTTGGCTCTTGGGCCCATGCAAGTGTTGCATCAAGAAGCTATTCAACCCCAGGTTCAATCTGATATTGCTCAGCTTGTTATTGCTGCTCCTTTGGAATTCCTAAACCTTCTGTCACCCGTGGAACCAAATGTTAGTGCTGGCTTTGATATTAACCAAATTCTTCCTCAGTCACCTTCCTATAATCGAGCCCAGGTGATCTCTTCTATGAAGGACAATCAGATGGAGGTCAACTTGTTCTTGGAGGAGGAGGTGTAACGCCCCGGACACACCCGCCGGTGGTCGTTACTCCTGGCGGGATCTAGACTGGCCTCACATATCAGTACTAGTCTTTTCTGCGCACTTTGTCCTCACTCGTGCGCACTCGGGTGCAACTTCCCGGTCGGTCACCCATCCTGAAACTACTCCAAGATGAGCACGCTTAACTTTGGAGTTCTATCCGAATGGGCTCCCGGAAAAGAAGGAATTCCTTATTGATATGAGTAGTCTATCATCCCTAATAAGCCAGGCCATCACATACACCCTCACTCAGAGGAACCGACGTCCTCGTCGGGCCACAGGAACGTTCCCTCTTGGCACAACCGTCTGTGCTTCCAGGACAGCACATGTGCCATGCCGTGTGCCATGACGGGTCACAAACGTCATGCACAACATGACTGCAAACTGTCTGCAAACATCCGTGTCCCCAGACACACCCGCCAGTGGTCGTTACTCCTGGCGGGATCTAGAATGGCCTCACATATCAATACTAGTCTTTTCTGCGCACTTTGTCCTCACTCGTGCGCACCGGGAGCAACTTCCCGACCGGTCACCCATCCTGAAACTACTCCAAGCTGAGCACGCTTAACTTTGGAGTTCTATCCGAATGGGCTCCTGGAAAAGAAGGAATTCCTTATTGATATGAGTAGTCTATCATCCCTAATAAGCCAGGCCATCACAGGAGGATGGTTCACTATTCAACCTGAACCTTGCTGAAGGAGAGGACCCAGTAATTCAATTAGCCTCTCCTGTTGAAATATTGGCAGCAAAAAACAGAGAGGATGACCAGAATTATTTTGTTGATGAGGAAATTAAAATCCTGGACATTTCTTCAGATGCTTCTTCCAAGCGTGACTCTGGATCTACAAGTAGGGCTGTCACCTGCACCTCCTCCTCAAATTCTTCAGCACCTCCAGGGTTTAATGTCAAGGGAAGATATTTATCTAATTTCCCCCCTGATGACTCTGTTGTAGAGTCTGGTAGTCAAGATTTGGCTTGTTTCTCTGCCTGGGAGAAGCACTTCTCAGATTGCTCTGAAGGCACCACATCTGTTCAGGTACCATATGACTAGGTGGATTTTATTTGCTCTGCTCTATTGACCCTTGATAAATTTGAGTGGGCCAAGATGTTCTTGCAATCTCCTATGTGGTCTATTATTTGTGAAGGGTTTCAGAAATCTCAACATCTAATTTTTTCCATTCCCTCTACTTGCCCTATAACTGTGGCTCTCACTTGCTCTCAGTTGCAGGCTCTTGGAATGGAGGAAATGCAACCTCTACCTGCTACTGAGGAGGTCATCTTGTGCAGCCCTGCTGCTGCTAAAGGCAAAAGAAAAGACAGGGTACCTATAGGGGAATCTGAGGTAAGAAGAAGTGAAAGATTGCAATTCTTAAATAAGGGATATAGAAAGAAAACTTGCCATGATAGCACCTGTATGGCCTGTTCTGCTAAACCTCCTGTCTACAACTCAAAAATAATTAAGAATCTGAACTCTTCTTACTGCAAGGTGGATCCCAAAGTCTGCACTGACGAAAACCTCCTGCAGAAGAAAGCCAAGAGAGGAGGAAAGCCACCGGCATGGAAGGATTGAAGTCTATGCAGGCATGGATGGGAACCTATGTAATGGGCCTTATTTTGGTCTTGAGTAGCTCCCTTTGTTTAAGGCACATACTACTGGACTTTATTGTAATGACTTCTCTATCTGTACTCTTGACTTCTCAGAGATGCTTCTGGTTGTGGGACTATAATAGTGTAGAATGCCCGTCCTTTCTTAAAGGTTGCTGTTTTGCTTCTGTTCTTGCCTTGTGTCTGTTTGATCTGAAATGAATAGATCCTGGAATATTTTGAACTGGAATGTGAGAGGTATAAACTCAAGTGACAAGTGGCTTGCTCTTTCTAATAAAATTGAGGAATCCCATTGCTCAGTTATTTGTCTGCAAGAAACTACGAGAGAGACTTTTGATAGTTCTTATTTGAGAAAATTCTGCCCAAAGAGAATAAATAAATTTGATTATTTGCCTTCTGTTGGGGCTCCTGGGGATTGCTTGTGGCCTGGAATGATTCTATGTTTCGAGGGGAGTGCCTGTTTAAAAATGATTTCTCCATTTCAATTAGATTTATCTTTGTCCACACAGGGGATTCTTGGATCTTGACAAACATATATGGGCCATGTGATGCTGAAGGGAGACATATCTTTCTGGACTGGTTCAAAAATATTCAGATGCCTATTGAAACTGATTAGATCATCACAGGAGATTTCAATTACATTAGATATCCTTCAAATAAAAATGATGGGGCTGGAGACATGAATAATATGATGGGTTTCAATGCTGCAATCAGTCAATTAGCTTTAGTTGAAATTCCTTTGAAAGGAATAAGTTTTACTTGGAGCAACATGCAACAAGCCCCTCTGCTGGAAAAAATTGACTGGGTGTTCACTTCTGAGAATTGGTCCACAAATTACCCCAATACTTTGGCTTTCCCTTTGGCAAAACCTATTTATGATCACTACCCCTTTGTTATCAAAATTTGTACTAGTATTCCTAAAGCTCAAGTTTTTAGGTTTGAAAACTTTTGGCTCCAACATCAAGATTTTCAAGAGGTAGTAAAGTCAAATTGGCAACAACCCATTCAGGCCAGTGACAGTGCTAAGCTCGTCACTGCAAAGTTTAAAAGGCTAAGGAAAGGCCTTAAAATTTGGAGCAAGAGCATCTCAAATCTGGCTCTCAACATTCAGGCCACCAACAGTGTTATCCTAATGTGGGATCACTTTGACGAATATAGAAGGCTCTCACATGTGGAACCAAATGGTAGGGATATGTTGAAAGAGCATCTGCTAAAGTTGTTGTCTTTTTAGAGTATTTATTGGAGACAAAGAGCAACAATTAGATGGGTTAAATTTGGTGATGAAAACTCTAAATTCTTTCAGGCAAAGGCAACCATTAAATATACACACAACTTCATTCAGTCACTATTAAATGACCAGGGGGTTGAGATGTCAGATCATCATGCAAAGGCTGCAGTTCTATGGACAACATTCAAGGAGAGACTGGGTCATACTAGTGAGATATCAGACACTCTAAATCTGATAAACCTAATTAACAGAATTGAGGGCTTGCAGGATTTAGAGGCTCCTTTCTCTAAACAGGAAATTGATTCTGTGGTTAAAAATCTCCGTTCTGATAAGGCACCTGGGCCTGATGGATTTAATGGTGACTTCATAAAAGCTTGTTGGAACACCATTGCTGAAGATTTCTATAAGATGATTGATGATTTCTATCATGGTAAAATATCTCTACAGAGTATCAATACCTCTTTCATCACTCTCATTCCTAAGAAGGACAATCCAGTCACTGCTAATGACTTCAGAACAATTTCTCTACTCAATTGCTCCATCAAGATCATTACCAAATTGTTGGCCAACAGACTCCAAACTGTTACTCTCAAAATGGTGCACACCAACCAATATGGCTTCATCAAGAGCAGAACCATTCATGACTGTTTGGGGTGGGCTTTTGAATACTTGCATCAATGTCAGCAATCTAAGCAGCCTATTGTACTCCTCAAATTAGATTTTGAGAAAGCTTTTGATCTTCTTAATCATAAAGCAATTCGTGCCATCCTACAAGCTAGAGGATTTGGAGAAAGATGGATGAACTGGATCTCAATGCTTCTATCTTCAGGCACTTATTCTGTCTTGCTTAATGGAGTGCCTGGGAAATTTTTTCATTGCAAAAAAGGGGTCAGACAAGGAGACCCTGTTTCCCCTTTGCTTTTTGTACTAGCAGCTGATCTCCTGCAATCCACTCTCAATGAAGCTATGCATAATCAGCTATTTCTTCCTCCTATAGTCAGCCAAGCTTGCCCTGAATTTCCTATGATTCAATATGCTGATGATACAATCCTAGTTCTACCTGCTGATGTTAGACAAATTATACAAGTCAAAAGCCTCATTTTGCATTATGCTGCTTTTACTGGACTAAGAGTCAACTATGAGAAATCTTTCATGGTGCCAATTAATGTGCCTGACTCACAGATCAACTCTTTGCTTCATGTTTTGGGATGTCAGCAAGGTCACTTCCCCTTCACATATTTGGGTCTTCCTCTCGGCACATCAAAGCTAAAAATTGAAGATTACAGCCCAATGATGCAAAGAATTGAAAGAAGTCTTTCTGGCTGTTCTACTATGCTATCCTATGATCGAAGGCTGTTGCTTATCAAATCTGTTTTTGCATCTCTGCCAATCTTCATCATGAGTTCTCTAGCTCTCCCCATGGGAGTTAAGCAGCAAATTAACAAATACTTGAGGAATTTCCTATGGAGGAAATTTCGCATGGAGGACAGACGAACTACACTTATTGCTTGGTCCAAGGTTTGTAGGCCAAAGAAGCAAGGGGGCCTAGGTATTCTAGATATTTCTCTCCACAATAAGGCTCTACTAATGGAAAACCTCTTCAAGTTCCTTAACAAAGAGGATATACCATGGATTAAACTGATCTGGGAGAAATATTATCATACAGAGCCGCCAAGAGGAAAAGTTGAAGGCTCTTTCTGGTGGAAATCTCACATTGCCCTTCTAGAACGGTTTAAGCAAATTAGAAGGTGCACCATTGGGTCTGGACAAACTATACTTTGTTGGACACACAATTGGATTGAGCAGAATCTCCAAACTACACTCCCTCATCTCCACTCATTTGCACTCAATGAGGAGCAATCTGTTCTAGATTTCTTTCGGGAGGAGGATTGGATTGAGCATTTTCACCTGCCTCTCTCCATTGAAGCATTTGATGAGTTCAATCAGCTTCCCACCCTGGCACCAACCTTACATCCACACATTGTTGATAAATGGAGCATCATTGGGACTGCAGGTAGACCTTCAGCAATCCACATTTATAATATGCTTCTGGAAAAGCATGAGGAGCACCCCTTTTTCAACATTATTTGGAATATCTCAAGCAAGCTAAAACACAAAATTTTCTTTTGGCTGATAGCTCATTGTAGAATTAACACCAGGGCTCTCCTCCTCAGAAAAGGCATGTAACTAGATGATATATATTGCCCAAACTATAATCAACAGGTAGAGGATACAATTATGCACTTATTATGTGACTGCAGTTTTGCACATGATTGCTGGAATTCTTTGATACCAAATAGGAGTAGAGGCACATCAGTTTATGAAGACACCACACTGGCCACACAGCTCCTGCCAAAACAGTTTGCTGTTGAGATCGTCATTTTGGGTTGTTGGAACATATGGATACAGAGGAATAATAAAGTTTTCAGAGCACTTCCACATTCGGTTCAGTCTTGGAGATTCCACCTCAAGAAAGACTTAAAGCTCCTTAGACATAAGATCAAGCAAAAGTTTGCAATTCGATTTGCTCAGTGGATAGATCATAATATGTAGTCATGAGTTTCATTCCTCGAGCAGGCATTGGTTAGCTGCATAGCCTTAGTTTTTCCCTTTGGGGACCTGTATTATATTGTATTTTATTTATTTTAATATATTTACCGTAGAACATTTTGTTCTACGGTGTTGGGTCAAAAAAACAATGAAATAATGCAAGGCCGGACCTCCTCTTGCTCCACATATGTGTAGCAGGGTAGGAAGTCCCGAGATGAGAGGAGCACCACCCCAACCCTAGCAAAATTTCCCTCCTTCACAAAACTAGTGTCTAACATTTATTATTTTATAAAATCTTAGCTTATGGCGCAACCCAAGAGATTGGACGAGAAATAGACGAACACAACACAAAAGGATCCGCAATCAGGATGCAAAGTTTGTGTTTGGATGAATAGTAAAATCAAAACTAAATCTCTTTTTTTAGAAACATTGATAATAGTTTTAAGTGCTTGCAAAAATTCATCATGAAACCATATTCCTAGAAGGTGTGAAAAAAAATCAGTACTATGAAAATGCTACTTTCAAAAGCATTTTGGAGCACTTAATTTGTTTTTTTATTCGCACCTTACAGGAATGTGATTTCATGACGAATTTTTGCAATCACTTAGACCTTTTGTCAGTGTTTCTTATTTTTTTTATTTTACTGTTCACCGAGCTCATTTGACCTCGCGAGTAGAAAGGCACTTTCACGACAATCTTTTTTCCTTTGTCATCCATAAAAACACACGGGTTCTTTGAGACTCCAGTGAAACTCGTCCACAAATTGTCCAAAAAGTTGACTGACACACTAACTGAAGCCTTCCCATCTCCAAAAAGAAAGAATTATTCCATAAATGTCAAGCCCGCCAAAATAGGAGTAATAACATCGTTTGTTCATCATTAGTGCATGAATAACATTGTACGGATTTATTAATGAATATGCAATTCAATTGTGAAATTCTCTTTTTTTCGCGAGAAAACTTCTGATCTATTTATCAACTGTCAGGATAGTACAAAGAACACCGAAAATAAAAATACATCCAGATCCGTAGACCACCTAACTGCGACTACAAGTACTGGAACGAGCCGAAGGTGCGCCGCCGTAATTTCCCCTCTGATGTAGGGTGGAACCCTAATTACCGATCTTTCACGAATTGAAGGGGATCCCATGAAGATGTGACGCCCGGATAGTTAAGCTACAGTAACCCTCTACTAATGATGCCACGTCACCACTGTTACTGTTGATAATCTCTCGTTAATCCAAATACTGTTCAAATTCAAATTCAAATTAAAGTCAAAATTTAAATTTGTCAAACATGAAAACAAAAATGTTCCATGTGTGGCAAATATTCTCTGGGTTTTTGTCGTGTTGAAACCACATTTTTAATAAATAAATTAAATACACTATGATATTTAAAACAGCAGCTTGAACGTTTAATTAAATACCTTTTCTAATTAATAAAATGTTAAACTGTTTATTTTAGCTATAAAGTTAAATGTGGCTGTGGGCTAATTATTAAAACTAATTTATAAACTAGTTGTGTGTTTTATAAAACAAAGTTTAAAAGAATCTAAAAACAAAACAGAAAAGAATAAGTTAAAACAAAAACAAAAAAATAAAAAGAAACAAAAACCCCCGGCCCAACTGGGCCTTGGCCCAGCCAACGGGCCCAGCCAGGCCGGCCCACC
>LR738715.1:548505257-548541087 GCA_902687465.1 Secale cereale | reverse complement strand
AATAATAATAATAATAATATTAAAATAGATAAATAAATATAAATAATTAATAATATTAATTAATTAATTAATTAGATAATTAATCTAATTAATCCTGTTTTAATTAACCTAATGGATAATTAAATAAATTAACTAATGTTTTAATTAAACTAATTAACTGTGATTAACTTAATTAACCTTAATTAATTATATTAATTAGGTTTAATTAATTAATTAACCCTAATTAATACTGTGTCACTGACAGGTGGGACCCACATGTCTGGTTGACCAGTCAACCCCTGCTGACGTCAGCATGACATCATGCTGATGTCATAAATGCATTTTTAAATTAAATTAATTAATATTAAATTCCAGAAATTAATAAAAACTTAATAAAATCATATCTTTTAAACCGTAACTCGGATGAAAATACTTTGTACATGAAAGTTGCTCAGAACGACGAGACGAACCCGAATACGCGGTCCGTTCGTCCACCACACATCCCTAACATACCGAACCCGCAACTTTCCTCCTCCGTTTCATCCGCCCGAAAATGCCTAACACCGGGAATACTTTCCCGGATGTTTCCCCCCTTCATCGGTATCACCTCCTACCGCGTTAGGTCACACGTAGCATCGCGTATTGCCTTGTTTTATTTTGTGATGCTATTGTTTGCTCTGTTATTTATTTGTTTCCCCTTCGCTGCTTCTTTTCGGTAGACTCCGATACTGTGATAGACCCCGAGACCATTGATGCTTCGGTGTTCGATTACGGCTTCGCTCCGAAGATTCCTTTCGTCTGCAGGGCTTCCAGGCAAGCCCCCCCTTTGATCACCAGATATCGCCTACTCCTCTCTCTACTGCTTGCATTAGAGTAGTGTAGCATGTTACTGCTTTCGGTAATCCTATTCTGCTGCATAGCCTGTCATTGTTGCTACCATTGTTGATACTTTACCTGCAATCCTAAATGCTTAGTATAGGATGCTAGTATTCCATCAGTGGCCCTACACCCTTGTCCGTCTGCCCTGCTATTCTATCGGGCCGTGATCACTTGGGGGTGATCACGGGTATATACTACATACATTTTACATGACACATGATGATGGTTCGGAGATGGGGGCTGAAGGGGCAGGTGGTTCCACACAGGTAGTGGTGGGCCTGGGTTCCCGACAGTCCCCTGATGGTTACTTTGTGGCGGAGCGACAGGGCAGGTTGCGACCACCTAGGAGACAGGTGGGCCTGGCCCTGGTCGTTGTCCGCGGTTATTTCATAATAACACGTTTAACGGGATCTTGGTATTTGATCTGAGTCTGGCCATTTGGTCTATACGCACTAACCAGCTACGTGGGAATAGTTATGGGTACTCGACGTCGTGGTATCAGCCGAAGCCTTCTTGACGTCAGCGACTTAGCGGCGCGCGCCGGGTTGGACCGCGTAACGCAACTTCCTTAGTAATGGAGGTTGCTAGGTCTGCTCACCGGCCGCGTACGCAACGTGCAGGTGTGCGTTGGGCGATGGGCCCGGACCCCTGCGCGCCTAGGATTTAGACCGGCGTGCTGACCTCTCTGCTGTGCTTAGGTAGGGCTGCGACGTGTTGATCTTCCGAGGCCGGGCATGACCCTGGAAAGTGTGTCCGGCCAAATGGGATCAAGCGTGCTGGGTTATGTGGTGCACCCCTGCAGGGAAGTTAATCTATTCGAATAGCCGTGTCCCTCGGTAAAAGGACGACCCGGAGTTGTACTCGGACCTCATGACAACTAGAACCGGATACTTAATAAAACACACCCTTACCAGTGCCAGATATAACTCGGTGGTTGCTCTCTCACAGGGTGACGTGCGGGAGGATCGCCGGGTAGGTTTATGCTATACGATGTTACTTGGTGAACTTACCATCTATTTCCCTTCTACTGCTTCAAGACGGAGGCTGCGAGACGCGAGGATACTTGTTACTTCCATATATTCTCTTCTACTGCTGCAAGATGGAGTTTACGAGAAGCGTAGTCTTCGATTGGATTAGCTATCCCCCTCTTATTCCCGCTTGCTGCAGTTCAGTCCACCGATATTACCCATATCATTGTTACCATTGCATATGTAGTGTAGATCCTTGCTTGCGAGTACTTTGGATGAGTACTCACGGTTGCTTTTCTCCCCCTTTTTCCCCTCTTGTTCCTTCTTCTCGGATGCCGCAACCAGATGATGGAGTCCAGGAGCCAGAGGATCCCGATGACGTGTCTACATGGAGTTCGGCTTCGAGGAGTAGTTAGGAGGTCCCAGGCAGGAGGCCTTGCCTTTTCGATCGTTGCTACTTTTGTGCTAGCCTTCTTAAGGCAAACTTGTTTAACCAATGTCTGTACTCAGATATTATTGCTTCCGCTAACTCTTGTGTTTTCGAGCTTTTGTATTCGAGCCCTCGAGGCCCCTGGCTTGTAATATAAAGCTTGTATTATTTTAATTTGTGTCTAGTGTTGTGTTGTGATATCTTCCAGTGAGTCCTTGATCTTGGTCGTACACATTTGCGTGCATGATTAGTGTACGGTCAAATCGGGGGCGTCACAGAAGAACACGAAGAACACGGGGAAGAACGAGGAGAAATCACAAGAGGAACACTCAAGAACAAGCCCTGTCACACATCCACTAGACTCAAATCCACATAAGATCCACAAAAATACATGAACAACATGCAGACGTGGGAGAGAGATACAAGGCCAAAGGCCCGGCTGCGCACAAGCAGGGTTGGACTTCCGATGGTTACCGGATGTCCAGTCGCTTGCAGGGGTTCGGACGTTCGGAGGGCGTCGGACTTCCGAAGTTTAGGCTCTGGACGTGTGGCATCGGATTTCCGGACGGGTCGGTCATCCGGTTGCTGTGACTTGTCGGCGCCCAGTGGTCGTCAGCTGTCTGGCCACTGTAGCACTCGTCGGTTGTAGTTCTTTTGGTCGTCTAGTCTGCAGGTCATTGGACGTCTGGTGACTGTGGCTTCGTTGTAGCTCCGTTTTCTTCCGTCTTCGCTTCCACACTTCCCTCTTGAATGGTGTAGGCATTCATTGACGCTTGCACTCCTCGTCACCCGTGAAGCTCCGACAATATCTATGCATGCATGCGAGAGGAATGTCAAGTAGTGTACCATTCTCGAAGGGTCAAGTGATCATGTGTAAGGGAGACGATTCACCTTTATTTATGTGAATTAGTGGTCGCACGTGTCACTTGCCAAACGGACTTTTGACATGGTAATTTCCGTAGGATGCTCCGCATCATCGCCCCCCCCCTTGGGAAAGATCCGACCTTGGATCGAAAACCAAATCACCATGGGAAGGAGATGGCGTCGTCGTGTAGAAGTGGACGATCACCAAGTACTCATTATTGTCAATCTCAAAGTGGGCACTCTCCAATGTCGCGCCGACTAGTGATTCCTTCAAAAGGAGCAAGGACAACAAACACAGAAAAAAAATATGGTTAGCATTAGTGCAAAACCAATCATTCAAGTGGTGATTCACCGAACATGTGTCATCATTGTTAGGGATATAGTTGGGATACATATATTTGGTAGTTTAGGATTTGTAATCCGTCTCCTACCTTATCTCTAGAAGAGGCATCTTGTCCTCCAAGTCTTGTACTCAATATATACTCGCCCTCTAGGCTCAATAATACATCCAACACATCACGCCAATCAACCCTCTCTATCCCTTCTAACATGGTATCAGCCTAACCGATCTAACCCTAGCCACAGCCGCTTCTACTCCACGCCGCCCCCGGGGCACTCGGTCACCATGATCGCTGCGGGAGGCCGCGCCGCTCGTACGTAGGGTTCGTCCGCCGATCGTGTTGACCGGCTTCCCTAGAGAGTCTTAGGATATATTGCGATTATGCCAAGTGTTAGTACGATGAGACTATCGAGGATTTATTTTTGAAATAGTTTCGTTAATATTCAGAATAGTTCCGAGAGGAACCTGAAGCGTTTCGGAGTCACCAGAAGGATTTCAGAGAGTATCAGGTCGTACCGGGTATTACCCATAATTAACATATACATGGAAAATGTTACGAAGGTGTTAAATTATATATAATATGCTCTAGTAATTTTTATATGGTTTTTATATTTAATTTAATATCAACGAGCCAAAAAAGGCCAAGTGGTGGAGGAGGAATTGGGCCACCAAGGCCCAATAGGGGAGGCGCCCCCTTTCCCCCCTTGAGGGAGGCCGAATCCTAGTGGGGGAAGGACTCCTCCTTCCCCCCCTTGGCCGACGCAAGGGAGGAGAGTCCTTCCCTTTGTGACGCCCCATCCTCCCCTCCAACCTATATATACTTGAGGTATTGAGCTCTTTTGAACACACAAGTTTTGGAGCCTCCTCTAGTTCTTCTAGTTCTAGTTGGTCAGATGACTAATAAGAGCTAGATCTAGTTCCCCTAATCCTCATAATTAGAAGCCCAATGTGGTTCTAATATCCTCTCTCTAATTCTCCGGCGATGATTAGCTCCGGATGGCGAAGCTCTGCCAGATCGTGAGGACCGTACGCTTGCAACCAAGTAGAGAGGCCATGCTTTCAGTCTTCCGTTTGATGGATCGTTCGAGGGCGGTCCACGGGTCGTCATCGATCAATGGTTTTAGGGACTCCAAGTACGATCTACACAAACTCATCTACTTCCGCTCCACTCCGGAGTCAGTCACGATTGTTGATCCAAACCCTATATGCATCCTCATATTGTTCATGTGTGATCGTAGGGCGATTTTGTCTACTTCATTTTCCAACAATACACGGATACACAAACATAGGTTAACATGCATATCGATAAGGTGTGTCTCTGTCTTAGATATGGACATGTCAAACTGGTATCATGGTCACATATTAATTATACTGGTGTATGATAAACCTGCTTATCAGATACCGTGAGAATAATCTTTTCATGTCATCAATACATTGCATATGCGTTATGTATCTTCACATCATACAAAGAAGCAATGATGGCCATGTATTCTGATAAATGGTTTAAAGTCATGGACTTCGACATAAAATATATGCATGGAAACCAGTAGCCGATCCATATGGTGGTGTTACAGCCATTGAGCGTAAATGGATATATAAACTTTTAGAAAAGGAGGATGACGTCAGCCTCTTCAATTGGGGATGCATGTAGCCACTTTATTAATTATTTATAAAGACCTTACAAAGTAATACATCAACATGTCTGAAGCCGCCATCTTGGCAACATCTATCGCTACTCCTATCCATTGATGAAGGGTGCAGAAAGTGTGGGACAAATACCCAGACTTCTCACCTAGCCTAACATCTAAAGCCGGAGGCCCCGACCAAGCCACATATCGGGTCTGGGGCACAAATCAGTGTGATGCACTCATAGGTCATCGCCCACATCTTCCATCAGTCCATCTTCCGAGCAGGTGCTGACACATCAACCTTGCCAGGCCTGCCGCCAATGCCCCCACGGTGCCAGGCAACCCCTCCTTCCTACGCGCATTCATCATCATGCATGTTCCCGAGACTTTGCCGTGCCTCGCCGCCGAGACTCCATGGCATTGATGCTTCATAGGGAACGCTGCTCCACCGCAGATGTCGTCCACTGGTCCCTCGAGTCTATGCACACCTCCAAGAATGAGGCCCTCAAGAGGGGTACGACACATGAGCGCCTCCATCATCCGATCGACTGATCTAGGGTTCCTCGGGAGGTAGAGGATAAGGGGCTAGAGCTTCTCCAAAATGATGCCTTCAAGAAGGGGACGACGCACAAAAAAGCCGCCATCGCCGACCTTGGCAATGTGCCAAGATAAGGGTTTTCACCCGGATCCCCTCGAGGATCCACCATCCAGCATGGTGTGCACGAGACCGTCGCCAATCATCGCCACCGTGCATGGAATAGGTCGCGCGATCCGGATCAGATCTGGCCGAACACTAGGCCCACCATGTCGCCGCTGCAGTTTCGAGGTTAGATTTGATCTGACCGCCTTCATCATGGGCACGCAGCCAGGGAACAATGGGTCACCCCACCGCGTCACTGTCCCGATGATGACACCGTCGTTGTGAGTTGCCACTGATCCCCGTGCCCAACCGAGTCCACCCCGCATCGGCCCTCCCGAGACGCGAAGAACAAGGTCCCGCCGTCGGCCACCGCGAGGGCTTTGCCCCGGCGACCCCGACCGGCGATGAGGTTAGGGGTGGTGGTGAGGAGGCGAGGGTAAGGAGATGGGCGCCGCCACATGAGTCACTCGCGGGCGGGACGACCCAGGGGCCTGGTGCGTTAGAAGTGTCTATGGGGCACATGTTGTATAAGATAAGGCATATGTAAATGGCTATATAAGGAAATTCGATATATATAAGAAATGACATATGTAAATGAGGAAAGTTGTTTGGTGTAAATGAATATATTTTTAAACTTTTACATCTAAAAAATTTGATATGTCACATAACTATTTCACCATATTCAAGCAGTATACTACGATGATACTTTCTCGCTAGTAGTGATGCTTAAATACACCCTAAATTTTTTTCTAGCCATTGCATTGTCAAAATAATTTTATTTAATAGGAATCTAAGTGAACTCATATACTTCCTCTATAAACTAATATAATAATCCCTCTATTATGAAATACAAGGCTTTTTTAGAGATTCCAATGCGGATTACATACGGAACAAAATGAGTGAATGTACACTCTAAAATGCATCTATATACATCCGTATGTAGTCTATTTTAAAATCTCTAAATGTCTTATATTTAGAAACGAAGGGAGTATATTTTAGAAGGGAAACGACTCCCTTCAACCAGCGGATGCTCCTCGCTCGTCCATCGCAAT
The DNA here is from genome assembly GCA_902687465.1 of Secale cereale. NCBI lineage: Eukaryota > Viridiplantae > Streptophyta > Magnoliopsida > Poales > Poaceae > Secale > Secale cereale. Next base: position 548,534,307 of record LR738715.1, on the reverse strand, counting down.
TCTCGTGTGACGCATGTCCTTGTAGGGCCCACCACCATTATCTCTTCGTGCTTATCTTATGTTATATACCTCCAACCCAAGGAACACCAGCTACACGCCTCCCCATCTTCCTCTCACTCGATCCAGGGAGCACTGGTGTAGAGACGTGCTACACAAACGGTTTTTAACCCCTCCCGCGATGGATTTTTAAGCCGTCACCTGGTCAGTATGTGCGATAGGGGGGGTCCTTCCCACATGACCCAGAATCCGTCGGGGATAGGCCCTCTGGTCACACATGTGGGGCAAATATTAGCTCGTGTGCGATTGGGAGAGGCATCAGAGACAATTATACAGGTCCAATCATTTTCATTAGTATGTACATCCCACACAGTGAATCCCAGAAAAATATTTCCGTTCGTATGTATATCACACACAATGTTTTATGTGAAAACATTTCTGCAAGGTGGCCTAACGCAAATAGCCCTCTGGCTGAAGCAGTGTGTGACTATTACTTGATCCAACACATGTACTTTCTAGAAACCGCGTGGGTTGTTTGAGTTCATAACCCACGGTGTTGTCAGAGAAACCATTTGCAATAGAAAACCCCAATAAGCAGGCTAATTGGCCTATTATTGATAATCCATGTAGTAATAAATTTGACATTTCTTATAAAACACGCCATATATTTCATATTCGTATAACGGCAACCAGGATTTCATAATCGAGTTACATCAGATAGCTTTAGCACTCAGTTACACAATATAGGCATATAGCTAGCTACGCCATTACACAACAACACCAAGTTTCAGATGCAACATGAAAAACCTTTGGAAAGTATCATCATACACGGTAAATAGACAAATGAATCTGATCTAGGAAACTGCAGAAGCGGAGGCAGATATTGAGCCTTCTGTGACGTTGAATGTCTTTGCAACATTAGGCCAGTGGCTATGGATAATTACCTGTCCAACCTTCGTCCTCTTGAGGAAGACTTCAATATTGTACCGTGGGTGTTGAATGAATACCTTCCTCGCCTCTTGACCATGCAGGTCATTTGATCATCGGTGAACTGCTTTGGAAAGTATTGAAAACAAAGATATGCATAAATAGTTGTTATAAATTTTTAAATGACACAAGGGAAAAAACAAGGTAAAAGAGTTAGTACCATCCTATAGTTGACTGATGTCTTCTTCATTGTGCAAACAAAGATCTTGTTGTTATTTGTCGCAAGTTTCTTTATCCTAACAATCTTTGTGAGTTACTTGACTTGACTCATATTCATGGACATCTCATTTCCCCATATGCAAAATGGGTCGAACAGTGGGTCTAAGCCTCTGACAGCAGGACATACATGTGCAAGACCAAATAGTAAAAAACGTAAATATTAGAATGATTCGTTCAACTGCACAATAATGTACTATTAGCGAAAGGACCATGCATGAGCAAACCTCGATAGTAAACCTCAGTGCCTCCCATTGTTTCCCTGCAACACATGTAAGGAAGATCTTGATCAGGTTAACTAAGAGTTGGTATACTATCATTAGAATACGTTAATGAAAAATAAACCAGTTAATTGCAGATCCAACAGATTAACTCGAAACGCATGCAAAAGCCAGTTAACCTAACCAAGCATGCTAAACAACTTAGAAATAGAGAAATTATATATGTTTCTCATGTATTGAGTATAGCCAAATTTGATTTATTTCTCACATGCATAACAATACAAATTTGTACCCACAACAAATGAACATCAAATTGCAGAACTGAACCAAACAGTTAGCTGGACAGCAGAAGAAATGAACCAAAATAGTTAACTAAGCACGACATTGCAAAACAGAACATATACTATAAGATAAGAAAGTAAACGAAACCAAGAATGCTTGAGAACTACTAGGAAATGTAGCAATTGTTGGAAAACCTGTTGACTGAACATTACATTTCAGATAATCAGATTCCATATTAACTTTACAAAGGCAAAATCACTAGAAGGCATGGACAGTGGCCTCGAGAAAACACCATGAACTATATGTTAATGTAGACAATCGTGTGGCGGCGTCGACAGTGGCCTCGAAGATGAGGTGCTCCTCCAAGATCTGGCGGTCGGCACCCATGACAGCCATCGCGACCTCATCCACACATGCGAACATGATTTTCTTCTCCGCTGCCAGATGCTCATGAGCTCCTCGCTATACTGCATGCAAAATGGATGTGGGCAGCGCTTAATTGCAGGACGGGGCAGTGATTTGGGCGGAAGGTGTCGCACCATCGGTCGGGTCATGTGGGATGGAGAAGGAGGAGGATGATGGGGTGGGTTCTGGATTAACTAATCATATCAACGAGGCCGCGCGGCAAGAAGAATGGTCGTCGGCGAGGAGGCGACGCTGCAAGAAGAAGGGTTGCCAACGAGGAGGCGGCTCTGCCAGCAAGTAGCAGTGCAGGTTTGAACTTAGAAAGCAAGGAGGAATAGTGAAAATCTGGCTTTTGGTCGGGGGCAGGGAGCTAGATATTTCCACGGTGGTAGAAAAATTTCGCCCGGTGCCGCGAAAAATTGGCACGCAAGTGTGGTTCAAGCGCGGGAAATGGACCGTAGACGATGAAGCTTCTTGCGTAAGCCAGAAAAGAGGGTGTTCGAAGGTATTTTATATCACATCCCACACGATTCTTGCTAGTAAACTATTTGTGGTGTACCTAATTTTTTCATTCTAATTTGTAAGACACAATGGTGTTACAGAGGGAGAGGACGGTGTTAGAATTGCTAGAGTATTATTCTATAGTGAACATGCAACTATACGAGTGTCGTGATAAAATTTGGAATTATTCCGGATTCGTTTGGCCTTTCTATACATTAATTGAGTTTCTAGGCATTTAATGTGCATAATTGATACTTGAACTACAATCACATGTCCTAGTGCACCAAAGTTGGTTGAAAAATCACATATGTGTCTTTGGGTGAATTTATAGCTCCCATTCAAGAAATGGGAGTGAAATTTAAACATTTGGGCATTGTGGCTCGGCCAGAAACATTTAGAAATTCGGTTTTTAAATTCCTATAAATCCAAAACTCGTCTGAAATTCATGAAACTTTGCATGATGTCATGACATGGCACCAACATGCTGTGGTACAAAATTTGGCCGAATTGGGACACGTTTTGGTATAAGTTTGTTGCAAACGGAGCTTCACTCAAGAAGGCTCATGGTTCCGAGAGGGAACGTGTCACCTTTGTGTGTGAAACAACATACACTGCCTCCCCCCCCTTGATTTTTTATAAAGGCAATATAGAACTATATGAGTGTCGTGTTAAAATTTGGAATTATTCCGGGCTCATTTAGCCGTTTTTATACATCAATTGAGTTTTGGGGCATTTAATGTGCATAATTCAAATTTGAACTACAAGCACATGCTCCAGTGCACCAAAGTTGGTTGAAAAATTACATGTGTGTCTTTGAGTGAATTTATAGGTCACATGCAAGAAATGGGAATGAAATTCAAACATCTGGGCAGCATGGCTCGGCCGAAAATGTTGAGAAGCTTGGTTTTTAAATTCCTATAAATCCAAAACTCGTCTGAAAATCATGAAACTTGGCATGGTGTCATGACATGTCACCAACATTCTGTGGTAAATTTTTTGGCCCATTTGAGAAGGTGCACACATTAACAACCAACAAAGTCATTTTGGAACAAGAGTTTTCACGTTACAAACGGAAACACAAGTATTGTGGGCGTTGTATTAACCATGTACGTGCGGCCACACGTCCCCTTTTTATTGGCTATGAGGCGCTATGCGGGGTAGCTATTTCAGTATGGGAGGCGTGCAAATAGACCGCTTTGCATGCTTATTGGGAGGCGAGCCCTTTGAGCTCCATCCGCCGTGCACCACTCTCCCAACTTCTCCATTAATGGCGCTCGAGCCCCTAATTAATTTATAGGCACTTAATGGTATGGCTATGTATCACTTGACTGAGATTTAAGAGAGAAAAGGAAATCTGAGAAGAAAATTTTGCACGGATCTTGATATAAGATTTGACGGGCATATATAGCATCGGCTGAGACTTAGCAAGACTGATATAAATATAATGACAATGGCAATGGAGGAAATATAATGACGATGGCAATGGATAATAATTTTGTAATTGTGTTACATATTTAGGAAGAAGAAAAAAATGCTACATGCGTCAACGCCTGAAAGACACAAGGTAGACACCCCGCAAAAAAAAAGAAGAATACGGAAGATGCAGACTAGTTCTCGCGGCGAGCGACGACGATCACTTTAATGTTGTCAACATGTTGCTGGGCAGCAGCCACATATTCCTCCACTAGCCTTTCGCCCTCGATGCAGAGCATGACATTCTCGTCCGTAACTTTCTTGACGATGACGCCCGTCCTCTTCAACAAGGCAGTGGTCTCCTGCTGCTACTCCGCACATCAGGCGATCTTCGCTCTCAACAAGTCAGGCTCGGTGCCGAGCTTCTCCTTGTGATACCTTAGTCACTAGATAACGCGGGTAGCACTTTCAAATGAGGCATTCATCTCGACCTGCAACCTCGCCCAGCCGGAGACCCGATCCATCAGGTTATTGATACGTCTCCAACGTATCTATAATTATTTATTGTTCCATGTTGTTATAGTATCAATCTTGGATGTTTTATTTACATTTTCTAGCAACTTTGTATCATTTCTTGGGACTAACCTATTGACGTCGTGTCTAGTGCGAGTTGTTGTTTTTTGCTTGTTTTTTACATTGCATAATATCGATACCAAACGAAGTTCAAATGCAACAAAACTTTTGGAGATTTTTTCTGGACAGAAGACACCCAGGGAGCCAAGAGACCAGACAGGCGGAGACCCGTGGGACCCACTAGGCACCAGGGTGCGGCCTGGTGGGTACTGAAGCCCACGGGACTCTTTTCCACCGACCTCCAGCTCTATAAATACCACAATATTTGAGATACCCTAGAGGAGTCAACGAAATATTTTCCAGCCACTGCAAGTTCCAGAACCGCGAGATCCAATCTAGAGGCCTTTTTCGGCACTCTGCCGTAGGGGACGATCACGGAGGGGTTCATCATCCTCATTGGTGCTCCTCCGATGATGTGTGGGTAATTTACCATAGACCTGCGGGTCCGTGGTTAGTAGGTAGATGGCTTCTCTCTCTTTTCGATCTTCAATAATGTTCTCCTCGACGATCTTGGAGATCAATTTGATGTAACTCTTTTTTGTGGTGTGTTTGTTGGGATCTGATGAATTGTGAGTTTATGATCAGATCTATCCATACATGATTATTATAGCCTCATATTTCTTCTTTGATATTTTGGTTTGGTTTGGCCAACTAGATTGATTTATCTTGCCATGGGAAGAGGTGCTTTGTAATGGGTTCGATCTTGTCGTGCTCAATCTCAATGACAAAAAGAGACATGACACACATGTATCATTTCTATTAAGGATAACAAGATGTGGTCTATTCCTAAATGAATAGATCTTGTCTACATCATGTCATCGTTCTTATTGCATCACTCCGTTTTTCCATGAACTTAATACACCAGATGCATGCTGGATAGCGGTCAATGTGTCGAGTAATAGTAATAGATGCAGAATGGTTTCAATCTACTAATCTTGGACAAGATGCCTATATACATGATCACTGTCTTGGATATCGTCATAATTATTTGTTTTTCTATCAATTGCCCAACGGTAATTTGTTTACCCACCGTATGCTATTTTCTCGAGAGAAACCACTAGTGAAATCTACGGCCCCCGGGTCTATTTCCTATCATATATTTTCAGATCTATTTGACCAAAAAACCCAGAAATACTTTACTGCGTTTTATTTACTTTTATCTTATTTGCATCTACCAATCTATCTATTTATCGTATCTCAATACTGTCGAGGGATTGACAACCTAAAAGGATAGAGAAGAGGGGTCTAGAGGGGGGTGATTAGACCCTTAACAAGCAAAGTTGGCAGATTTTAATTTCTACAAGTTAAGGTTGAGTTTACCACATGTTAGAGCACTCATGATACATTTCAAGCATGCAGGACTCAACGTGGCAATGGTTAACCGTTACCCGCGTCCCCATGGGTAATTACTCTATTAGGGGACGGGGATGTGCCGGGTTTTTTGTCCACGGGGAAGTTGGTGGGTCAAATATATTACCCATCACATAAGATGGGGATGGGGATGGGATAGCATTACCCATACCCGTTACCCACCTTACCCGTTAGTGTCTTACTTTTGGGCCCTAAAATTCCTAGACCTAGGTAATTCCTGATCATACCCACCTAAATTCCCACTAATCCCACCCCTTGGGCCCAAAAAGCCCAAAGAAACCGCTAATCTAGCCACAACATATTGTTTATTGTGTTGAACCTTTGTTTTTTTTACGTAAATGCTATTGGAGGTGACTGTTGATTGCATATATGGGTTTCCCCATGGGGATGGGAAACATTTGTACCCCACGGGCGGGTATGGGGACGGGGACGGGCATGGGGTGACTCTCGCGGGGACGGGGATGGGAGTCTAATATCCGCCTGGGTTATCCCCATTGCCAGCCTGATGCATGACATGAGTATAGGTAGAGGAAAGAGTAAAGAATTTTGCAAGAAAGTAAAGGGAGGGGATTGGAGTATGCAAACGCAATGGAGACACAATATTTTTGGCGTGGTTCTGATAGGTGGTGCTATTGTACGCGCATGTTGATGAAGACTTCAACACACGAAGGGTAAGGGCTGCACGAGTCCACGGAGGGCTCCACCCACAAAGGGTCCACGAAGAAGAAACCTTTTCTATTCCACCATGGCCATCGTCCATGAAGGACTTGCCTCACTCGGTTAGATCTTCACGAAGTAGGCAATCTCCTTGCCCATACAAACTTCTTGGTACAAATCCACATCACGACGGAGGCTTCCAAGTGACACCTAACCAATCTAGGAGACACCACTCTCCAAAAGGTAATAGACGGTGTGTTTATGATGAACTCCTTGCTCTTGTGCTTCAAATGATAGTCTCCCCAACACTCAACTCTTTCTCACAATTTGGATATGGTGGAAGAAGAATTGGAGTGGAAATCAACTTGGGGAAGGCTAGAAATCAAGATTCAAATGGTAGGAATGGAATGTCTTGATCTCAACACAAGAGTAGATGCTTCTCTCTTAGATAATTAATGGTGGAAGTGTAGGCACATTCTGATGGCTCTCTCACAAATGCAGAAGGGGTGGAGGGGTATATATAGCCTCCACACAAAATCCAACCATTACACACATTTGACCAATCTTGGTGGGACTGAATAGTGAAATTCGATGGCACAGATCAGTTAAAAAATGTGAACGTTACAAATCTCGGTGGGACCGACCAGAACAACTCGATGGGACCAATGTGCTAGGGCTTAGAGCAAACATCATCTCATTGACGCCGATTGCATAAACTCAGTGGGACCAAAGTGAAGCAATAAGCAATAGAGAATCTGTCAAGCCAACTCGGTGAGACCGATTGCATAAATTTGGTGAGATCGAAGTGAATGCAAGTGATTACAGCACTTTGTCAAGGCCATCTCGGTGAGACCGAGACCTGTATCAGTCAGACCGATTTGTTAGGGTTTCTGGCGGTGTCTATGTCAAATGAACTCGGTGGTGCCGGGTAGGAATTATCGATAAAGACGGGTTTAGAAATAGGGTATGGACATATTTGGATTGAGAAAGTGGCTGAGGGTTTTGGAGCAATATCACTAAGCACTTGAGCAACCAGATCATCAAGAAACACCTCATCCCCTTCTAATGGTATCGGCTTTCCTATGGACTCAATGTGATCTTGGATCACTAAAATCAAATGAAGAGTCTTGAGCTTTTGCCAATCTTTGTCCTTAGCATTTTGAAGGGGTTCACATCCTCTTGTCCTTGCCATGCCACTGTTGAACATTCCTGAAATATACTAGATAAAACTATTAGCCTAACAAGAGATATTTTCACATTAATTACCAAAATCACCCAGGGAGCACTTGTGCTTTCAATCTCCCCCTTTTTGGTAATTGATGACTGTTGGAAATATGCCCTAGAGGCAATAATAAAATGGTTATTATTATATATTTACTTATTCATGATAATTGTCTGTTATTCATGCTTGAATTGTATTGTACGGAAACAGCGATACATGTGTGAATACATAGACCACAAAGTGTCCCTGGTAAGCCTCTAGTTTCTGGCTCGTTGATCAACAGATGGTCACGGTTTCCCAGCCATGGACATTGGATGTAATTAATAACGGGATCACATCATTAGGAGAATGATGTGATGGACAAGACCCAATCCTAAGCCTAGCACAAGATCGTGTAGTTCGTAATGCTAAAGCTTTTCTAGCGTCAAGTATCTGTTCCTTAGACCATGAGGTTGTGTAACTCCCGGATACCGTAGGAATGCTTTGGGTGTACCAAACGTCACAACGTAACTGGGTGGCTATAAAGGTACGCAACGGGTATCTCCGAAAGTGTGTGTTGAGTTGGCACGAACCGAGACTGGGATTTGTCACTCCGTATGACGGAGAGATATCTCTGGGCCCACTCGGTAAGACATCATCATAATGAGCTCAATGTGGCTAAGGAGTTAGTCACGGGATGATGGATTACAGAACGAGTAAAGAGACTTGCCATGACGAGATTGAACAAGGTATCGGTACACCGACGATCTAATCTCGGGCAAGTACCGTACCGATAGACAAAGGGAATAGCATACAGGATTGAGTGAATCCTTGACATCGTGGTTCATCCGATGAGATCATCGAGGAACACGTGGGAACCAACATGGGTATCCAGATCCCGCTGTTGGTTATTGACCGGAGAGTCGTCTCGGTCATGTCTACGTGTCTCCCGAACCCGTAGGGTCTACACACTTAAGGTTCGGTGACGCTAGGATTGTAGAGATATATGCACACGGTAACCCGAATGTTGTTCGAAGTCCCGGATGAGATCCCGGATGTCACGAGGAGTTCCGGAATGGTCCGGAGGTAAAGAATGATATATAGGAAGTCCAGTTTCGGCCATCGGGAGAGTTCCGGTGGTCACCGGTAGTGTACCGGGACCACCGGAAGGGTCCGGGGGGTCCAGCGGGTGGGGCCACCCATCCCGGAGGGCCCCATGGGCCGTAGGGGGAGGGGGACCAGCCCCTAGTGGGCTGGCGCACCCCCCTTGCCCCCCCCTGCGCCTAGGGTTGGGAACACTAGGGGTGGGGGGCGCCCCCTAGGCTTGGGGGGCAAGCCACCCCCTTGGCCGCCGCCCCCCTAGGAGATCCAATCTCCTAGGGCCGGCGCCCCCCTGGCCCCTATATATAGTGGGGGGGGGGGGAGAGAGGGCAGCCGAACCTCAGCCCCTGGCGCCTCTCCCCCCCATTACACCTCTCCCTCCTCCCGCAGGGTCTTGGCGAAGCCCTGCAGCTTTTCCCGTTGCATCCACCACCACGCCGTCGTGCTGCTGAATCTCCATCAACCCCTCCTCCCCCTTGCTGGATGAAGAAGGAGGAGACGTCGCTGTACCGTACCTGTGTTGAACCCGGAGGTGCCATCCGTTCGGCGCTGGGATCATCGGTGATAGAGATCACGACGAGTACGACTCCATTATCCACGTTCCTTCGAACGCTTCCGCTCGCGATCTACAAATGGTATGTAGATGCACTCCTTTATGCTCGTTGCTAGATGACTCCTTAGATTGATCTTGGTGAAGCGTAGGAATTTTTTTGAATTCTGTTACGTTCCCCAACAGTGGCATCTGAGCTAGGTCTTTGCGTAGCATCTTGCACGAGTAGAACACAAACAAGTTGTGGGCGTTGATTTTGTTCAATTCTCTTGCCGCTACTAGTCCAATCTTGATTCGGCGGCATCGTGGGATGAAGCGGCCCAGACCGACCTTACACGTACGCTTACGTGAGACTGGTTCCACCGACTGACATGCACTAGTTGCATAAGGTGGCTGGCGGGTGTCTGTCTCACCCACTTTAGTCGGATCGGATTCGATGAAAAGGGTCCTTATGAAGGGTAAATAGAAATTGACATATCACGTTGTGGTTTTGGCGTAGGTAAGAAACGTTCTTGCTAGAAACCTATAGAAGCCACGTAAAAACTTGCAACAACAATTAGAGGATGTCTAACCTGTTCTTGCAGCATGTGCTATGTGATGTGATATGGCCAAGAAGATGTGATGAATGATATATGTGATGTATGAGATTGATCATGTTCTTGTAATAGGGAATCACAACTTGCATGTCAATGAGAATGACAATCGGTAGGAGCCATAGGAGTTGTCTTATTTATTGTATGACCTGCTGAAAGTGCAACTAATCCCCGGGTGGTTTTGGCAATTAATAACAACATATATATCATTGAACTAATAGCTACTTGAGAATCATTTCAGAGAAGTTCAGTGATATGGGTATGGCAATTACTGAAGAAGTCGACCCCTCAAAATGCTAAGGCAAGCATTGGCAAAAGCTCAAGACTCCATTTTTGGTTTAGTGATCCAAGATCACATTGAGTCCATAGGAAAAGCCAATACTATTAAAAGGGGATGAGGTTGTGTTGATGATCTGGTTGCTCAAGTGCTTAGTGATATATCTCCTTTAGCTATCAGCAACTTTCACTACAATACACACTCATAAGTAATCTCAGACAAACCGATTTTCCAAACTCAGTCCCACCGAGATGAACCACCTCAGCCATAAGCCAAACCCTAGAAAAATCGGTCATTCCGAGTTTGAGATCGGTCTCACCGAAACATGGGCTGCCAAGCTTCTGTAACCGTTTGTCCTCAAATCGGAATAACCGAGTTGATGATTTCGGTCCCACCGAAACTGGCAAGTTCCTGTCTTGACTCAAATCGGACAAACCGAGATGGTATTTTCGGTCCCACCGAAAACCCCAACGTTCACTATATTTGAAATTTCGGTCTGACCGAGTTTCCACTTCGGTCTCACCGAGATTGCTCAATTATGTGTGTAACGGTTGGATTTTGTGTGGAGGCTATATATACCCCTCCACCCCCTCTTCATTCGTGGAGAGAGCCATCAGAAAGAACTACCACTCCTACCTTACACTTTCTGAGAAGAGAACTACCTACCCTTGTGTTGAGATCAAGTTGCTCCATTCCTACCATATGAAACTTGATTTCTAACCTTCCCAAGTTGCTTTCCACTCAATCCTTTCTTCCACCACAGCCAAATCAGTGAGGAGAGTTGAGTGTTGGGGAGATTATCATTTGAAGCACAAGAGCAAGGAGTTCATCATCATCTACAACATCTATTACCTTTTGGAGGGTGGTGCCTCCTAGATTGGTTAGGTGTCGCTTGGGAGCCTCCGTCATCGAGATGTGGAGTTGAACCAAGAAGTTTGTAAGGGCAAGGAGATCGCCTACTTCGTGAAGATCTACCCCGAGTAAGGCTAGCCCTCCGTGGGCGTAGGCCATGATGGAATAGACAAGGTTGCTTCTTCGTGGACCCTTCGTGGGTGGAGCCCTCCGTGGACTCGCGCAGCCGTTACCCTCCGTGGGTTGAAGTCTCCATCAATGTGGATGTACGATAGCACTACCTACCGGAACCACGGGAAAAATCATTGCGTCTCCAAATTGCGTTTGATCTTCTCCACCTCTCTTTACTACATGTGCAATTTACTTTCCGCTGCTTATACTCTAGAATTGCATGTGTAGGGCGATGCTTGACTTGATCATAATTGTGAATCTGCCAAAAACTGTTCTTGATCAAAAGGCAGAATTTTTATATTTACAATTAGTCTAATCACCCCCCTCTAGACATACTTTCGATCCTACAAGTGGTATCAGAGCTTTGGTCTCCATTGTTTTGGTTTCCATTGCATTGGACTCCATAAGCTTGGTTTCACAACCTAGGAGAGTATGGCGTCTAGTGAGGGTAATTATCGTAGAGGTCCTTACTTTGATGGTACAAATTTTGCTAGTTGGAAGCATAAAATGAAAATGCATATTCTTGGTCATAACCCAGCCGCATGGGGCATTATTTGTGTTGGTATGCAAGGTGAATTCTTCGAGGAAGGAAAAGTTCCGGATCGCGAAGCTACACCGGAAGAGTTGCGGATGTTGCAAAACAATGCTCAAGCTTGTGACATTCTCTTCAATGCTTTATGTCCCGAGGAGTTCAACAAAATCAGCCGTCTTGAGAATGCTAAAGAGATTTGGGATACTTTGGTTGAAATGCACGAAGGTACTGAATCTGTGAAGGAATCAAAGCTAGATATTCTTCAAGGTCAACTTGACAAGTTCAAAATGAAGGATGGTGAAGGAGTCGCTGAAATGTACTCTAGGCTTGCTCTCATCACAAATGAGATTGCCGACTTAGGAAGCGAAGAAATGACCGACCGATTCATTATCAAGAAGATTCTAAGAGCTTTGGATGGAAAATATGACACTGTGTGCACTTTGATCCAAATGATGCCAAACTACAAGACTCTCAAGCCAACTGAAGTCATTGGAAGAATTGTTGCTCATGAGATGACACTTAAGGATAAGGAAGAGCTTCAAAACAAGTCAAGTGGTGCTTACAAAGCTACAAGTGATGCTCCCGCAACCTCAAGTGACAAGTTAATTTCCAATGAAGAGATAAGCCTAATGGTTAAGAACTTCAACAAATTCTACAAGAATAGAGGCAAAGAGAGAAGCTCAAAGTCTAGATCATATGATGAAAAGAGATCTTCTAGTCGTGATCGAAACTGCTACAATTGTGGAAGACCCGGACACTACTCAAATGAGTGTACGGCTCCCCACAAGAGAAGAGAAGAATCTCCAAGAAGAAGATCAAGAGATGAGTCACCTCGGAGAGAGAGAAGGAGTAGAGATGATCGATATGAACGAAGACCCTCTCGGAGAAGCAAGGATTCGGAGAGGAAAGACAAGTCATCAAGGAGCTACACAAGAAGAAGACATCAAGCTCATGTAGGTGAATGGGTCTCCGGCTCCGACTCCGACAATCAATCCGATGGAAGCTATCACTCCGACTCCGACTACAGTCAAGATGAAGGTGTTGCCGGTCTTGCTCTCGTATCCTCCAACTCCAACTCCTACGACTTATTTGATTCACCAAATGAGGGAATTGGAAGATGCTTCATGGCTGAAGGCCCCAAGGTAACACACCCTGAATTCATTGACTTCAATAGTGATGAGGATGACTTGCTTGGTGAAGATGAGCTCTTGCATGATAAATCTAGTGAGCTTAGTAACGATGAAAATGCTAATAGTCTTTATAGTCGAGAAGAGTCGAATGACAATGCTATGAAGGAGATTGAGCGTCTAACTAAAGAACTAAACACTCTTAAGTTAGCTCATGAAACAACTCAAGAAGATCATAGAGAGCTTCTAAGATCTCATGAGAAGCTACGCTTCGAGAAGCTCACTCTAGAGCAAGAACATGAGTTTCTAAAAGCGATCAATGACGATCTTCGAAAGAAGAGTTCTTCATATCTTGCCAAACGACTTCTCTTGTCTAATTTCTTGCCACCTATTAAGACTAAGCATGACAAGCATAAGAAAAATTCTTCCTCTAGTAGTAACAATAACCATGTTAAATCTAATGTTGTTACTTCTAGTAGTTCTCTTGATTCCACTAACAATGTTTCAAGCCAAGTTACACTTGAGCAAGAGAATAGCCTATTGAAGGAAATCATAGAGAAAGGTGTCTACAAGAGTCTTGCCGGAAGCAAGAACTTTGAGGAAATTATTCGCAAGCAAGGAAGACACCGGAAGAATCAAGGAATTGGTTTTGAGCGAAAGTTCAACGCCGAAGGTGTTGAGTGGGAAGAAGGTCAATACCCTACTCCACATTTTGTTTCTCAAAAGGAGAAGTATGATCCTACTTCTTCCAATGTGGAACAAGCTCAAGATGACCTTCCACCACAATATCACAAGCTAAAAGCCAAGGACAAGCTTCAAGAGGAGATTGATGCATTCATTGAAGCACCTCAAGCCATGGTCAAGTGGGTTCCCAAGGACACGTCAGGTTCTACTTCGTCAAGCTCAACTACAACCCCAAGGATTCCCATCAAGATGATGTGGATCCCGAAGAAGAAGAACTAGAAGGTTCTTGAGGGTGACTCCGCCAACATACTTCACTCATATTCATTTTGGCAACTTGTGCAATCAACTTCCACATCATGCACTAGTTCATGGAGTCACAAACCCTCTTGTTGGTAAGTCAAGGGACAAGGTAATCATTGCTTTCATGGACATCATCTATTGTGAACTTCAATCTATGTCTATGGATATCCTTGTTTGTTCCTTGTGGGACTAACCCATGTAGGTATTGAAAGTGCCCTAATCCAAAGGATAGCTCCCAACTCTTGATGATCTACATCAACATTGAGCATCCACATCTTCAACATCTACATGAAGTCGTCTACGACAACCCAAGGTTAGTTTGACCCTTTAAAAGGGGTTCTCACATCTAGGGGGAGCTTTGCTCTAAAAAAATTGAGCTAAAGCATCTTCAAATGATGTGAACACATCAATGCTTTATGTAAAAGTGGTAACCCCACTTGTGCTTAAACGATGAGTATGACCTATGATCAAATGTTCTCATTTGGCTCCTAAGTCAAAATACTCATATAAAGATGACCTAGTCATCGACAAATTGTGTGCTAGTAGCTAGAGTGTTGGTTGTGCATGTTTGACACATATTTCATTTGCTATCTTATTGTGTGAGCATGTTGAATGCATGATTTTATCCATTCGAGGACATCCATTTGTTGTTTTGGTTGTTTTGATTTTTCTGGCCAAATGGATGGACAAGAATGCCTAAGCACCTCCCCTAGCTATCTATGCTTTCTTGTCTCAAATTCTATTTCATGCTTATATCACAAACTTTGAACAAGTCATTTTCGGACCCTCCGAGTGAGGAGCACTCGGAGCCACCGATCCGTCTAAGGCTGACTTCCAAAACCTTCTAAGTAAATTTCGGTCAGACCAACTCATTCACACTCGGTCAAACCGAAAACACTTAGAATGATCTAGGTTTCATCTCGGTGAAACCGAGTTCTAAATCTCGGCGTGACCGATATGCGTAACTGCATAGCAGTTATCCATCTCGGTGTCACCGAGTTTTTCAACTCGGTCCCACCGACAGCAAGGGGATATAAATACTGAGGGCAGCGCGCGTTGATTATTCCTTCAAACGTTTCGCTCCCACGTGCCCTGCTGCCGTCGCCCTGATCCCCGGATCGTCGCCGTCGTCGCCTGTGCGCCCTCGCCGCAGGTCTCCGCCGTCGTCAACGGACTTCTCCTCCGCGCCGTTGCCGCCGTAGAGGGACTCCACCAAGTTAGGGTGAGTCTCGATCCCTCTCGTGCTCCCATCTGATTCATTGCACGTATGGTTTGCTCTACATCTAGCCACGATTGAAAAACTTCCTTTCCATCAGATCGGTTCTAGTTTCGAGTAAAATTCTTAGGGTTAGGTTTCCACGAAACACATCTCGGTGAAACTGGTTTTAAATTTTTGGTGTGACCGATTCGGCCTCTGGCCATTGCACTGCACTTTCGGTCCAACCGAGTTGTGCAAATCGGTGTGACCGAAGTACAGTTTTAGTGAAACCCTAGTTTATCGGCAGAACCGAAACCCATTTCGGTCCAACCGAAAGTGGTGTGTAAAGTTTCTGTTATACACTTCGGATTCACCGAAACTGAAAATCGGTTTGACCGAAATGCATTCTGTGAAAACTTAAAACTAAGATTTGAACTCATTTTGTTTGCAAAAACCTCTGCAGTTTGTGATAAGTCTTCTACTCTGCCTATACCTTATCTATTCACAGGTTGTCAGCCATGTCAGATGCCAGTGACAGCCAGAACAGGTCAGAATCACCTTTTGCAGAGATTCCTGAGGCAGATACTAGTCCTGAGGCTAGTAGCCCTATTGATGATGGTGAGAGGAGTACACCTAGTGGCTTGCCTCCTGCAGCCACCAGAACCAGAAAGGAGAGGAACTCAGATGATGAGGACTCTGATTTCATTGCTGAAGAAGAAGTGTCCTCCAAGCCTAAGAGAAAAGTTGTTGCCAAAGAGCAACAAGGGCAGCAGTCAAAGAAAGGCACCAGCAAGGTCAAGCAGTCAGCTGTTGCCAAGAAGCTGAACTTGGGAGAGCCAGCCCCAAGCAAAGTGAAGAAAACTTCCAAGAGGAAGAGGGTAGTGTATGCTGAACCTCATGCAGATGCAGCAGTTGAAGAAGAAGAAGAAGAAGCACCCCAGCCTGCTCCTCAGAAGCAGAAACTCATGGGTGATGCAATCAGGGCTGGAGCCACTTCAAAGCCCAAGAAGCCTGCTCAAGCTAAGGCAGCTCCAGCAAAGCCTTCTGCCAAGCCCAAGAGGACAACCAGGAACATTCCAGCCTCTGAGAAGAACAAGGGTGATATGGCACCGTCTGAGTCTGATGAAGAGGAACATGTGTTGCTGAAACTCCGTCCAAAACTGCCACTTCACAACGATGCTCATCCTCAAGCCGAGGATATGAAGGCAAGGAAAGATAGAGGTCTCAGGCTATGGAGACAAACTGATCCATATGCCGTGAGGAGAAGGACTGCTGTAGACCCCAGATTTCACACCAGAGAGCAGCAGGATTTCTATGAGACTGTGCTAATGGACAAGAAGCCTATAGTTGCAGATACCAGATACGTTGACTGGAAGTACATTGATAGTGAAGAGCACAGAGACTTCTTTCCCCATGTGCATGAAAGCTTCACTGCATGTGGAGTTGATGAGTTCGTGGGTCAGAAACTGACAGATTGGAACGATGAGATGATTATGCAGTTCTATGCCACAGCCCACTTCTATCCTGATGGGAAGATCACCTGGATGACTGAAGGTCAAAGGTTTTCTTGTCTGTTGAAGAATGGGCAGAACTTCTGAATGGTCCAGTGCAAAGAGAGGACGACATTGATGTCTATGGGATTCCCAAGAAGAACCATGATTCCATGAAGAACATGTACAAGGAGATCCCCGCAGCAGATTTGGAAGTGTGGAAGCTTGGCTCAGTGTACTATCTCCAGGCAGGTCTACCTACCACTAACACTATTCTGAGGCATACCTTGATGCCCAAGTCTGGAGACCATCGCATGATCAGAGGGTATTCTATCAACATGCTGCACATACTTGATGAGAAGGCACCTTTCAAGGTGATGGACTTAATGGTAGAGACCATTAAGAGGACTGCAGCTGACCAGAAGAGGTCATGTGGATTTGCCCCGCAGATTCAGATGCTTATCAATGCCAAGTTTGGCACGGGCAAATTCCTGTTGGATAGGAAACACTTACCACTGCAGCCAGAGCATGAAGATAATGTTGTTGTGATGGATGAGGAGGATCCAACTTCGGTTGAAGGTCAAGCCAAGATTGAAGCTGCTAGGAAAGCCAAAGCTGATAAAGAGGCAGCAGCAGCAACAGCTAAACCAAAGAGCTTCGGAGAGCAGATTCTTGAAGCTACCCAGAGGATTGAACAACGCCTGGCCAGCATTGAACAATCTCAAGAAAGCTTGGAGAGGATTGTTGACGAGAAGGTCCACGCTCTGGACGTGAAGCTGACTGAACTTCAAGTGACCGTCAACAAGCTTGAGGCAGACATGGAGGAAGCAAGGCAGGACAGGGCAGAGCTTGTGCAGGGTGACCTAGTCCAGGACTCTCATCGCCAGACTGTTCAGATTCCCAGAGGATCCCGATCAGCTGCTATTCCAGTGACTGACTCCAGGGCTACCACTTCAGCACCTCCTACAGCTCCAGCAGTTACTCCAGCCACAGCTCCAGTATCCACTCCTCCAGTGCAGACATCAGCTGAAGTCTTCGCCGATGCCGTCATATCTACTCCGACATCTACCCAGACGGGAGCCGCCAGCAGAGCCCACAGTGACGCTTAGCTCTATGCTTTTTCAAACTTTTTGGTAACATGTTGCCAAAGGGGGAGAAATTGTATAGATCATAGGGCTTCGAGAGAGAGAGTGCTCTTTCGTTCTTTTGCGGTTTCTTTGAGATACATTTGGTTCTTTTGGTTCTTGAAACTTTCAGTGTGCTTGATACTACGTTTGATGCTACCTTAATGAGTGCTTGGTCATACTATGCTTTAATGTGTGCTTAATGCCTATCATATGCTTTTCCTATCTTGTATGATCATTTACTCATGTCTTGGTGATTGGGTGCATGTTATTCATTCTTATCATTTTGTGCGCTCCACCAAGATGTATGTGACATGGAAGAGTGACCCATGATCCTAATTGATTGTGCATTTGCATTCAAAAGCAAATTTTAAATAATGCACAAATTTAGGGGGAGCTCTTGCTTATCACATACTTCTCAAAGCGACGATATTATTCATTGATTATATCCTTTGTCGAAGCTTTGATCTATATGTTGTCATCAATTACCAAAAAGGGGGAGATTGAAAGTGCAACTAATCCCCGGGTGGTTCTGGCAATTAATAACAACATATATATCATTGAACTAATAGCTACTTGAGAATCATTTCAGAGAAGTTCAGTGATATGGGTATGGCAATGACTGAAGAAGTGGACCCCTCAAAATGCTAAGGCAAGCATTGGCAAAAGCTCAAGACTCCATTTTTGGTTTAGTGATCCAAGATCACATTGAGTCCATAGGAAAAGCCAATACTATTAAAAGGGGATGAGGTTGTGTTGATGATCTGGTTGCTCAAGTGCTTAGTGATATATCTCCTTTAGCTATCAGCAACTTTCACTACAATACACACTCATAAGTAATCTCGGACAAACCGATTTTCCAAACTCAGTCCCACCGAGATGAACCACCTCAGCCATAAGCCAAACCCTAGAAAAATCGGTCATTCCGAGTTTGAGATCGATCTCACCGAAACATGGGCTGCCAAGCTTCTGTAACCGTTTGTCCTCAAATCGGAATAACCGAGTTGATGATTTCGGTCCCACCGAAACTGGCAAGTTCCTGTCTTGACTCAAATCGGACAAACCGAGATGGTATTTTCGGTCCCACCGAAAACCCCAACGTTCACTATATTTGAACTTTCGGTCTGACCGAGTTTCCACTTCGGTCTCACCGAGATTGCTCAATTATGTGTGTAACGGTTGGATTTTGTGTGGAGGCTATATATACCCCTCCACCCCCTCTTCATTCATGGAGATAGCCATCAGAAAGAACTACCACTCCTACCTTACACTTTCTGAGAAGAGAACTACCTACCCTTGTGTTGAGATCAAGTTGCTCCATTCCTACCATATGAAACTTGATTTCTAACCTTCCCAAGTTGCTTTCCACTCAATCCTTTCTTCCACCACAGCCAAATCAGTGAGGAGAGTTGAGTGTTGGGGAGATTATCATTTGAAGCACAAGAGCAAGGAGTTCATCATCATCTACAACATCTATTACCTTTTGGAGGGTGGTGCCTCCTAGATTGGTTAGGTGTCGCTTGGGAGCCTCCGTCATCGAGATGTGGAGTTGAACCAAGAAGTTTGTAAGGGCAAGGAGATCGCCTACTTCGTGAAGATCTACCCCGAGTAAGGCTAGCCCTCCGTGGGCGTAGGCCATGATGGAATAGACAAGGTTGCTTCTTCGTGGACCCTTCGTGGGTGGAGCCCTTCATGGACTCGCGCAGCCGTTACCCTCCGTGGGTTGAAGTCTCCATCAACGTGGATGTACGATAGCACCACCTATCGGAACCACGGGAAAAATCATTGCGTCTCCAAATTGCGTTTGATCTTCTCCACTTCTCTTTACTACTTGTGCAATTTACTTTCCGCTGCCCATACTCTAGAATTGCATGTGTAGTGTGCTACTTGACTTGTGTGTTATGCAAAATCTGCCAAAATCTGTCCTTGATAAAAGACAAAATTTTTATCTTGTCGAGTAGTCTAATCACCCCCCCTCTAGACACTCTCACCTTCTTCGATCCCTCAATTGGTATCAGAGCTTTGGTCTCCATTGCTTTGGTTTACACACCATTGGAGGAAGATGGACGTGTCTACGTTTGGGAGTGTTAGCCATAGAGTGCCTATTCTTAATGGAGAGTCATATAACTCATGGAGGTCTGAAATGCTTAGTATCTTTAAGATGTACAATTTGTGCAAATATGTTGAGACCCCCTATGTGCCTCCTTTTGATCCCTTGCACCCTACCATGGATGAAGAGCTTGATTTGCTTCGTAACCTTAGGACTGTAAATCTTATCATTAGAGGGTTACCCGATGACTTGCTTAAGCTTGTTACAAACTTTGAGTGCGCCTATGCTATGTGGAAGTTCTTGGAAGAACTTTATCCGGACTACTCTTTGAGAAGTCTTGATGAAATTCTACACAAGACTATTGAATTTGATAAGATGCGCCCCAATGATCCCAACTTTGATAAATGCTTCTTTGAGCTTCGTGATCTTATGAAAAAGAAGGGTGATCCCGGTCTTATCAATGTTTTAATTAGAAATGCTCTTGCATTACATTCCCAAGATTATTGTCACATTGACAAAACTAATGCAAGTGGTTATCAAATTGACCTAGGTGTTGATGATGAACAATCTATGGGTCAATATGATGATAAGCATGAGCATGATGATGATTACTCCGACTCGGACACCGAGCTAGACAAGATCATGAAGAGTCTCAATCTTATGGCAAATCTGAGAGACTACATGTCCGGCGGAAAAGAGTGGATTCTTGATAGTGGATGCACCGACCACATGACCGGAGACAAAGACATGTTTGGAGAGCTTGCAAAGAACGATGGTCCACGCAAGTATGTGACTTTTGGAGACAACTCCAAGGGTAAGGTACTTGGCCTTGGTAAGGTGGCCATATCTCATGATAGCTCTATTCAAAATGTCATGCTTGTAGAATCTCTTGGATACAATTTACTTTCCGTGTCTAGATTAGCTGACTTTGGATTCAATGTGTTGTTCACCAAAGTAGATTGCCAAGTCTTTCGTCGTGACAATCAAAACATGGCATTTATCGGTATCCGTAGAGGTGATCTATATATTGTTGATTTCACTAAGAAAGCCCAACCTAGAGCTTGTTTCATTGCTAAATCCTCTAAAGGTTGGTTATGGCATAGAAGGCTTGGACATGTTGGTATGCGTAATCTAGACAAGTTGATCAAAGGTGATCATATTCTTGGCGTTAAAGATGTTTTCTTTGACAAAGATAGACTTTGTAGTGCTTGTCAAGCAGGAAAACAAGTAGGTGGAAGTCATCCCGTGAAAAACATCATGACCACAAGGAGACCGCTTGAGCTTCTTCATATGGACCTCTTCGGTCCCAATGCTTACAAAAGCCTTGGTGGTAACTCCTTTGGTCTAGTTATAGTTGATGATTATTCCAGATTTACGTGGGTATTTTTCCTTGATGACAAATCGCAGGTTCAGAGAATCTTCAAAACCTTTGCCAAAAAGGCCCAAAATCAATTTGAAGTGAAGATCAAGAAAGTTCGGAGTGACAATGGAACGGAGTTCAAGAATGCCAATGTAGACTCTTTTCTCGATGAGGAAGGGATTCTACATGAGTTCTCGGCTACATACTGAAAGTGCAACTAATCCCCTGGTGGTTTTGGTAATTAATAACAACATATATATCATTGAACTAATATTTACTTGAGAATCATTTCAGAGAAGTTCGATGATATGGGTATGGAAATGTCTGAAGAAGTGGACCCCTCAAAATGCTAAGACAAGCATTGGCAAAAGCTCAAGACTCTATTTTTGGTTTAGTGATCAAAGATCACATTGAGTCCATAGGAAAAGCCAATACTATTAAAAGGGGATGAGGTTGTGTTAATGATCTGGTTGCTCAAGTGCTTAGTGATCTAGCTCCCTCAACTATCAGCACTCTTCACTACTTAACACACTCATAAGTAATCTCGGACAAACCGATTCTGCAAACTCAGTCCCACCGAGATGAACCACCTCAGTTATTCTTCCAAACCCTAATTTCTCGGTCCATCCGATTTTGAGTTTCGGTCTCACCGAAAATGGACTGCCAACCTTCTGTAACCAATTGACATCACTTCGGAATATCCGAGTTGTTATTTTTGGTCCCACCGAGATGGCAAGCTCCAACCTTTGACTCACTTCGGACACACCGAGATGGTATTTTCGGTCCCACCGAAAATCCCAACGTTCACTATATTTGAACTTTCGGTCTGACCGAGTTTTCACTTCGGTCTCACCGAGATTGGTCAAATGTGTGTGTAACGGTTGGATTTTGTGTGGAGGCTATATATACCCCTCCACCCCCTCTTCATTCGTGGAGAGAGCCATCAGAAAGTCTACCACTCCTACCATACACTTTCTGAGAAGTGAACCACCTACCCTTGTGTTGAGATCAAGCCATTCCATTCCTACCATATGAAACTTGATTTCTAGCCTTCCCAAGTTGCTTTCCACTCAAACCTTTCTTCCACCACAGCCATATCAGTGAGGAGAGTTGAGTGTTGGGGAGATTATCATTTGAAGCACAAGAGCAAGGAGTTCATCATCATCAACCACATCTATTACCTTTTGGAGGGTGGTGCCTCCTAGATTGGTTAGGTGTCGCTTGGGAGCCTCCGTCTTCGAGATGTGGAGTTGAACCAAGAAGTTTGTAAGGGCAAGGAGATCGCCTACTTCGTGAAGATCTACCCCGAGTAAGGCTAGCCCTCCGTGGGCGTAGGCCATGATGGAATAGACAAGGTTGCTTCTTCGTGGACCCTTCGTGGGTGGAGCCCTCCGTGGACTCGCGCAGCCGTTACCCTCCGTGGGTTGAAGTCTCCATCAACGTGGATGTACGATAGCACTACCTATCGGAACCACGGGAAAAATCATTGCGTCTCCAAATTGCGTTTGATCTTCTCCACCTCTCTTTACTACATGTGCAATTTACTTTCCGCTGCTTATACTCTAGAATTGCATGTGTAGGGTGATGCTTGACTTGATCATAATTGTGAATCTGCCAAAAACTGTTCTTGATCAAAAGGCAGAATTTTTATATTTACAAGTAGTCTAATCACCCCCCCTCTAGACATACTTTCGATCCTACACCTGCGTGTCACTGAATAACGCCATGTAATTACTTTACTTTATTGCTAAATGTTAGCCATAGTAGTAGAAGTAACATTTGGCGAGACGACTTCATGAAGACACGATGATGGAGATCATGATGATGGGGATCATGGTGTCATGCCGGTGACAAAGATGATCATGGTGCCCCGAAGATGGAGATCAAAGGAACAAAATGATATTGGCCATATCATGTCACTTTGTTTGATTGCATGTGATGTTTATCATGTTTATGCATCTTATTTGCTTAGAACGACGGTAGTAAATAAGATGATCTCTCACTATTTTTTTTCAAGAATTGTGTTCCCCCTAACTGTGCACCGTTGCTAAGGATCGTTGTTCCGAAGCACCACGTGATGACCGGGTGTGATAGGCTCTAACGTTCGCATACAACGGGTGTAAGCCAGATTTACACACGCAATACACTTAGGGTTCACTTGAGGAGCCTAGCATGTACAGACATGGCCTCAGAACACGGAAGACCGAAAGGTCGAACATGAGTCGTATAGAAGATACGATCAACATGAAGATGTTCACCGTTGATGACTAGTCCGTCTCACGTATTGATCGGACACGGGCTAGTCGATTCGGATCATGTATCACTTAGATGACTAGAGAGATGTCAATCTGAGTGGGAGTTCATTAAATTTGATTAGATGAACTTAATTGTCATGAACTTAGTCTAAATTCTTTACAATATGTCTTGTAGATCAAATGGCCCACGCTCATGTCACCCTCAACTTCAACGCGTTCCTAGAGAAATCCAAGCTGAAAGACGATGGTAGCAACTATACGGATTGGATCCGTAACCTGAGGATCATCCTCATAGCTGCCAAGAAAACTTATGTCCTAGAAGCACCGCTAGGTGACGCCCCCGCCCCGGCAAACCAAGATGTTATGAACTCTTGGCAGTCGCGTTGTGATGATTACTCCCTGGTTCAGTGCGGCATGCTCTACAGCTTAGAATCGGGGCTCCAAAAGCGTTTTGAGCACCAGAGAGCATATGAGATGTTCCAAGAGCTAAAAATGGTTTTCCAAGCTCATGCCCGAGTTGAGAGATATGACATCTCCAATGAATTCTACAGTTGTAAGATGGAGGAAAATAGTTCTGTCAGCGAGCACATACTCAAGTTGTCTGGGTTGCACAACCGCTTGTCTCAGTTGGGAATGAATCTCCCAGACGAAGCGGTTGTTGACAGAATCCTTCAGTCGCTCCCAGCTAGCTACAAAAGCTTCGTATTGAACTTCAATATGCAAGGGATGGAGAAGTCCATTCCCGAGGTGTATTCAATGCTGAAATCAGCGGAGGCGGAGATCAAGAGAGAGCATCAAGTGTTGATGGTGAATAAAACAACTAAGTTCAAGAAGGGCAAGGGTAAGAAGAACTTCAAGAAGGACGGCAAAGTAGTTGTCGCGCCCGGTAAGCCAGTTGCCGGGAAGAAGCCAAAGAATGGACCCAAGCCTGAGTGCTTTTATTGCAAGGGAACGGGTCACTGGAAGCGGAATTGCCCCAAATACTTAGCAGACAAGAAGGCTGGCAACGTCAAAGGTATATGTGATATACATGTTATTGATGTGTACCTTACCAACGCTCGTAGTAGCTCCTGGGTATTTGATACCGGTGCAATTGCTCACATTTGTAACTCAAAGCAGGAGCTGCGGAATAAGCGGAGACTGGCGAAGGATGAGGTGACGATGCGCGTCGGGAATGGTTCCAAGGTCGATGTGATCGCCGTCGGCACGCTACCTCTACATCTACCCTCGGGATTAGTTTTAAACCTTAATAATTGTTATTTAGTACCAGCTTTGAGCATGAACATTGTATCTGGGTCTCGTTTGATGCGAGATGGCTAGTCATTTAAATCCGAGAATAATGGTTGTTCTATTTATATGAGAGATATGTTTTATGGTCATGCCCCGCTGGTCAATGGTTTATTTTTGATGAATCTCGAACGTGATGATACACATATACATAGTGTGAATGCCAAAAGATGTAAAGTTGATAATGATAGTCCCACATACTTGTGGCATTGCCGCCTTGGTCATATTGGTGTCAAACGTATGAAGAAGCTCCATGCAGATGGACTTCTAGAGTCTCTTGATTATGAATCATTTGACACGTGCGAACCATGCCTCTTAGGCAAGATGACCAAGACTCCGTTCTCCGGAACAATGGAGCGGGCGACCGACTTATTGGAAATCATACATACCGATGTGTGCGGTCCAATGAGTGTTGAGGCCCGCGGAGGCTATCATTATGTTCTCACCCTCACAGATGACTTGAGTAGATATGGGTATGTCTACTTGATGAAACACAAGTCTGAGACCTTTTAAAAGTTCAAGGAATTTCAGAATGAGGTTGAGAATCAACGTGACAGAAAAATAAAGTTCGTACGATCGGATTGTGGGGGTGAGTATTTAAGTCACGGATTTGGCACGCACCTAAGAAACTGTGGAATTGTTTCACAATTGACACCGCCTGGAACACCTCAGCGTAATGGTGTGTCCGAACGTCTAAATCGTACTCTGTCAGACATGGTGCGATCTATGATGTCTCTCACCGACTTACCGCTATCTTTTTGGGGTTATGCTTTAGAGACTGCCGCATTCACTTTAAATAGGGCTCCGTCAAAATCCGTTGAGACGACACCATATGAACTTTGGTTTGACAATAAACCTAAGCTGTCGTTTCTGAAAGTTTGGGGTTGCGATGCTTATGTCAAGAAACTTCAACCTGAGAAGCTCGAACCCAAATCGGAAAAATGCGTCTTCATAGGATACCCAAAGGAAACGATTGGATACACCTTCTACCTCAGATCCGAAGGCAAGGTTTTCGTTGCCAAGAATGGATCCTTTCTGGAGAAAGAGTTTCTCTCAAAAGAAGTGAGTGGGAGGAAAGTAGAACTTGATGAGGTGACAGTCACCCCTCCCGAACCGAAAAGTAGCGTAGCGCGGGAAATTGTTCCTGAGGTGCCTGCACCGACAAGGGAGGAAGTTAATGATGATGATCATGAAGATACATATCAAGTTACTACTGAACTTCGAAGGTCCACAAGGACACGTTCCGCACTAGAGTGGTACGGCAACACTGTCATGGAAATCCTGTTGTTAGACAACGGTGAACCTTCGAACTATGAAGAAGCGATGGCGGGCCCGGATTCCAACAAATGGCTTGAAGCCATGAAATACGAGATAGGATCCATGTATGAAAACAAAGTATGGACTTTGGTGGACTTGCCCGATGATCGGCACGCCATAGAAAATAAATGGATATTTAAGAAGAAGACAGACGCGGATGGTAGTGTGACCATCTATAAGGCTCGGCTTGTCGCTAAAGGTTATCGACAAGTTCAAGGGATTGACTACGACGAGACTTTCTCTCCCGTAGCGATGCTGAAGTCCGTCCGAATCATGTTAGCAATTGCCGCATTCTATGATTATGAGATATGGCAAATGGACGTCAAAACGACATTCCTTAATGGCTTCCTCAAGGAAGAACTGTATATGATGCAGCTGGAAGGTTTTGTCGATCCTGAAAATTCTAACAAGGTATGCAAGCTCCAGCGCTCGATCTACGGGCTGGTGCAAGCATCTCGGAGTTGGAATATTTGCTTTAATGATGTGATCGAAGCGTTTGGTTTTATACAGACTTGGGGAGAAGCCTGTATTTACAAGAAAGTGAGTGGGAGCTCTGTAGCATTTCTCATATTATATGTGGATGACATACTACTGATCGGAAATGATATAGAATTCTTAGAGAGCATAAAGGCCTACTTGAATAAGAGTTTTTCAATGAAGGACCTTGGAGAAGCTGCTTATATATTAGGCATCAAGATCTATAGAGATAGATCGAGACGCCTCATTGGTCTTTCACAAAGCACATACCTTGACAAGATATTGAAGAAGTTCAATATGGATCAGTCCAAGAAAGGGTTCTTGCCTGTTTTGCAAGGTATGAGATTGAGCACGGTTCAATCCCCGACCACAGCAGAAGATAGAGAAAAGATGAGTGTCATCCCCTATGCCTCAGCCATAGGTTCTATTATGTATGCCATGCTGTGTACCAGACCTGATGTGAACCTTGCCATAAGTTTGGTAGGGAGGTACCAAAGTGATCCCGGTATGGAACACTGGACAGCGGTCAAGAACATCCTGAAGTACCCGAAAAGGACTAAGGATATGTTTCTCGTTTATGGAGGTGACTAAGAGCTCGTCGTAAAGGGTTACGTCGATGCTAGCTTCGACACAGATCTGGATGACTCCAAGTCACAAACCGGATACGTGTATATTAGGAATGGTGGAGCAGTCAGCTAGTGCAGTTGCAAGTAGAGCGTCATGGCGCACTCTACATGTGAACCGGAGTACATAGCTGCTTGCGAAGCAGCGCATGAAGGAGTCTGGATGAAGGAGTTCATCACCGACCTAGGAGTCATTTCAAGCGCGTCAAGCCCGATGACTCTCTTCTGTGACAACACTGGAGCTATTGCCATTGCCAAGGAGCCCAGGTTTCACAAGAAGACCAAGCACATCAAGCGCCGTTTCAACTCCATCCGGAATTATGTTCAAGATGGAGACATAGATATTTGTAAAGTGCATACGGATCTGAATGTTGCAGATCCGTTGACTAAACCGCTTCCACGGGCAGAACATGATCAACACCAGAACTCTATGGGTGTTCGATTCATCACAATGTAACTAGATTATTGACTCTAGTGCAAGTGGGAGACTGTTGGAAATATGCCCTAGAGGCAATAATAAAATGGTTATTATTATATATTTCCTTGTTCATGGTAATTGTCTGTTATTCATGCTTGAATTGTATTGTACGGAAACAACGATATGTGTGAATACATAGACCACAACGTGTCCCTGGTAAGCCTCTAGTTACTGGCTCGTTGATCAACAGATGATCACGGTTTCCCGGCCATGGACATTGGATGTCATTGATAACGGGATCACATCATTAGGAGAATGATGTGATGGACAAGACCCAATCCTAAGCCTAGCACAAGATCATGTAGTTCGTAATGCTAAAGCTTTTCCAGTGTCAAGTATCTGTTCCTTAGACCATGAGGTTGTGTAACTCCCGGATACTGTAGGAATGCTTTGGGTGTACCAAACGTCACAATGTAACTGGGTGGCTATAAAGGTACGCAACGGGTATCTCCGAAAGTGTTTGTTGAGTTGGCACGAACCGAGACTGGGATTTGTCACTCCGTATGACAGAGAGGTATCTCTGGGCCCACTCGGTAAGACATCATCATAATGAGCTCAATGTGACTAAGGAGTTAGTCACGGGATGATGGATTATGGAACGAGTAAAGAGACTTGCCATGACGAGATTGAACAAGGTATCGGTATACCGACGATCGAATCTCGGGCAAGTACCGTACCGATAGACAAAGGGAATAGCATACGGGATTGAGTGAATCCTTGACATCATGGTTCATCCGATGAGATCATCGAGGAACACATGGGAACCAACATGGGTATCCAGATCCCGCTGTTGGTTATTGACCGGAGATTCGTCTCGGTCATGTCTACGTGTCTCCCGAACTTGTAGGGTCTACACACTTAAGGTTCGGTGACGCTAGTGTTGTAGAGATATATGCACACGGTAACCCGAATGTTGTTAGGAGTCCCGGATGAGATCCCGGACGTCACGAGGAGTTCCGGAATGGTCCGGAGGTAAAGAATGATATATAGGAAGTCCAGTTTCAGCCATCGAGAGAGTTCCGGGGGTCACCGGTAGTGTACCGGGACCACTGGAAGGGTTTATGGGGGTCCACCGGGTGGGGCCACCCATCCCGGAGGTCCCCATGGGCCGTAGGGGGAGGGGGACCAGTCCCTAGTGGGCCGGCGCACCCCCTTGGGCCTCCCCCCCTGCGCCTAGGGTTGGGAACCCTAGGGGTGGGGGGCGCCCCCTAGGCTTGGGGGGCAAGCCACCCCCTTGGCCGCCGCCCCCCTAGGAGATCCAATCTCCTAGGGCCGGCGCCCCCTGGCCCCTATATATAGTGGGGGGGGGGGAGAGAGGGC
>LR738715.1:548390017-548505175 GCA_902687465.1 Secale cereale | reverse complement strand
AGGGCAGCCGCACCTCAGCCCCTGGCGCCTCTCCCTCCTTACACCTCTCCCTCCCCCCATAGGGTCTTGGCGAAGCCCTGCAGCTTTTCCCGTTGCATCCACCACCACACCGTTGTGCTGCTGTATCTCATCAACCTCTCCTCCCCCTTTCTGGATCAAGAAGGAGGAGACGTCGCTGTACCGTACATGTGTTGAACGCGGAGGTGCCGTCCGTTCGGCGCTGGGATCATCGGTGATAGGGATCACGACGAGTACGACTCCATCATCCACGTCCTTCGAACGCTTCCCCTCGCGATCTACAAAGGGTATGTAGATGCACTCCTTTATGCTCGTTGCTAGATGACTCCTTAGATTGATCTTTGTGAAGCGTAGGATTTTTTTTGAATTCTGCTATGTTCCCCAACATGTTACTAGATAAAACTATTAGCCCAACAAGAGATATTTTCACATTAATTACCAAAATCTCCCAGGGAGCACTTGTGCTTTCAATCTCCCCCTTTTTGGTAATTGATGACAACATACATCAAAGCTTCAAGTAAATGATTCAAATTGTAGTAGCTTAAGCTTTGGAAGAACATGTAACTTCCATGAGCTCCCCCTACATGTGTGCAATCATATAATGATAGAAGTTGAACAACATGTGAATGCACAACATGACATGGTAAGTAATGTGTTACATGTATCTTGGCCATATGCATCGGAGCAGAAATAATGTGGCATGAATCTTAATATACATGGTTCTCTCTTGCAACCAATATGTGCAAAGACAAGAGATCACCATGCACATGAGTGTGATGCATATACTTACCTTATGTTTTTTTAGCTGATTCTTGAAGAAGCAAACCTGAGAAAACAAGGTTAAATAACACAAGAAGGATTTCAAGATCCACAAGATTACCAAGACTGGGATGACATGTAATAGGTGAGTATCACAGAGTGAGTATTTCTTTCAGATATTGACATGTCCCCAAGGACTTAAATATTTGCAATAAGTTCTAAGAATTTTTCTCCCCTTAAACATGAACTCCCCCCCCCTGAATCTAACATTGGATAATGGGAGAAGATAGGGTGAGATAAGATTAGAGCAAAGATAAGTAAGTCAACAGAGAAAAAAAATGATCCAATAAGAATATCTGAAAAAATACTAACATATCTTTTCCCTCTTAAAGACATGTGACTTCTCTCCCACTACTGCAGGATAGTCCAAATGTGACATTACGATCAGAGACCCTTCGACGAAACTGTGTGTGATGCCATAATCGCAAACGGTGGTGTAAAAACCCCGTCAAAAGAGGTGCAAAACGTTTGCGATGACAGATGCATCAAACACGGTTTAGAATTTAGTTGCGTGTGCGATGCAGGGCATACGATTCAGCTCAATTAACTGTTTGGGATGAGGAGGCACAAAAGAAATGGGCAGCCAGATGAAGGCGTGTGCGATATACATCATACGGTTCACTGGGATGAACTGTGTGTGATTAGGCAACACAATGGAAACGGTTCAACTGAACAAGATGTGTGTGATACGCGGCAAACATGTATGTAATCCGAAATGTGTGCGAAGACCTATAATAACACAAACGATTGCTGCTAATAAGCCATGTGAATTGCTCTGTCTATAGTAGAATAACATGTATATATATATATATAACTGAAATAAACATCTAATTACATAAGTGACTATACAGATCATTCGCACACACCTCAATAAACAATTGCATGCATTCTAAAGTAGGAGAAATGACCGTCTAGTCATCTACTTCTTGTGATGCTCCCGCCACTGCTATGTGGCTCGATCCCTCGTCTGGGTCAGGAAGAAGACAGTTCCTCATGTCAATGATCTGCCTGTACATCTCGTAGCTTGTGTACGCGTCCATGGTCGCGTACTTGACATGTTGTTCATCCAGTCTCTTATGCCACACACTGTGCCAGACGTTCTTGTCCTTATTGCTCTCTTTCTTCATCTTCGCGTAGTAGGGGTCGATGATGGCTGAGGCGAGGTCAACCTGGGAGTTCAGTTTGCTTTTGTAGCTGCCCCAGACCTTGTAGTGGTGTTGGATGTTGACAAGATTTGGGCATTTCAAGTCCGAAACCTTGAGCGCTTTTAGATCGTTGGTGGTGTCCACCGTAGCGAAACTGTAGTCGGAGCTGTTCATAAACCTGGAGAAACGTTCGCAAGGCCTTGTGGCAAGGTGGAAGTGGTAGACGAGGACGTCATGTCGCACGCACAACTGGGCTACGACAACCTTCTGATAGTGCCCGACATGACCGATGGTGTACTCGAGGTCGAAGCCGACCACTCGGTACTTGTCCTCGGTAAGGAACTGCTCCATAGTATGGATAGAGATCTCCATCGAGACCGGATCATTCGTGTACACCACCAAGAGGGCCTTCCCCCTCACGTGGGTGTCCACTACGTGATCCGTGGTGAACTGTCCGCCGTTCTCGTCGTCGGCCGCTAGGAGCGCCATTGGAACCGCTGGATGTCCTCTCTGTATGTGTCCTCATGGGTGTGCTTATTGTGTCGTGTGAGACGAGAGATGAAGGTAAATGGCCGCAGGAATAAAGGGGGCCGGGCGGCGTGGATTCTCGGCGCGTCCGCATGGCAGTTTTTGTAGCGGGTAACTTCATCGTTGTGCCGCGCCTGGCGCAACCGCTTGCACACGAACGTGCATGATCGTGCGCATGGAGGGACGAGGGCAGAGCACCCAGAGGGACGCGAGAGCAGAGCGCACACGGCGGGACGCGAGCAGAGCGCGCCGCGGCTACCTGAACCGCAAGCAACCACACGCATAGACCAGTTGAACACACAGGAAATGGTCGCCTACAAGCCGGCCGACAGTTGCGTCGCTGCGTAGAGAGCGGCCGTGTGGTACCACCTCCCTCTAGTCTATAGTCTCATTTATATTCTGTGCCATACTTTGCCCTCAAATTTAACCCAAAATATGTTAATGCATGTTTTAAAAATTATATAATTGGAAACTATGTTCAAATACAAATCCAACTATATAATCTTTGGCGACATGCATTCGTATTTTATTAGTTAAATCATACTTATAAACCAGGACGGTGGTATAGTAGGTAATTAAATCACAAACGTTTTTTTATTAACCATATGTGTACGTGTCCTTTCGTTCTCCTCTCGCACGTCCTGTCACCCCGCTGCCGTAGATGGCTTACAGCGCAAGCTTGCGCAGCGCGCGGGGGCGTTCTTTTTGCCGAACAGTGGCGCCAATGAGTCGTCGGTGAGCCCGTTCCCGCGCAAGCTTCCCATCCGACTCTTTGAAATCCCCCAAAATCCCAATGCTTACCGGCCTGCTATAAAACCCCTCATGGCCGGCGAGTCCTACGTCGCATTTTCCCCTCCATCCCTATAGCTTATCTCGTCTGCTTCTCCCACATTTGCCAATGGCACCGATCCATCGTTGTCGCTCAGCCACTCCACCGTCATCAGAGGACAACTCCAGCTAGGAGGCTACACCACGGCGGCGGCGCAGTCCCCGACGTAGTGTAGTGCGCGTGGCGTCCCTATTGGGTGTGCGCGGGACATCCACCACATGCTCCGCCATCGGTGCCCGTTGGCAGCTGTTGCCGGCCGCCGTTGCTTCCACACCACCGTCGAAAGCCAGGGCCATCGCTTGCTCCGCCACCGAGGCCCGAAGGCGGGAGATGGCCGTCGTGGCCACCACCCCACTGCCGGCCACTGTGGCCATCACCCGCTTCCACACCGCGGCCCGAAGGCGGGAGGTGGTGTCGTGGCCGCCACCCCGTCGTCGGCCGCCGTGGCCGCCAGCCCACCGTCGACCGCCGGGGTCATCACCCACTCCACCACCGCCGCCCAAAGGCAGGAGGCGGAGGTGGATGCCCGCACATGCGACAGGGACCTTGCGCGCTACACCGAGTTCCCGCAGGAGGAGGAGGAGCGCCTCGTCGAGCACGCAAAGAGCCTTACCGTCGCAATGGCCGCGACACACGCTGCCTCAGAGGCGAGGAATCAGGAGATCTACGAGGAGAACCACCGCTTAAAGAGGGGTGTTCGAGGTGAGCGTCGCTGAAGCTGCATTGGCGGCAGACACCGCATTGCGGTTGCCCAGCTCGTCGGTAGGCTCCTCCTCCTCCGCCTCTTACTGAGCGTGCTCGGTAGAGGAGAGGCATCCGGAAGTAGTACAAAGCCCCTCCGTAGCAGTAGTAGTAGTATTTAGGGGCTATTTTGTTCAGTTCATCTGACTGTAGATGTGGTGGAACTGTACAACGCATTTAAAATTAGCTAGTATATATAGTTGAACTAGCTGTTTCAGTATGTGGTTGGCAACAATCGGGGAAAAGTTTGGTCAGTTCAGCTATCGAGTTGAACTGTTTGCATAAATTAAGAACGGCTTCTTAATATATGAATGAAATCTATGCTTAATTACTGAATTTTAGTTGCAAAAATTAGATACTGCTAGTGATTTTTAGCTTCATATTTTGACAAATCACAGTGTTACACGGATTGGAAAATCTTACCAAATTGTTTGTACGTGGTTGCACACAGGTCATCCAAAACAACCGTTTGCGTTGAAGGGATGCACATATCCTGCGCTGCTCTCACTTTGCATACGGGTGTTCTATCTAAAAGGTTTGCGATCAAGAGCTGCAGAAATCCTGCTCGGCACATTTTCTCTTGGCTTCCTGGGGAAGCCGTCGGTTTGCATATGGGTGTTCTTGCGATGAGTGTTTTATATTTAAAAAGCGAATTAAACTGCGGCTTGGGCGCCATTAATGGAGACGATGTGAGCAAGGCGGGTGGCCATGGAAGTCAAAGGGCTCGCTTCCCACTGAGCCTGTGCAGCGTACAGCTCGCATGCTTCCCGGTGAGCCTGCGCACTTGAGCACAGCTTGCACGCCTCTCGGTCAGCCTGCGCACCGGACGGCTCACACGCCTTCCGTTCAGTCAAGGCCAAGCAGCTGTCCGCACGGCACCTCCTACAACCATTAAAACCAAGACACATGGCGTCACATGAATGGTTAATTTTTTTTGGATTTACTAGAATTTAAAAACCAGGCATCTCAATGTTTGGCCAGCAATCATCGGTGCTCTGGTGTTTGAAATTCACTCCCATTTCTTGCATGGGACCTAAGCATGCACCCAAGGACACATATTTGATTTTTCAACCAATTTATATGCACCGGAGCATGTGCACGTCGTTCAAATTTGAATTATGCACATAAAAATGCATTGAAAACTCAGTTAATGCATAAAAATGTCCAAACGAACCCCGAAAAATCACAAAAACCACACAACACTCCTGTTGTTCTATGTTGACACGAGAAAAAAAAATTGAAAGCAATAAGAGGCAATAGATATCGTTTCGTCCCCAAAGGTGAGGCGTTCCCTACTGGAAACCATCATGCTTGTTGTGAGAAGCTCCGGTTTGTGAGAAGCATATACCCAAACCTGCCCCAAATGGGACAAAATTTGTACCACAACATGTTGATGCCGCTCCATAATAGCATCCTGTCGGTGTACTAAGGTAGGGGTACCCTAGTACCCCAACTTGTGCACGGGCAGCGGCAGCTCCCCGCGGCAGGGTTCACCACGCGCTTGTCGGAGACCTTCCTGACCCTTATCTAGCCATTCAAAAACAAAGTATACAAGACAGAAGACCAAGACCCCGGCAAGAGGAGCTTGCCGGGAAGGCCGTCCCAGGCTCGAGATTGCTTAACTAGCACGAGGCCCTGGCAAGAGGAGCTTGTCAGGACGAATAGAAGATTTCATCTTAGAAGACCCGGCAAGGGCTCGGGGAGCGGCAAGCTTCCGGGCCCGGCAAGGTCGAGATCCCCGGCAAGGTGCTTGCCGGGGGAGGTGCGCTGTGTGCCCGCGCTCCAGCTCATCGGCCCACGCGTCGCCCTGGGGCCACTCCAGGGACGCGTGGCGGATGGCTGTGCAGCCTGGGGGACACGGTGGCACTCCACGGCAGAGGATCCATCGCCGTGGCAGACGGAGACGCAACGGCGGAAGCTTTTGGGGTCGACGGCGACGGGCATTAAATGCCCTTGTCCCCCACTGTTAAAGTAGGTATAGACCACTGTTCTGTACTGTAGCTCCACTGTTCCCGCACTGTTACAACTACCACCTATTTTACATTTTTACCCCTTTCTCCTACGTTGACACCTGTCGGTGACCCCTTGCACTATAAAAGGAGGCCCGTGCACAACGTGGGGGGAGAGGTTCGGTCGGGTTCGGTTCGACCAGGAGACAACAGACTAAATGCAGGAATTACTGTAGTGCGACCCGGCAAGCCTTGCCGGGCCAAGCGGCGAGACACAAAGTATACAAGACAGAAGACCAAGACCCCGGCAAGAGGAGCTTGCCGGGAAGGCCGTCCCAGGCTCGAGATTGCTTAACTAGCACGAGGCCCTGGCAAGAGGAGCTTGTCAGGACGAATAGAAGATTTCATCTTAGAAGACCCGGCAAGGGCTCGGGGAGCGGCAAGCTTCCGGGCCCGGCAAGGTCGAGATCCCCGGCAAGGTGCTTGCCGGGGGAGGTGCGCTGTGTGCCCGCGCTCCAGCTCATCGGCCCACGCGTCGCCCTGGGGCCACTCCAGGGACGCGTGGCGGATGGCTGTGCAGCCTGGGGGACACGGTGGCACTCCACGGCAGAGGATCCATCGCCGTGGCAGACGGAGACGCAACGGCGGGAGCTTTTGGGGTCGACGGCGACGGGCATTAAATGCCCTTGTCCCCCACTGTTAAAGTAGGTATAGACCACTGTTCTGTACTGTAGCTCCACTGTCCCCGCACTGTTACAACTACCACCTCTTTTACATTTTTACCCCTTTCTCCTACGTTGACACCTGTCGGTGACCCCTTGCACTATAAAAGGAGGCCCATGCACAACGTGGAGGGGGTTCGAAACCTAGATTACTCTCACGCACGGTGTAGCTGCTTCTTCAAGCTCCCGAGCGCTCAACTCAATACACAACCAAGCAGGAGTAGGGTTTTACGCGTTCATCGCGGCCCGAACCTGGGTAAAACTGCCCGCGCGTCTGCCTCGATCTGCTCTTCGTGCTCCCTCCGCCCTCGT
Source organism: Secale cereale (assembly GCA_902687465.1). Lineage (NCBI taxonomy): Eukaryota > Viridiplantae > Streptophyta > Magnoliopsida > Poales > Poaceae > Secale > Secale cereale. Next base: position 548,498,112 of record LR738715.1, on the reverse strand, counting down.
ACCGCACAGACAAGGGGCTCCGGTCCCATAGGTGTTCGTGGTGGACAGTTTCCCCCGACACATGCCAAGTTGCATGAATTTCAGACAAGTTTTGGATGTACTAGAATTTGAAAACCAGGCATCTCAATGTTTTGCCGGCAATGGTGCCCCGGTGTTTGAAATTCATTCCCATTTCTTGCATGGGACCTAAGCATGCACCCAAGGACACATATTTTTATTTTTCAACCAATGTATATGCACTGGAGCATGTTCATGTAGTTCAAATTTGAATTATGCACATAAAATGCAATGAAAACTCACTTAATGCATAAAAATGTCCAAACGAACCCCAAAAAATTACAAAAACTCACACAACACTCCTGTTGTTCTATGTTTACACGAGAAAAAAATTGAAAGCAATAAGAGGCAATGTATATCGTTTTGTCCCCAAAGGTGGGACGTTCCCTACCGAAAACCATCATGCTTGTTGTGAGAAGCTCCGGTTTGTGAGAAGCATATACCCAAACCTTCCCCAAATGGGACAAAATTTGTACCACGGCATGTTGATGCCGCTCCATGATAGCATGCCAAGTTTCATGAATTTCAGACGATTTTTGGATTTACTAGAATTTAAAAACCAGGCATCTCAATGTTTTGCCGGCAATCAATGGTGCCTTGGTGTTTGAAATTCATTCCCATTTCTTGCATGGGACCTAAGCATGCACCCAAGGACAGATATTTGAGTTTTCAACCAATTTATATGCACTGGAGCATGTGCATGTAGTTCAAATTTGAATTATGCACATAAAATGCATTGAAAACTCAGTTAATGCATAAAAATGTCCAAAAAAACCCCGAAAAATCACAAATATTCACACAACACTCCTGTTGTTCTATGTTGACATGAGATAAAAAATTGAAAGCAATAAGAGGCAATGGATATCATTTCGTCCCCAAAGGTGGGACATTCCCTACCGAAAACCATCGTGCTTTTTGTGAGAAGCTCCGGTTTGTGAGAAGCACATACCCAAACCTGCCCCAAATGGGACAAAATTTGTACCACGGCATGTTGATGCCGCTCCATGATAGCATGCCAAGTTTCATAAATTTTAGAAGACTTTTGGATTTACTATAATTTAAAAACGAGGCATCTCATTGTTTTGCCGGCAATCAACGGTGCCCCGGTGTTTGAAATTCATTCCCATTTCTGGCATGGGACCTAAGAATGCACCCAAGGACACATATTTGATTTTTCAACCAATTTATATGCACTGGAGCATGTGCATGTAGTTCAAATTTGAATTGTTCAACTGAAATGGCTTGAAAACTCAGTTAATGCATAAAAATGTCCAAACAAACCCCAAAAAAATCACAAAAATTCACACAACACTCCTCTTGTTCTATGTTGACACGAGAATATTTTTTGAAAGCAATAAGAGGCATTGGATATCGTTTCATCCCCAAAGGTGGGACGTTCCCTACCGAAAACCATCATGCTTGTTGTGAGAAGCTCCGGTTTGTGAGAAGCATATAACCAAACCTGCCCTAAACGGGACAAAATTTGTAACACGACATGTCGATGCCGCTCCATGATAGCATGCCAAGTTTCATGAATTTCAGACGTGTTTTGGATTTACTAGAATTAAAAAACCAGGCATCTCAATGCTTTGCCGGCAATCAACGGTGCCCCGGTGTTTGAAATTCATTCCCATTTCTTGTATGGGACCTAAGCATGCACCCAAGGACACATATTTGATTTTTCAACCAATTTATATGCACTGGAGCATGTGCATGTAGTTCAAATTTGAATTATGCACATAAAATGCATTGAAAACTCAGTTAATGCATAAAATGTCCAAACGAACCCCGAAAAATCACAAAAATTCAAACACTCCTGTTGTTCTATGTTGACACGAGAAAAAAATTGAAAGCAATAAGAGGCAATGAATATCATTTCGTCCCCAAAGGTGGGACGTCCCCTACCGAAAACCATCATGCTTGTTGTGAGAAGCTTCGGTTTGTGAGAAGCATATACCCAAACCTACCCCAAATGGGACAAAATTTGTACCACGACATGTTGATGCCGCTCCATGATAGCATGCCAAGTTTCATGAATTTCAGACGAGTTTTGGATTTACTAGAATTTAAAAACCATGCATCTCAATGTTTTGCCGACAATCAACGGTGCCCCGGTGTTTGAAATTCATTCCCATTTCTTGCATGGGACCTAAGCATGCACCCAAGGTCACATATTTGATTTTTCAACCAATTTATATGCACTAGAGCATGTGCATGTAGTTCAAATTTGAATTGTTCACTTGAAATGACTAGAAAACCAATTTAATGTATAAAATGTTCAAACGAACCCTGAATAATTCCAATTCTTTTACGACACACATATAGTTGCATGTTCACTTAGATGAAAGGTCTAGCAATTCAAACACCGTCCATTGCCGCTGTGAACCCATTATGTAATTCAAATCAAGATGAAAAATTAAGTAGATCGCACACAATTTATTATCAGCAACCGTGTGAGATGTAGTACAAAATATCTTGGAGCACCGTCGGTGTATAGTACGCCTATGGCTTACGCGAGAAGGTGTGGCGGCTACAGTCCACAGCCGGCGTATTAAGCACACTAGCTCGCTCCCCAAATATCATTTCACTATTCAATTATCGCCGGTGAAAGATGGGCATGTGGACCCGCGTCGTGAGGGCAACTTCGGTGGCCCACTCCGGCGAGAGCGCCGTCGCAGTCGCCATGCGCGTGCTATCAAGGTGCATGAGCGCAGCCGCAATTTACGACTAGGCGGCAAAGGCAACCCAAATGGCCGTTGTTGCTTCTCAGGTGGTGGCAGCAACATCTGCCTCGGGGATAGCAACTGGCGAGAGCGGCACAACAGCTGTCCGTTCCGCAACGGCGGCCTTAGCCCTGATGGAGGCCGCCCATGACCATGTCGAGGCCGCCCACGCCCAGCTCCTGGCGGTCACCGCACAAATCGAACGAAGCTTCTTCGACAATGGTCGGCAACCCACGGCCAAAGAGCTGGCAATCGCCAAGAGCGTTCGAGCAGCCGCCCGTTCCTTCGTCGCATACCTTGCGACGACGGAGCACGTCCAAGCACAAATCACGTCCGCCCACGCCTCATACGTCTCCAACATATCTATAATTTTTGATTGTTCAATGCTATTATATATTCTGTTTTGGATGTTTAATGGGCTTTATTATACACTTTTATATTATTTTTGGGACTAACCTACTAACCCAAGGCCGAGTGCAAATTGCTATTTTTTTTGCCTATTTCAATGTTTCGCAGAAAAGGAATATCAAACGGAGTCCAAACGGAATGAAACCTTCGGGAGAGTTATTTTTGGAACGATATCAACACAGATGACTTGGAGTACACGCCAGGAAGCGAGAGAGGTGGCCACGAGGGCAGGGGCGCGCCCCCCACCCTCGTGGACCCCCTTTGGCTCCCCTGACGTGCCTCTTCAGCCTATATATACTCTCATACCTTTAAAACATCGAGGACATCCATGAAACCCTAATTTCACCGCCCCAATCTTCTGTACCCGTGAGATCCCATCTTGGGGCCTGTTCCGGAGCTCCGCTGGAGGGGGCATCGATCACGGAGGGCTTCTACATCAACACCATAGTCTCTCCGATGAGTTGTGAGTAGTTTACCACAGACCTTCGGGTCCATAGTTATTAGCTAGATGGCTTCTTCTCTCTCTTTGGATCTCAATACAAAGTTCTCCTCGATCTTCGAGGAGATCTATTCGATGTAATCTTTTTGCGATGTGTTTGTCGAGATCTGATGAATTATGGGTTTATGATCAAGTTTATCTATGAACAATATTGGATTCTTTTCTGAAATCTTTTATGTATGATTATAATATCCTTGCAAGTCTCTTCGAATTATTGGTTTGGTTTGGCCTACCAGATCTATAGTTCTTGCAATGGGAGAAGTGCTTGGCTTTGGGTTCAATCTCGCGGTGTCCTTTCCCAGTGACAGCAGGGGCTGCAAGGCACGTATTGTATTTTTGCCACCAAGGATAAAAAGATGGGGTTTATATCGTATTGCTTGAGTTTATTCCTCTACATCATGTCATCTTGCTTAAGGCGTTACTCTGTTCTTATGAACTTAATACTCTAGATGCATGCTGGATAGCAGTCGATGTGTGGAGTAATAGTAGTAGATGCAGAATCGTTTCATTCTACTTGTCACGGACGTGATGCCTATATACAATGATCATGCCTAGATATTCTCATAACTATGCGCTTTTCTATCAATTGCTCGACAGTAATTTGTTCACCCACCGTAGAATTCTGATATCATGAGAAGCCACTAGTGAAACCTATGGCCCCCGGGTCTATCTTTATCATATTAGTTTCTCGTCAACTTGCCAATTTCTGTCGCCGTTGTATATTTGCTTTCTTTACTTTCAGTCTCTATACCAAAAATACGAAAAATATTATTTTATCATATCTATTAGATCTCACTCTCGTAAGTGATCGAGAAGGGATTAACAACCCCTTTTATTGCATTGGTTGCGAGGTTCTTATTTGTTTGTGCAGGTGCGAGGGACTCGCGCACGGTCTCCTACTGGATTGATACCTTGGTTCTCAAAAACTGAGGGAAATACTAACGCCACTGTGCTGCATCACCCTTTCCTCTTCGAGGGAATACAACGCAAGCTCGAGAAGTAGCAAGAAGAATTTCTCGCGTCGTTGCCGGGGAGATCTATGCAAAAGTCATATAACAAGTACCTATCACAAACCCTTATCCCTCGCATTACATTATTTGCCTCTCGTTTTCCTCTCCCCAACTTCACCCTTGCCGTTTTATTCGCCCTTCTTTTTCTGTTTGTTTTATTGTTCGCTTGCCTCGTGTGTGTTCGTCTTTATTGCGGTTTGTTGCTATCATGTGTGAGATGGGGGAGAATGTCTTTGAAAAGGGTAGTAACGCTGAGGGCAACTTTGCCATTGTTGATCCTCCTGGTGAAACTAGCACTTTACATACTAATAAGTTCCGGGTTGATAGTGGTAATATTATTGGAAAAGGAGTTCTTCAAGACTTCTTTACTTGTGCCGGTGCTTTACCCACTATGGGTGAATCTATTCTTCATAGAACTAGTAGTCTTGCGGATGCCATATCTATGCTTGTAGTAGAAATTGAAAGGCAATTTATCCATATGCATCCTTGCATTCAGAGAATTTTTCTGGAATTTTCCAATATTGAGCATTCTCCTGTTAAGCGTGCAACTACTATCTTTTTGCTCACGAGTTCAAATTCATAATGAAAGAGGCCAAAGAAATCTTTATGCATTATAGGGTGTATGCTGGTCATCCTCCCATAGAAGCTATCTTATTTAATCAAGAAGACATAATGCGTTTGCAATCTTTAGATCATGTTGCTTTTAATGAAAACCTTAGGAAAAAGGTTCCTACCGATATCTTGGTTGATAGAATCTCTGAATTGAATGATGATTTTGCTATTCAAAACAATGGGTTAGGTATTTCCCTTGAGCGAAGGCTCATGACCTTTTGCCAAAAGAATGCTTATAATGATGAATTGGTTGTGCAATATGAAGGGCCAAAGGAGGAACCTATACTTCCTGAGCTTGATATGGGGGGCTTTTGTCCTATTAAATTTATACCTTTTGATTACTTTTGCTTGCCACAAAGAAAACTTGTTGCTGAACGTAGGGAGTATGAGATGAGTTTTCGTGATCTACCTTATTATTACGTCAATACGTAGATCTATTCTTGTATCGTGCCTAGCTAGGGGCGTTAAACGATAGCGCTAGTTGGGAGGCAACCCAATTTTATTTTCTTTGCTTTTGCTTCTGTTTAGGAATAAATATTGCATCTAGCTTCTGTTTAGATGTGGTTTTGTGTTTTAATTACTGTTTGTGCCAAGTAGAACCTTTTGGAAGACTTGGGCGAAGTTTATGCGATCATGCTGTAAAAAATAGAAACTTTAGCGCTCACGAGATTACCTACCATTTTTTACCGCAGAGTGATTTTTAGTTGATTCTTTTTGCAGATATTAATAGACAAATTCCTCATATACACCAATCTATTTCAATTTTTTTAGAGTTACAGAAGTATTCGAAAGTTACAGATTGCTACAGACTGTTCTGGTTTTGACATATTCTGTTTTTCGTGTGTTGTTTGCTTATTTTGATGAATCTATGAGTAGTATCGGGGGGTATGAATCATAGAGAAGTTGTAATACTGTAGGTTTAACACCAATATAAACAAATAATGAGTTCATTACAGTTCCTTTGAGTGGTTGTTTGTTTTCTTATACTAACGGAGCTCACGAGATTTTTGGCTAAGTTTTGTGTTGTGAAGTTTTCAAGTTTTGGGTAAGGACTATGGAACAAAGAGTGGCAAGAGCCTAAGCTTGGGGATGCCCAAGGCACCCCCAAGGTAAAATTCAAGGATAACCAAAAGCCTAAGCTAGGGGATGCCTCGGGAAGACATCCCCTCTTTTATCTTCATCTATCGGTAACTTTACTTGAGACTATCTTTTTATTCACCACATGATATGTGTTTTGCTTGGAGCGTCATGTATGATTTGAGTCTTTGATTTTTAGTTAACCACAATCATCCTTTCTGGACACACCTTTTGAGGGAGATAAACATGAATCGGAATTTATTAGAATACTCTATGTGCTTCACTTATATGTTTTGAGCTAGATAGTTTCGCTCTAGTGCTTCACTTATATCTTTTAGAGCATGGTGGTGGTTTTATTTTATAGAAATTATTGATCTCTCATGCTTCACTTATATCTTCTTGAGAGTCTCTTAGAACAGCATGGTAATGTGCTTTGGTTATAAAACTAGTCCTAATATGATAGACATCCAAGATGGGTATAGTAAAAACTTTCATAAAAGTGCATTGAATATTATGAGAAGTTTGATACTAGATGATTGTTTTGAGATATGAGGATGGTGATATTAGAGTCATGCTAGTAGAGTAGTTGTGAATTTGAGAAATACTTGTGTTGAGGTTTGCAAGTCCCATAGCATGCACGTATGTTAACCGTTGTGTGACAAATTTGAAACATGAGGTATTTCATTGAGTGTCATCCTTTGTGTGGAGGTCGGGATCGCGCGATGGTTAACTCCTACCAACCCTTCCCCTAGGAGCATGCGTGTAGTACTTTGTTTCGATGACTTGTAGATTTTTGCAATAAGTATGTGAGTTCTTTATGACTAATGTTGAGTCCATGGATTATACGCACTCTCACCCTTCCACCATTGCTAGCCTCTCTTGTACCACGCAACTCTCGCCGGTACCATACACCCACCATATACCTTCCTCAAAACAACCACCATACCTACCTATCATGGCATTTCCATAGCCATTCCGAGATATATTGCCATGCAACTTTCCACCATTCCGTTTACTATGACACGCTTCATCATTGTCATATTGCCATGCATGATCATGTAGTTGACATCGTATTCGTGGCTAGGCCACCATGCATAATTTTTCATACATGTCACTCTTGATTCATTGCACATCCCGGTACACCACCAGAGGCATTCATATAGAGTCATACTTTGTTCTAGTATCGAGTTGTAAATCAATAGAAGTGTGATGATCATCATTATTAGATCATTGTCCTAAAGAAGAAAAAAAGAAAAAAAGAAGAAGGAAAGGCCAAAGAAAAAAAAAGGAAGGCCCCAAAAAAAAAGAAAAAAAAGAAAAACAAAAAAAAGGGACAATGCTACTATCTTTTTCCACACTTGTGCTTCAAAGTAGCACCATGATCTTCAAGATAGAGAGTCTCTTGTTTAGTCACTTTCATATACTAGTGGGAAATTTTCGTTATAGAACTTGGCTTCTATATTCCAACGATGGGCTTCCTCAAATGCCCTAGGTCTTCGTGAGGAAGCAAGTTGGATGCAAACCCACTTAGTTTCTTTTGTTGAGCTTTCATACATTTTTAGCTCTAGTGCATCCGTTGCATGGCAATCCCTACTCACTCACATTGATATCTATTGATGGGCATCTCCATAGACCGTTGATACGCCTAGTTGATGTGAGATCATCTTCCTCTTTTGTCTTCTCCACAACGACCATTCCATTCCACCTATAGTGCTATATCCATGGCTCATGCTCATGTATTGCGTGAAAGTTGAAAAAGTTTAAAATTTTTTAAGTATGAAACAAGTGCTTGGCTGAAACCGGGGTTGTGCATGATATGAGTATTTTGTGTGACAAAGATGGAGCATAGCCAAACTATATGATTTTGTAGGGATGACCTTTCTTTGGCCATGTTATTTTGAGAAGACATGATTGCTTTGATTGTATGCTTGAAGTATTATTATTCTTATGTCAATATAGACTTTTGTCTTGAATCTTTCGGATCTGAACATTCATGCTACAACAAATAAAATTACATTGAGAATTATGTTGGTTAGCATTCCACGTCCAAAATTCTGTTTTTATCATTTACCTACTCGAGGACGATCATGAATTAAGCTTGGGGATGCTTGATATGTCTCCAACGTATCTATAATTTTTGACTGTTCCATGATATTATATATTCTGTTTTGGATGTTTAATGGGCTTTATTTTACACTTTTATATTATTTTTGGGACTAACCTACTAACCCAAGGCCCAGTGCAAATTGCTGTTTTTTTTGCCTATTTCAGTGTTTCACAGAAAAGGAATATCAAACGGAGTCCAAACCTTCGGGAGAGTTATTTTTGGAACGATATCAACACAGAAGACTTGGAGTACACGCCGGGAAGCGAGAGAGGTGGCCACGAGGGCAGGGGCGCGCCCAGGGGGGTAGGCGTGCCCCCACCCTCGTGGGCCCCCTCTGGCTCCCCTGACGTGCCTCTTCAGCCTATATATACTCTCATACCCTGAAAACATCGAGGACATCCACAAAACCCTAATTCCACCGCCGCAACCTTCTATACCCATGAGATCCCATCTTGGGCAAGTTTCGGAGCTCCGCCGGAGGGGGCATCGATCACGGAGGGCTTCTACATCAACACCATAGCCTCTCCGATGAGTTGTGAGTAGTTTACCACAGACCTTCGGGTCCATAGTTATTACCTAGATGGCTTCTTCTCTCTCTTTGGAGCTCAATACAAAGTTCTCCTCGATCTTCGAGGAGATCTATTCGATGTAATCTTTTTGCGTTGTGTTTGTCGAGATCCGATGAATTGTGGGTTTATGATCAAGATTATTTATGAACATTATTGGATTATTTTCTGAAATCTTTTATGTATGATTATTATATCCTTTCTAGTCTCTTCGAATTATTGGTTTGGTTTGGCCTACTAGATCTATAGTTCTTGCAATGGGAGAAGTGCTTGGATTTGGGTTCAATTTTGCGGTGTCTTTTCCCAATGACAGCAGGGGCAACAAGTCACGTATTGTATTGTTGCCATCGAGGATAAAAAGAAGGGGTTTATATCATATTGCTTGAGTTTATCCCTCCACATCATGTCATCTTGCTTAAGGCGTTACTTTGTTCTTATGAACTTAATACTCTAGATGCATGCTTGATAGCGGTCGATGTGTGGAGTAATAGTAGTAGATGCAGAATCGTTTCGGTCTACTTGTCACGGACACGATGCCTATAAAAAATGATCATGCCTAGATATTCTCATAACTATGCGCTTTTCTATCAATTGCTCGACATTAATTTGTTCACCCACTGTAGAATTCTGCTATCATGAGAGAAGCCACTAGTGAAACCTATGGCCCCCGGGTCTATCTTTATCATATTAGTTTCCCGTCAACTTGCCAATTTCTGTCGCCGTTGTTTATTTGCTTTCTTTACTTTCAGTCTCTATACCAAAAATACCAAAAATATTATCTTATCATATCTATCAGATCTCACTCTCGTAAGTGACCGAGAAGGGATTGACAACCGCTTTTATCGCATTGGCTGCGAGGTTCTTAACTTTTTGTGCAGGTGCGAGGGACTCACGCGTGGTCTCCTACTGGATTAATACCTTGGTTCTAAAAAACTGAGGGAAATACTTACGCTACTGTGCTGCATCACCCTTTCCTCTTCGAGGGAATACAACGCAAGCTCAAGAAGTAGCAACGCCCAGCTCGTGGCGGCCTTTTCCAATGAGATGGCGGATGCGGATGGTGAGATGATTGCCGAGTATGGTGCGATGGATGCCATGGAGCCCCTTCCCCAGGAGACCGTCGGGCACAAGCTGGACATGGAGGCAGCGACGGAGATCGACGAGCACCAGCCGTAGTAGTACTCTTTGTTTTGTTTAATTAAGAGTGCCGATCTTTAATTTGTTAGAGTAATGTTTAGGTCAGCTAGCTCTGTTTAATTGCTGAACTTGCTCGATTAAGAAGTGTAGGTGTGTTGTAGTCTCCTTTGTGTACCCAAATTATGCAATGACGTGGATGACCACTGTAACCATGGAAATTCGAACCAAAACTTTTGACGTTCAAACTCATCACACACGGGTTAAGCTATCTGAATCGTTTGTGATGTCCACATATCATACACAATTCTGAATAAAGGACCGTGTCTGATGACACTTTGCGCGCCAGTTTTTTGGCTGAAGCGATTCCAAATTTTCGGCTTCCGCGGAAATATCTACCTCCCCGCCCCTCCCCCTTACCAAAAGCCACATTTCCCCTCTTTCCGCCTTCCTTTCCAAGTTGATACCTTCACTCCTTGCTTGCAGTGCCGCCGCCTCCTCGCCGGCGACCCTCCTTCATGCTGCTTGACCTCCTCTATCCAGGCAGGTAATCCACATCCGACCCCCATCCTCCTGCTCCTTCCACATCCCACATGCCCCGACCGCCGGCGCGAGCGCGATACCTTCCATCCAAATCACCGACCCCTCCACCAAAAAAGCACCGGCCTAAGCCATGGTGCACGCAGTATAGCCAGGACCTCAAGGAGCATTTGGCAGCGGAGAAGCAAATCGCAGCCGCACGCGCAGATGAGTTCGTGATGGTTTCCATTCATTCCGACCCCCCAGATCTTGAAGGAGCACCTTGCCATTTGCTAGCTACGCCGGTTAAGCATGCTCGGTTTACCCATTGCGTGTGCTGCTCCTGCCTTTCCTTCAAAAATTCTAGTGAATTGTGCTATCTAATTTCACCATGCAATCTGTTGCTCTAGTGTATATGTTCTATATGTCTTGTAATGTGGTGCTCACTTATTAATTGTTTTGTTAATTAGTTGTCGTCTTCACTCTTCAGTTAACTGTTTGGTTCAATTTTGCAAATGTGACGTTCAATTCTTCAGGCTGCAATTTTGTATTGTCTTCCATGTGAGAAATAAATCGAATTTATATTTACAAAATTGTAGGTGCATTCTGTTATTGTATACCATGTGAGGAATAAATTGAATTTGGCTGTAGTAAATACATGAGAAACAAATATAGTTGCTACAATTGGCTGTAGTTAACTGTTTGGTTAACTCTCTGATCTTCTATTAGGAGTTTGTTATATTGTGCAATGTGGTGCTCAGTTAATGTTTGGTTCATTTGTTGTGGTGTTTAGAGTGCTTGGTTCAATTCTGCAATGCGATGTCCAATTGTCGTGGGTAGAATTTTGTATTGTTGTGCATGTGAGGAATAAATCGAATTTGGCTGCACTTAATACATGAGAAACATATACAAGTGCTATATTTCCTAGTTCTTAATCATGCTTGGTTTGGGTAAATGGGTTTTCCGTGTGTCTTCAATTAATCTGATGAATCTGCAATGTGCTTATTTTTCATCAACATATTTTACGGATAGCATGCGAACCCTTACTTAACTTGATGACTAACTACCTTATATGTGTTGCAGGGAAACAATGGGAATCACCGAGGTTTACAATCGAGGTTGGCACGTGCATGGTCTGTTGTCTAATAGCACATTATTGTGCCATTGTAGGAACCATTCTAATATCTTGGTTTTTAACAATTTGGTCTTGCACATGTAGGTCCTGCTGTCAGAGGTTTTCACCCACTGTTCGACCCTTTTTGCATATGGGGAAATGAGTTGTCCATGAATATCAATCACATCAGGAAACTCAGAAAGATTGTTAGGATAAAGAAATTAGCGACAAAAAACAACAAGATCTTTGTCTACACAATGAAGAAGACATCAATTCACCACAAGATGGTACTAACTATTATACCTTGCCTTTTTTATTCCTTTGCCCCATTTCCAATATAGAGAAGATATTTATGCACATCCTTGTTTTCAGGCCTTTCCAAAACAGTTCACTGATGATTACCTCTCAAACCACCTCTATTGTCAGGAGGCGAGGATGGTTTTCATACAACACCCACGGTTCAATATTGAAGTGTTCCTGAAGAGGATGAAGGACGGACGATCAATCATCCACAGGCACTGGCCTAAAGTTGCAAAGACCTTCGACATGAATGAAGGCTCAATATCCGCCTTCCGCTTCAGCAGTTTTCCAGATGAGATGCATATGTCTATATACCGTCTATGATGCTAATTTCGAAGGGTTCTACAAGTTGCATGTGGAACTTGGTGCTGGTGCAGTTGTGTAATGGGGTAGCTGAGTGCTGAAGCTATATCATGTGTACTCTGATGTATTTCAATTATGAAATTCTGCTTCCTTAATATGGAAATGAAATATATCGTGTGCTTAATATGAAATGTCAATTAGATTAATAAATGGATTATGAATAATTGGATAATTACCCTGCTAATGGCGAATTAGCCTTCTAATTGTGTTTCGCTATTGCAAATGATTGTTGAAAAAATACCGTGGGCAATGACCTTAGGCAACACACACAGTTTCTAGGAATAAACCGTGTTGGATCAATGAAAAATCACACACAACTTTCTCTTGAAAACTATTTGTGTTAGGCCACCTTGCGCAAACGTTTACCACATAAAGACTGTGTGTGATGGACAACCTTTGCCACACAGTTTCTTCTACGGACCGTGTGTGATACATTCAATAACGCAAACGATTTAACGGGAAAAAGTGTGTGTGATGTACCTGTGAATGGAAACGTTTTCCTTGGAGCGACTGTGTGGGATCTGCATACGAACGGAAACATTTAGCAGTGATAAACTGTGTGGGATGTACTTGCGACCGGAAACAATTTCGCCGTATTATTGTATTTTTTAGATCTACTATACGTATTTCCGTATTTGAGTGGTCGCCGGTCGCACACGACCTCATTTTGCCGAACGTGTGTGCCAGGAGGGCATATCTCCGACGGTTTCTGTGTCGTGCGGGAAGGACCCCCCTATCGCCCACACTCACTTGGCAACGGTTCCAAATGCCGTCGCGGAAAGGGGTTTTAAACCATTTGTTTAGGACCGATGCGCACCAATGTCCTCTTATAACATTGCATCTCTCTTCCTTTATGAGAAGGGTTTTTGTGTGGATAAGCTTTGATATACTCTCTCTCTCAATCTCTCTCAAAGAGAGCTCTCCCCCCTTTGACATCAATTTTCAACAAGGGTCCTTCAGGGATATGAGTCAGGTGAGAATGGTCCTGGAGAGACACAAACAAGGCAAAATGCAGCTCAAGATGCAGTCAAAGGAAAGATAATCATTGAGTGGAGCTGAAGAAAATGTACAGTAGAAGATGGCAAAAGGTTTTATTAGGAGTGAAATCAGTGGTGTCGATTTGATTCAATCGGTGACTTTGAGATAGCAGAGGTACTAAAGGTGCTCATTGGTGAGACCAAGTGAGTCCGTTTCGGTTGAACCGATGAATTGCATACATGTAGAACTTGTATTTCCGTCTGGCCGATAGGATGAAATCGGTGGAACCGAGTTCACTGTAGAAGAAAATATTTTGTCAACTCAGCTCACTTTGCAAATGAAATTTCACAAGGATTTTCAAGGAATTTTCATAAAGATTTGCAATGAATTTGTTGGATAGGTCAAATCAGAAATGAAGATAATCTATATGTGGATTTTTTTATAAAAGAAGGGAAACACAATAGTAAAAAGAAATGCAAAGAAAATGCAAAATAATATGTAGAAACACTAGAGAACTTCATCTAGAGATGGTCGGTGACATAGTCACCTATGTTAGAGTATATTGACTTAGGAGTCAAGTGAAAACACTTGATCATATGCCATACTCATCATTTAAGCTCAAAATGGGGTTGCCATTTTTCATTTAATCGTCTTGATGTACTCACATCTTGTTGAGTTGCTTTAGCTCATGACTTGGAGTAAAGCTTCTCTAAGATGGAAAATACATACCTTGGGTTGGTGTTGATCTTGGTCATGTAGTTGAACTTATGTTGAATGCTCAAGATTGATGTAGTCCATCAAGAGTTGAGAGCATCCTTTGGAGTTGAAGTTCATCTTCCTACATGGTTTAGTTTTGCAAGGAATAGCACTTGTGTATCCATGTTGACAAGAGTGAAACTCATCATACAAATATTGTCAAAGGATATGTTGAGTGGTTTCATGCTTCCTTGATTTCAACAACCAAAGCATAGATACTTGGTGATGTAGAGATTGCTCAAGATGTGGGTGATATGCAATCTCATAGATTGAGGCTCATCCAAGTACCTACAAGGGTTAGATAACATACAAGGGTGCAAATATATCCAAGACATATGATCATCATAATAAGAGAAATATCAAGGATTAGTCACAAAGGCTCATGCCTATACAAACGGTTTCTAACCCTTTTCCGCGATGGCATTCTAAACCGTTGCCTAGTGAGTGACTGCAATAGGGGGGGTCCTTCCCACACGATCCAGAAACCGTCGGGTATAGGCTCTCCTGGCACACACGCTCAGCAAAATGAGGTTGTGTGCGACAGGTGAGCGATCAAATACGATTATACAGGCCCAACCGGTTCCGGTCGTAAGTTCCCACATAGTTAGTCCCAAACAAATGTTTCTGTTTGTTATGTACATTCTTGATGCGGAGCATCCCTCCATCATCAACATGGACACTCCGTCACCGCCACAAGCACCAAATGGGGCAATGACAAGGGCACGTGCACACACCATCGACAACGAGGTCACTTCTTTCCTCTCCGAGTTTCATTCGGATTCACATGAGAATTGGATTCTACCTCAAACAGAGACATTGTTCATTCTTAGGTACAAAGAAGAAGCCCAAGAAGAATCTAGGAGGGAGACCCGAACACACATGGAGAAAAAGAAGGAAGAAGAACGCGTCGAGACGGACCCCCTGGACACCCCGGGTGGCCGGACACGAGGACCTCGGGTGCCCGAACAAGCGACCGAGGAAGGGCCAGCTCCCCTGGACACCCCGGGTGCCCGGCCTCCTCGGCCGTGGGTGCCCGGCCTCCGCCTGGGCTATGCCCCGTCCCACCCTAGGTTCCCGGCCCTAAGGCCCCGGGTTCCCGGACCCTCGCCCAGCCACCACCTGGGCCGTACTCCCGGTGCCCGGCCTTCCCGCCTGGGCCGCCCGAGCCACCCCCGGGTGCCCGGGCTCTCATCCTGCCGGGTGCTCGGCCCTCCACCGCGCCATCGCCCAGGTGTCCCTGGCCAGTCTGGGTGACCGGACCCCTTTACCCCGGGTGCCCGGACCCCTCCGAGTACCTGCACATTTTAGGGTTATTTTGGACCTTTGTACCCCGCTTTCCCTCAATTTCGTCCCTAGCCTTTATATAGTCTTCCCCTAGCTCATTTGTGAGGTTAGCAAAGTATTTGATAGACATTGAGAGCTTTGCTCCTTGTATCCCCTCCTCTTGGAGATCAAGACCCCTCTTGGGAAGACTCCTTGTGGATTTCAAAACCTCCCCAAGGAGAAGATTATCATCAAGACCTCACCTCCTCTAGCAGTGGGAAGAACTTTATCCTAGTGCTATTTTCCTTGGATTGTTCATGTATTCTTGTGGATCTATGTGTTGTCTACTCTAGTGGATGTGTAATTGGGTTTGTTGAGTGATTTCCCTCTTTGTGTTCTTGCTCCTTCCCCCCCTCCAAGTGTGAAAAGACCCCCCCTAGGGGTTCACCCTACAACATCTTGGTATCATGAGCAAGGTTGATTCACATCTTGGAGTCCCATCCCCCCATTTTCTAGCCTAATTACATTGCTTTTTGGTCCTAATTTGAAAATCCCCACAAAAATAGCCATAATTTTTTTCTTGTAATTTGCTAGATCCTATGAGATTTTGTTGTTTTGCTCCATGGATTTGTTGTTTGGCAAGTGGATCTAGCCTTACCTCATCCATCCCAACCTTTCCCACCACGAAATCTACCAATTTCATCATTTTCCAACAATTTCCGCCCAAATTCGGCCGCCACCGGGTGCCGGCACCCCAAACCCCCAGGTGCTCGCACCACCGGGCAAGTTTTTCCCACCAACCCTGACCACTCCGGGCACCTGCACCACCAACCTCCGGGCACCTTCCGCATTTTTGGTCCTAATTTGAAAATCCCCACAAAAATAGCCATAATTTTCACCATAAAAGCATCCACCTTCCGGATTTGACCAATTTTGAGTTGCGGTTTCCATTTCCTAAGGTGTTTCGAATACTTAGGAATGGTGTAACTTCGACATCACCACCATTCATCATCAACCCGAAATCGACATCGCTAACCGTAAGCAAGGATAGTAACATCGACGACATCTTGTCTATTACCTTGCCATTGCATTTGATCACCCTGAGCCATTTTGCGTTTAGTATTGAGACTAGCAAGTTGAGAATTGCGAGGCCACGTTCTTTGTGCACCTTAGTGATACGCCTATCCTTCATAGCTACATTTAGCGTGCAATCATCTTGCTATAATCATTGTGCCATTAGTCCCTCCCATGCATATCTGACATACTTGTCTGATATCATACTTGGCTCGAGCATCAAGCATAGAGAAAAAAGAGAGGAAAAGAGTAAAAGCTTTTAATCAAAAAGAGAAGAAACAAAAGAGCTTGTCAGCAATAGCATCCTGACATTTGCATGGTTGCATCATATTGGATACTCCATACATAGAAAGTTGGGATTCAGAGATGGCATGTTTACTCTTATAGGTTGGTGCACAAGTGCGTATCTAGCCCATTCGAGCAATCAAGCTAGAGTCTCTCGAGTATCCATGCAACAAGAGCATTCTCCATGGTCGCACTTATTCTGCTCATTCCTTGGTTGCACGGATCCCACTTATCCCTTGCGTGTGTGTTTCCAAGTGATGCACTAGGCTTTGATCTATTTTCTTTACTTGCATTATGTGAACCTTCTCAACATTATCAATATCTTGACTAACATTTGCTTGAAGATTTTGTGCCACTTATCCTCACCAAGCTCCTGCATAAGGTTTATGTGTGTAGGTGTGAGAAACAAACACTGTACCAATTCCCCTACTGTAGCATCACATTGAGTGATACTCGATACATCTTCAGTCTTCGGAAAAGGTAACTTTGGTATTGTCTTCTCATTTTCCTACTCACCCACTTTACATGATGGATAGGCCAAGTTCTTCGTCAAACCCGCTAGTCAAGCATCAAGTTGAAGCGCCAAGCTACGTCACCAAGAATCACCTCTTCGGCGTCCAACGGGCTCTTCATCAAGAAAGTGAAGCTTTGGGCGACCGCATTGAGCAACTCGCCTCCGACCTTCGTACACAAATGGAAGAGTTCCCCAACATCATCGTGAGCCGCACGACTTCGACCTCTTCACAAAGACGGCGCCACTCAAGTCAACGATCAAGCCTACATTCTTTGACCTACTCTTCGTCAGATGCAAGTCCTCCATGGCCTTGTCCACCTCCACACTATGTCCATCTAGATCGACAAGCTTCGGACAATCCATTCCATGGCAATGGGTTGCAAGATCGGGCCCGAGCACGTGAGCAAGAGAGACGCCAAGAGCAACAAGCACAACATCACAAACCTCAAGATGACGAGGCATTCCGGCAAGCAAGCGTCGTGATGAACAAGCACGCAACGCACAACACACTCTTTGTGAGTCCACTCGAGCCCTCGCCGACCACAACCGGAAAGTGCGCAAACAAGAAGAAGCACTTCACCAAGAACGACAAGAGGAAGCCGCTCGACGAGAAGCAGAGCAAGAGCGAAGGAACCTGGCCAACATACCACTCCCAAACCGGCAAGACCATTGTGAGGAGCAAGCTTTCGAGGATCCTCCACCACGTCACGAGCGACACCACCATCGTCACCATGATGAGGAACAATGCTTCAGCAAGCTCAAGTTCACCATGCCCAAGTTCGCCGGAAGCACCAATCCCGAGGAGTATCTCTCATGGGCATTGAAGGTCGACAAAATATTTCGCCTCCAGAACTTTGAAGAGGAGAAAAAGATTGCCATGGCATCTCTCGAGTTTCAAGACTACGTCCTCATTTGGTGGGAACAAGTGATCGCACGATGACAAGGAAGAGGTGAAATACCCATCACAACTTGGACACACATGAAGGAGGTCATGAGAGCTCGCTTCGTGCCTACACACTACACCCGCGATCTTTTCAAGAAATTGCAACTCCTCAAGCAAGGCTCGAAGACGGTGGAAGAATACTATCAAGAAATGGAAATCGCTATGATTCGAGCAAACGTCAAAGAAGATGATGAGCAAATGATGGACCGCTTCTTGAATGGCCTTAACCATCCTATCAATAAGATTGCAGACTTTCAACCTTACACCAACCTTCTCGAGCTTGTCCACCAAGCAACCAAGGAGGAGCGACAAGTGCAAGATGACTTCGAATACACCAAGTACTCATCCAATAACTATGGCTCATACACTCAAGCGCCAACAACTTCGGCACCTCCTACTTATACAAGAGCATCTCCAAGTACGGACGACAAGTCAAGTTCGAAGCAAGCACCTTCTACCACTCGCCCACTGGCAATCACATAGAAGTCTAAACCGCTTCAACAACGGCACCACCTGAAGCCCTCGTCAATACAAGTTCAATGAAATGCTTCACTTTGGACACAAGTTATACGAATGCACCAACAAACAAAGAATGATCTTCAACGATGATGGCACATACGACTCCATGAGTGAAGATGAAATGGAAGCGCTCGAGCATGTGGCCATGCACCGCCAAGTGAATGAGGATGAAGACACCCAGTTCTTTTGCGACAACGACTCAAGTCCCACTCTCGTCATCTCCAAGGTCTTGACACTCCAACAACAACACGATGAAGACCAAAGATGCCATATCTTCCACACCAAAGCGAGCATTCAAGGTCGTTCGATCAAGGTCATCATCGATGGAGGAAGTTGCCACAATCTCGCAAGTGAAGAACTATGCTCCAAGTTACAACTCGTGAAGAAGAAGCATCCTCGTCCCTACAAGGTCAAATGTCTTAGCGACTATGACACGATTCAAGTGGAGCACACGATTCAAGTTTCCTTCAAGATCGATGCATATGAGGATACCTTGGAGTGTGATGTAGTTCCTATGTCCGTGTGTCACTGATGACCCACTAGTATATGGGATCAATTGTAGCTCTTTTCGATAAGTAAGAGTGTCGAACCCAACGAGGAGCAGAAGGAAATGACAAGTGGTTTTCAGCAAGGTAATGTCTGCAAGTGCTAAAATTGTAAGTAACATAGTAGTTTGATAGCAAGATATTTTAGTAACAAGCAAGTAATGGTAGTAGTAACAAAAGTGCAGCAAGGTAACCCAATCCTTTTGAGGCAAAGGACTGGCCAAGACGGTCTCTTATAATAAGCGAAGCGTTCTTGAGGGTACACGGGAATTTCATCTAGTCACTTTCACCATGTTGGTTCGATTCGTGTTCGCTACTTTGATAATTTGGTATGTGGGTGGATCGGTGCTTAGGTGTTGTTCTTACTTGAACAAACCTCCTACTTATGATTCACCCTGTCGCAAGCAGCCGCAACTATGGGAAAAGTATTAATAATAAATTCTAACCATAGCATTAAACTTTTGGATCCAATCGGTCCCTTACGGAATAGCGCATAAACTGGGGTTTAAGCTTCTGTCACTCTTGCAACCCATCATCTAATTACTACTCCACAATGCATTCCCTTAGGCCCAAATATGGTGAAGTGTCATGTAGTCGACGTTCACATGACACCACTAAGGGAATCACAACATAGATACTATCAAAATATCAAACACATATCAAATTCACACGATTACTTGCAGCATGATTTCTCCCGTGACCTCAAGAACAAAGGTAAATACTCACAAATGATAAGCATGATCAAGATTAGAGGGGTATTAAATAGCATATTGGATCTGAACATATAATCTTCCACCAAATAAACCATATAGTAATCAACTACAAGATGTAATCAACACTACTAGTCACCCACAAGCACCAATCTATAGTTCCGGTAACAAGATTGAACACAAGAGATGAACTAGGGTTTGAGATGAGATGGTCCTGTTGAAGATGTTGATGGAGATAGTGCTACCTCTTGAGCTTGCGTTGTTTTTCCCTTGAAGAGGAAAGGGTGATGTAGCAAAGTAGCGTAAGTATTTCCCTCAGTTTTTGAGAACCAAGGTATCAATCCAGTAGGTGACTACACGCGAGTCCCTCGTACCTACACAAACAAATAAGAACCTTGCAACCAATGCAATAAAGGGGTTGTCAATCCCTTCTCGGCCACTTGCAAAAGTGAAATCTGATAGAGATAATAAGATAAATATTTTTGGTATTTTTGTTATATAGATTGAAAGTAAAGATTGCAAATAAAAGTAAAGTAAAGATAAATAGTGGATGGAAGATTGATATGATGAAAGATAGACCCGGGGGCCTTAGGTTTCACTAGTGGCTTCTCTCAAGATAGCAGATTTCAACGGTGGGTGAACAAATTACTGTCGAGCAATTGATAGAAAAGTGCATAGTTATGAGAATATATAGGCATGATCATTGTATATAGGCATCACGTCCGTGACAAGTAGACCGAAACAATTCTGCATCTACTACTATTACTCCACACATCGACCGCTATCCAGCATGCATCTAGAGTATTATGTTCATAAGAACAGAGTAACGCTTTAAGCAAGATGACATGATGTAGAGGGATAAACTCATGCAATATGATATAAACCCCATCTTTTTATCCTCGATGGCAACAATACAATACGTGCCTTGTTGCCCCTGCTGTCACTTGGAAAGGACACCGCAAGATAGAACCCAAGGTAAGCACTACTCCCATTGCAAGAAAGATCAATCTAGTATGCCAAACCAAACCGATAATTCGAAGAGACTTGCAAAGATATTTAAATCATGCATAAAAGATTTCAGAGAAGAATCAAATATTGTTCATAGATAATCTTGATCATAAACCCACAATTCATCAGATCTCGACAAACACACCGCAAAAAAGAATTCCATCAAATAGATTAATAACCCATAAGTGTAGGGGATCGCAACAGTTTTCGAGGGTAGAGTATTCAACCCAAATTTATTGATTCGACACAAGGGGAGCCAAAGAATACTCTCAAGTATTAGCAGTTGAGTTGTCAATTCAACCACACCTGGAAGACTTAATATCTGCAGCAAAGTATTTTGTAGCAAAGTAATATGGAAGTAACGATAACAGTGGCAAAAGTAACGATAGCAGTTTTGTAGTGATTGTAACAGTAGCAGCGGTAAAGTAAATAAGCAACAAGCAATATGTGAAAAGCTCATAGGCATTGGATCAGTGATGGATAATTATGTCGGATGTGATTCCTCATGTAATAGTTATAACATAGGGTGACACAGAACTAGCTCTAGTTCATCAATGTAATGTAGGCATGTATTTCAAATATAATCATACGTGCTTATGGAAAAGAACTTGCATGACATCTTTTGTCCTACCTCCCGTGGCAGCGGGGTCCTATTGGGAACTAAGGGATATTAAGGCCTCCTTTTCATAGAGTACCAGACCAAAGCATTAACACATAGTGAATACATGAACTCCTCAAACTACGATCATCACAGGGAGTGGTCCCGATTATTGTCACTTCGGGGTTGCCGGATCATAACACATAGTAGGTGACTATTGACTTGCAAGATAGGATCAAGGAGTCACATATATTCATGAAAACATAATAGGTTCAGATCTAAAATCATGGCACTCGGGCCCTAGTGACAAGCATTAAGCATGGAAAAGTCATATCAACATCAATCTTAGAACATAGTGGATACTAGGGATCAAACCCTAACAAAACTAACTCAATTACATGGTAAATCTCATCCAACCCATCACCGTCCAGCAAGACTACGATGGGATTACTCACGCACGGCGGTGAGCATAATGGAATTGGTGATGGAGGAAGGTTGATGATGAGGACGGTGACGATCTCCACTCTCCGGAGCCCCGAACGGACTCCAGATCAGCCCCCCGAGAGAGATTAGGGCTTGGCGGCGGCTCTGTATCGTAAAACGCGATGGATCCTTCTCTCTGATTTTTTTCTCCCCGAAAGTGAATATATGGAGTCGGGGTTGAGGTCGGTGGAGGGTCAGGGGGGCACGAGGCAGGGGGGCGCGCCCCCACCCTCGTTGACAGGTTGTGGGCCCCCTGCTCTGGTTTCTTCTGCCGGTATTTTTTATATATTCCAAAATAATTCTCTGTTGATTTTCAGGTCATTCTGAGAACTTTTATTTCTGCACAAAAATAACACCACGGCAGCTCTGCTGAAAATAGCGTCAGTCCGGGTTAGTTCCATTCAAATCATGCAAGTTAGAGTCCAAAACAAGGGCAAAAGTGCTTGGAAAAGTAGATACGTTGAAGACATATCAACTCCCCCAAGGTTAAACCTTTGCTTGTCCTCAAGCAATTCAGTTGATAAACTGAAAGTGATAAAGAAAAACTTTGACATACTCTGTTTGCTCTTGTTGTTGCAAATATGTAAAGCCAGCATTCAAGTTTTCAGCAAAGATTATGAACTAACCACATTCACAATAAATTTCAAGTCTCATGTTTACTCATATCAATGGCATAATCAACTAGCGGGCAATAATAATAAACCTCGGATGACAACACTTTCTCAAAACAATCATAATATGATATAACAAGATGGTATCTCGCTAGCCCTTTCTGAGACCGTTAAACATAAATGTAGAGCACCTCTGAAGATCAAGGATTGACTAGACATTGTAATTCATGGTAAAAGAGATCCAGTCACAATCATACTCAATGTAAATTAATATCAATACATGCAAATGACAGTGGTGCTCTCAACTGGTGCTTTTTAGTAAGAGGATGATGACTCAACATAAAAGTAAATAGATAGGCCCTTCGCAGAGGGAAGCAGGGATTTGTAGAGGTGCCAGAGCTCGATTTTGAAATAGAGATGAATAATATTTTGAGCGGTATACTTTCATTGTCAACATAACAACCAAGAGTTCTCGATATCTTCCATGGTACACACATTATAGGCGGTTCCCAAACAGAATGGTAAAGTTTATACTCCCCAACCACCAACAAGCACACTCCAGGGCTGGCCCGAAACAACGGGTACCATCCATACCAACAACAACTCTGGGGGAGTTTTGTTTAATTATTATGATTTGAGCATGGGACTGGGCATCCCGGTTACCAGCCATTTTCTCATGAATGATGAGCGGAGTCCACTCATCGTGAGAATAACCCACCTAGCATGGAAGATATAGACAACCCTTGTTGATACATGAGCTGTTTGAGCATACAAAATAGAATTTCATTTGAAGGTTTGGAGTTTGGCACATACAAATTTACTTGGAACGGTAGGTAGATACCGCATATAGGAAGGTATGGTGGACTCATATGGAATAACTCTGGGGTTTATGGAAGTGGATGCACAAGAAGTATTCCCGCTTAGTACGACTGAAGGCTAGAAAGAGACTGGGAAGCGACCAGCTAGAGAGCGACCACAGTCATGAACATGCATTAAAATTAATCAACAATGAATGCAAGCATGAGTAGGATATAAATCACCATGAACATAAATATTGTGGAGGCTATGTTGATTTTATTTCAACTACATGCGTGAACATGTGCCTAGTCAAACCACTTGAATCGTTCAAATGAGGATACCACCCTATCATACCACATCACAACCATTTTAATAGCAAGTTGACACACAAGGAATACCATTATAGACTCTTAGCTAATTAAGCATGGCATGAGCAGCTCTGATCTCTAATTGTCATTGCAAGCATGTTTCATTCATAATAGACTAAATCAGGAATGATGAACTATCATATTTACAAAAACAAGAGAGGTCGAGTTCATACCAAATTCTCTCATCTAAATCAGTTCATTATATATCGTCATTATTGCCTTTCACTCGCACGACCGAACGGTGTGGATAATAATAATAGTGCACGTGCATTGGACTAAGCTGGAATCTGCAAGCATTTAATACAAGGGAGAAGATAAAGTAATATGGCTCATGGTTAAATCAAAGTAAAGCATATGAGAGCCACTAAACATTCTCATCATGGTCTTCTCCTCTTGACCCCCAAAGAAAAGAAAAGAAACTATTTACACGGGAAATCTCCCAACAAGAAAAAGAAGAACGAGAAATCTTTTTGGGTTTTCTTTTAATTACTACTACTACAGGCATAGAAAGTAAACTAGCTAATAGCTGCAGCTATTTTTTTTGTTTTTCTTAAGGTTTTTCTGACACACAAGAAAAATACTAAGAAAAAAAATTAAACTAGCATGGATAGTATAATGAAAAAGTATGAGCACTGACTACTGGAATAAGTGTGTGAACATGAATGTAATGTCAGTGAGAAATACGTACTCCCCCAAGCTTAGGCTTTTGGCCTAAGTTGGTCTATTGCCATGGATCAAAGCTACTCTCTCGGTTGCACGAAGGAGTGTCCTTCTGGTGCCACTAGTTGACAATCTCGTCTAGATCCCACCGATAAACCGACTATCGATAGGGGTCAAGTGATGGGTCCGGCTCAGGCTCCGAGGCCTGTGCTTGGCTCCAGTATGCATAAACGGCATCCGGCAAAATGAGGTACGTGCCTTAAAGTAAATCAAACAAAGAGGGTGCAGGCAGGGTAATAATCTCACAATACTTTTCATCAAATATCAATTTATACTTAAGCATCTTCTTCTTATCTTTAACAATAAAATCATGCGCTATCATACTCTTATAATTTAGAAAAGCCAGGGCCAACAACTTTTCTTCCTTCTCATGATGCCTAATAGGTATTCTAAAGTGTTCAGCAAGGCATGAAGCAAAGATGCCTCCGAAGATGGGGCCGTTTGTACGGTTCAGACTTAATCATTTTGCAACAACATCACCCAAGATAAAAGTTGTATCTCGAAACAAAGCATGGCGCAAAATAACAATATCAGGGGCACTAAGGTTTCCACTGTTCCCGCGACCAATTAAGCATCTACTAGCAAATATCGCAAAGTAGCATAGAACATGAAAATGTATTCTAGTAATCCTTGCCCCTGAAACTTTCCTCGTTTCCCCTACAGCAATCATATCGATAAACCCCTCAACATCTTTACGATGTGGTTCCTCTAGACTACCAGCAAAGGGTATCTTACATACTTGACAAAATTCATAAAACGACATCACCTTAACCTCATCATATAAATGAAACTCCACTGAAGGTGGTGATTTCTTATCATGGAAATGAAAATTTTGCACGAAATTATTAGTGAGTAAGAGATACTATTCGTGCTGGTCGTGGAGGAAGTCAGTGAGGCCTGCATTCTCAGCCAAATAATAAAAGTCTTTATAAATCCCGGCGGCTTCCAAGAACTCATTGCAAGGCCATTCACACGGCCGAACTTCCGCAGTGCGAGGAAGATTGTATTTGGGCTTTTTATTCTCCTCCTTCTGCTTATACTTTGAGCTTTGGCTAGAAGAGCCTCTCAACAATCTCCTCATCATTTTCTTCCTCTGAAATTTTCTGAAATTTTTAGTAACTCAAAATAAAAGTGAACCAAACTTAACAAGATTGATAGCAACTACTCCCACAAGTGCCTAGAGACTATATCATGCATTATAACTACTTTTGACCACATAAATTTGACATGCAAGCTCAAGAACAGGGTCACCTAAGCAGCAAAAATTTGCAATAAATAAAGCACTAGAACAAAAACTAATTGGACCATTGGACGAGTCACATACCGAAGAACAATCTCCCCAAACAGTTTTATGAATGGAGCTTTGAGCAACAAACTCGAAAAGGGGAGCAGGATGAGCTAGAACTCGTGCTTGAGCTGGTTGGTGATTTTTTGGGAGGAAGAAGGAGTGTGTGGGTGCTGGAGTAAGTGGAGGGTGACCACATGGGGCCCATGAGGCAGGGGGCGCGCCCTGTACCCTCGTAGCCAGGTGCTGGCTCCCCCTGCTGTGTTCTCAGTGCCAAATATTCTTAAATATTCTAGAAAAAGTCATATTTCATTTTCGGGGCATTTGGAGAACTTTTAGTTTCAGGGTATTTTTTATTGCATGGTTAACTTAGAAAACAGACAGGAAAAATACTAGTTTTGCTTTATTTAATCTAATTAATAGAAAGTAAAAAGAGGGTACAGAAAGTTGTGCTTTCTAAATTCAACCATCTCATGCTCATCAAAAGGAATCCATTAACCAGGTTGGTCAGGTCTTGTTAATAAACTCTTTCCGAGTTACATGAAACCGGAGAATTTTTGAATAACACTAGGTTACCTCAATGGGGATATGTATGTCCCCAACAATAAGAATATCATATTTCTTCTTGACAGTAGGAAGAGGAAATTCAAAACCTCCAATAATAATCGTTGAAATTTTTCTAATAGAATTGATACTATGGACCTGAGGTTGTTTCCTTGGAAAGTGTACCGTATGCTCATTACCATTGACATGAAAAGTGACATTGAATTTGTTGCAATCAATAACAACCCCTGTAGTATTCAAAAAGGGTCTACCAAGGATAATAGACATACTATCGTCCTCGGGAATATCAAGGATAACAAAGTCCGTTAAAATAGTAACGTTTGCAACAACAACAGGCACATCCTCGAAAATACCGACATGTATAGCAGTTGATTTATCAACCATTTGCAAAGATATTTCAGTAGGTGTCAACTTACTCAAATCAGGTCTACGATATAAAGAGAGAGGAATAACACTAACACCAGCTCCAAGATCACATAAAGCAGTTTTAACATAGTTTCTTTTAATGGAGCAAGGTATAGTGGGTACTCCTAGATCTCCTAGTTTCTTTGGTATTCCACCTTTAAAAGTATAATTGTCAAGCATGGTGGAAATTTGAACTTATGGTATTTTTCTTTTATTTGTAATAATATCTTTCATATACTTAGCATAAGGATTTGTTTTAAGCATATCAGTCAAACACATACGCAAAAAGATAGGTCTAGTCATTTCAGCCAAGCGCTCAAAATCCTCATCATCCTTTTTCTTGGATGTTTTAGGAGGAAAAGGCATGGGTTTCTGAACCCATGGTTCTCTTTCCTTACCGTGCTTCCTAGCAACAAAGTCTCTCTTATCACAACGTTGATTCTTTGATTGTGGGTTATCAAGATCAACATCAGGTTCAATCTCTACATCATCGTTATTGCTAGGTTGAGCATCATCATGAACATCATCATTAACATTATCACTAGGTTCATGTTCATTACCAGATTGTGTTTCAGCATCAGAAATAGAAATATCATTGGGATTCTTAGGTGTGTCAGCAACAGGTTCACTAGAAGCATGCAAAGTCCTATCATTTTTCTTTTTCTTCTTCTTAGAAGGACTAGGTGCATCTACATTGTTTCTCTGAGAATCTTGCTCAATTCTCTTAGGGTGGCCCTCAGGATACAGAGGTTCCTGGGTCATTCTGCCACCTCTAGTCACAACTCTAACAACATTATCCTTTTTCTTACTATTTAATTCATTGAGCAAATCATTTTGTGCTTTCAGTACTTGTTCTACTTGAGTTGTAACCATAGAAGCATGTTTACTAATGAGTTTAAGTTCACCTTTAACTCTAGACATATAATTACTCAAGTGTTCAATCATATAAGCATTACATTTCAATTGTCTACCAACATAAGCATTGAAGTTCTCTTGTTTAACAATAAAATTGTCAAACTCATCTAAACATTGGCTAGCGGACTTATAACGAGGAATATCACCTTCATAAAATCTATAGAGAGAATTTACCTTTACTACCCGTGTCGGGTTATCAAGACCATGCATTTCTTCAATAGGTGGTAAATTCTTAACATCTTCAGCTTTAATACCTTTTTCTTTCATAGATTTATTTGCCTCTTGCATATCTTTAGGTCTGAGAAACAGAACACCCATTTTCTTTGGAGTTGGCTTATGAGTTGGTTCAGGAAGTGCCCAATTATTTTCATTACTCAACATATTATTCAATAACAATTCAACTTGATCAATAGTTCTTTCCTTGAAAACGCAACTAGCACAACTATCCAGGTGGTCTCTGGAAGCATCAGTTAGTCCATTATAAAAGATATCAAGTATTTCATTTTTCTTAAGAGCATGACCAGGCAAAGCATTATGTAATCGGAGAAGCCCCCCCCCAAGCTTGTGGGAGGCTCTCTTCTTCAATTTGCACAAAATTATATATTTCCCTTAAGGCAACTTGTTTCTTATGAGAGGGAAAATATTTAGCAGAGAAGTAATAAATCATATCCTGGGGACTACGCACACAATCAGGATCAAGAGAATTAAACCATGTTTTACCATCACCCTTTAACAAGAACGGAAAAATCTTAAGGATATAATAGTAACGATTTTTTTCCTCATTGGTGAACAAGGTGGCTATATCATTTAGTTTAGTAAGATGTGCCCCAACAGTTTCAGATTCATAGCCATGAAAAGGATCAGATTCAACCAAAGTAATTAACTCAGGATCGATAGAGAAATCATAATCCTTGTCAGAAACATAGATAGATGAAGTAGCAAAAGCAGGGTCATATTTCATTCTAGAATTCAAAGACTTTTCTTTAAGTTTAGCTAATAACTTCTTAAGATCATATCCATCATTGCAAGCAAGAAAATCTCTAGCAGTTTCTTCATCCATAACATAACCCTCAGGCACAATAGGCAGTTCATATCTAGGGGGAGAATCTTCATCATCACTTTCATCAATATTATCAGTTTCATTAATTGCATTCTCTCTAACACTAGCAATTTGTTCATCAAGAAATTCACCTAGTGGCACAGTATTATCAAGCATAGAAGTAGTTTCATCATACAGAGCATAAGTGGCATCACCAAGAACATGCGACATATCAGATTCAATAGCGGGAGTAGGTGTCACAAATTTACTCATAACAGAGGGTGAATCAAGTGCAGAGCTAGATGGCAGCTCCTTACCTCCCCCCGTAGTTGAGGGAAAGATCTTGGTTTTTGAGTCTTTCAAGTTCTTCATGGTGATAAACAGATATAAATCCCAAGTGACTTAAAGAATATAGCTATGCTCCCCGACAACGGCGCCAGAAAATAGTGTTGATAACCCACAAGTGTAGGGGATCGCAACAGTTTTCGAGGGTAGAATATTCAACCCAAGTTTATTGATTCGACACAAGGGGAGCCAAAGAATACTTTCAAGTATTAGCAATTGAGTTGTCAATTCAACCACACCTGGAAGACTTAATATCTGCAGCAAAGTATTTAGTAGCAAAGTAATATGGAAGTAAAAGTAACAGTGGCAAAAGTAACGATAGCAGTTTTGTAGTGATTGCAACAATAGCAGCGGTAAAGTAAATAAGCAACAAGCAATATGTGAAAAGCTCGTGGGCATTGGATCAGTGATGGATAATTATGTTGGATGCGATTCCTCATGTAATAGTTATAACATAGGATGACACAGAACTAGCTCCAGTTCATCAATGTAATGTAGGCATGTATTCCGAATATAGTCAAACATGCTTATGGAAAAGAACTTGCATGACATCTTTTGTCCTATCCTCCCGTGGCAGCGGGGTCCTATTGGAAACTAAGGGATATTAAGGCCTCCTTTTAATAGAGTACCGGACCAAAGCATTAACACATAGTGAATACATGAACTCCTCAAACTACGGTCATCACCGGGAGTGGTCCCGATTATTGTCACTTCGGGGTTGCCGAATCATAACACATAGTAGGTGACTATTGACTTGCAAGATAGGATCAAGAACTCACATATATTCATGAAAACATAATAGGTTTAGATCTGAAATCATGGCACTCGGGCCTTAATGTCAAGTATTAAGCATGGCAAAGTCATAGCAACATCAATCTTAGAACATAGTGGATACTAGGGATCAAACCCTAACCAAACTAACTCGATTACATGGTAAATCTCATCCAACCCATCACCGTCCAGCAAGCCTACGATGGGATTACTCATGCACGGCGGTGAGCATCATGGAATTGGTGATGGAGGAAGGTTGATGATGACGACAGCAACAATCTCCACTCTCCGGAGCCCCGAACGGACTCCAGATCAACCCTCCCGAGAGAGATTAGGGCTTGGCGGTGGCTCCGTATCGTATAATGCGATGAATCCTTCTCTCTGATTTTTTTCTCCCCGAAAGTGAATATATGGAGTCGGGGTTAAGGTCGGTGGAGCGTCAGGGGGGCCACGAGGCAGGGGGGCGCGCCCACCCTCGTGGACAGGGTGTGGGCCCCCCTGGTGTGGTTTCTTCCGCCGGTATTTTTTATATATTCCAAAATAATTCTCCATTGATTTTCAGGTCATTCCAAGAAATTTTATTTTTGCACAAAAATAACACCATGGCAGTTCTACTGAAAACAACGTCAGTCCGGGTTAGTTCCATTCAAATCATGCAAGTTAGGGTCCCAAACAAGGGCAAAAGTGTTTGGAAAAGTAGATATGTTGAAGACGTACCATAGATCTCCAAGTAGATCGAGGAGAACTTTGTATTGAGATCCAAAGAGAGAGAAGAAGCCATCTAGCTAATAACTATGGACCCGAAGGTCTGTGGTAAACTACTCACAACTCATCGGAGAGGCTATGGTGTTGATGTAGAAGCCCTCCGTGATCCCCCTCCGGTGGAGCTCCGGAACAGGCCCCAAGATGGGATCTCGAGGGTATAGAAGGTTGCGGTAGTGGAATTAGGGTTTTGTACTGCTCTCGGTGTTTTTAGGGTACATGGGTATATATAGGACGACGAGGCATGTCGGTGGAGCTACGAGGGGCCCACGAGGGTGGGGGGCGCTCCCCCTGCCTCGTGGCCACCTCGTGGCTTCCCTGGCGTGTACTCCAAGTCTTCTGGGTTGCGTTTGTTCCAAAAACGATCCTCCCGAAGGTTTCATTCCATTTGGACTCCGTTTGATATTCCTTTTCTGTGAAACACTAAAATAGGCAAAAAAAACAACAATTTGCACTGGGCCTTGGGCCAGTAGGTTAGTCCCAAAAATAATATAAAAGTGTATAATAAAGCCCATTAAACATCCAAACAGATAATATAATAGCATGGAACAATCAAAAATTATAGATACGTTGGAGACGTATCAAGCATCCCCAAGCTTAATTCCTGCTCATCCTCGAGTAGGTAAATGATAAAAACAGAATTTTTGATGTGGAATGCTACCTATCATAATTATCAATGTAATTTTCTTTATTGTGGCATGAATGTTCAGATCCGAAAGATTCAAGACAAAAGTTTAATATTGAGAAAAGAATAATAACACTTCAAGCTTACTAACATAGCAATTATGTCTTCTCAAAATAAGATGGCCAAAGAAAGTTCATCCCTACAAAATCATATAGTTTGGCTATGCTCCATCTTCGTCACACAAAATACTCAAATCATGCGCAACCCCGATTTCACCCAAGCAATTGTTTCATACTTCAATTTTTTCAAACCTTTTCAACTTTCACGCAATACATGAGCATGAGCCATGGATATAACACTATAGGTGGAATGGAATGGTGGTTGTGGAGAAGACAAAAGAGGAAGATGGTCTCACATCACTAGGCGAATTAATGGGCTATGGAGATGCCCATCAAGAGATATCAATGTGAGTGAGTAGGGATTGCCATGCAACGGATGCACTAGAGCTATAAATGTATGAAAGCTCAACAAAAAAAACTAAGTGGGTGTGCATCCAACTTGCTTGCTCACGAAGACCTAGGGCATTCGAGAAATCCCATCGTTGGAATATACAAGCCAAGTTCTATAATGAAAATTCCCACTAGTATATGAAAGTGACAAAAAAGAGACTCTCTATTATGGAGATCATGGTGCTACTTTGAAGCACAAGTGTGGAAAAAGATAGTAGCATTGTCCCTTTTTTTTCTTTTCCTTTTTTGGGCCTCCCTTTTTTGGGCCTTTTTTTTCTTTTTCTTTTTCTTTGGGACAATGCTCTAATAATGATGATTATCGCACTCTATTTATTTACAACTCAAAGATTACAACTTGATACTAGAACAAAATAGGACTCTATATGAATGCCTCCGGCGGTGTACCGGGATGTGCAATGAATCAAGAGTGACATGTATGAAAAGTTATGCATGGTGGCCTTGCCACAAATACGATGTCAACTACATGATCATGCATGGCAATATGACAATGATGAAACGTGTCATAATAAACAGAACGGTGGAAAGTTTCATGGCAATATATCTCAGAATGGCTATGGAAATGCCATAATAGGTAGGTATGGTGGCTGTTTTGAGGAAGGTATATGGTGGGTGTATGATACCGGCGAAAGTTGCGCGGTACAAGAGAGGCTAGCAATGATGGAAGGGCGAGAGTGCGTATAATCCATGGACTCAACATTAGTCATAAAGAACTCACATACTTATTGCAAAAATCTACAAATCATCAAAAGAAAGTACTACACGCATGCTCCTAGGGGAAGGGTTGGTAGGAGTTAACCATCGAGCGATCCCGACCTCCACACAAAGGATGACAATCAATGAAATACCTCATGCTTCAAATTTGTCACACATCGGTTACCATACGTGCATGCTACGAGACTTGTAAACCTCAACACAAGTATTTATCAAATTCACAACTACTCTACTAGCATGATTCTAATATCACCATCCTCATATCTCAAAACAATCATCAAGTATCGAACTTCTCATAATATTCAATGCACTTTTATGAAAGTTTTTACTATACCCATCTTGGATGCCTATCATATTAGGACTAGTTTTATAACCAAAGCACATTACCATGATGTTCTAAGAGACTCTCAAAAAGATATAAGTGAAGCATGAGATATCAATAATTTCCACAAAATAAAACCACCATCATGCTCTAAAAGATATAAGTGAAGCCCTAGAGCAAAACTATCTAGCTCAAAAGATATAAGCGAAGCACATAGAGTATTCTAATAAATTCTGATTCATTTGTATCTCCCTCGAAAGGTGTGTCTAGAAAAGATGATTGTGGTATACTAAAAAGCAAAGACTCAAATCATACATGACGCTCCAAGCAAAACACATATCATGTGGTGAATAAAAATATAGTCTCAAGTAAAGTTACCGATAGATGAAGACGAAAGAGGGGATGCCTTCCCGGGGCATCCCCAAGCTTAGGCTTTTGGTTGTCCTTGAATTTTACCTTGGGGTGCCTTGGGCATCCCCAAGCTTACGCTCTTGCCACTCTTTGTTCCATAGTCCATCAAATCCTTACCCAAAACTTAAATCCTTCACAACACAAAACTTAGCCAAAAATCTTGTGAGCTCCGTTAGTATAAGAAAACAAACAACCACTCAAAGGTATTGTAATGAACTCATTCTTTGTTTATATTGGTGTTAAACCTACTGTATTACAACTTCTCTATGATTCATACCCCCCGATACTACTCATAGATTCATCAAAATAAGCGAACAACACACGAAAAACAGAATCTGTCAAAAACAGAATAGTCCGTGGCAATCTGTAACTTTCGAATACTTCTGTAACTCTAAAAATTCTGAAATAAACTGGTGGACGTGAGGAATTTGTCTATTAATCATCTGCAAAAAGAATCAACTTAAAAGCACTCTCCGTCAAAAAATGGCAGCTAATCTCATGAGCGTAAAGTTTCTGCTTTTTACAGCAAGATCGCAAAGACTTCACCCAAGTCTTCCCAAAGGTTCTACTTGGCACAAACACTAATTAAAACACAATACCCTATCTAACCAGAGGCTAGATGAATTATTTATTACTAATAAGAAACAAAAAGCAAAGAAAATAAATTTGGGTTGCCTCCCAACAAGCTCTTTCTTTATAGCCATTAAGATAGGCTTGAGAATTCAATGATGCTCACATGAAAGAAAAGACTTGAAGCACAAAAAGAGCATCATATATCATGTGAAAATCACTTCTAAGTCTAACATACTTCCTATGCATAGGCATTTTATAGGAAAACAAATTAGCAATAGAAGCAAGATCCAACATATGCAAGGAAGAAGAAAGAAACAAGATCAATCTCAACATGAAGAGAGGTAATTTAGTAACATGAAGATTTCTACAACCATATTTTCCTCTCTCATAATAATTGCATGTAGGATCATAAGAAACTTCAACAATATAGCTATCACAAAACGTATTCTCAACACGATCCACATGCATACGAAGTTGACACTCTTCCAAAATAGTGGGAGCAACATTAACTAAAGTCATGACCTCTCCAAACCCACTTTTATCAAAAATTCCATAAGATTGAAAAATTCTCCAAATATGTGGGATCTAAAGTTGACACTCTTCCAAACCCACTTTCAATATTATTGCAGACAATATTATCAATCTTACATTCATCATGGGTATTAAATAAATTTTCAAGATCATAAGAAGAATCACCCCAATCATGATCATTGCAACAAATAGTAGTCATAGCAAAACTAGCATCCCCAAGCTTAGGGTTTTGCATATCATTAACACAATTGACATTAATAAAATTTACAATAGTATCATTGCAATCATGTTTTTCATTAAAAGAGCTATCGTGAATCACTTCATAATTTTCTTCTTTCAACACTTCATCACAATTTTCGGACTCACGAATTTCAAGCAAAACCTCATAAAGATAATCTAGTGCACACAGCTCACTAGCAATTGGTTCATCATAATTGGATCTCTTAAAAATATTAGCAAGTGAATGAGGATCCATAATTTAGCAAGCGAAGATGCAAGCTAATAGAGGGCACAAGGCAACACAAGCATACAAAAAGGCGAACGAAAAAGGGCAAATAAAATGGCAAAGGTGAAGTGGGGGAGAGGAAAACGAGAGGCAAATGGCAAATAATGTAATGCGAGGGATAAGAGTTTGTGATGGGTACTTGGTATATGACTTTTGCGTAGATCTCCCCGGCAACGGCGCCAGAAATTCTTCTTTCTACCTCTTGAGCTTGCGTTGTTTTTCCCATGAAGAGGAAAGGGTGATGCAGCAAAGTAGCGTAAGTATTTCCATCAGTTTTTGAGAACCAAGGTATCAATTCAGTAGGAGACTACATGCGAGTCCCTCGTACCTACACAAACAAATAAGAACCTTGCAACCAACGCGATAAAGGGGTTGTCAATCCCTTCTCGGCCACTTTCAGAAGTGAGATCTGATAGAGATAATAAGATAAATATTTTTGGTAATTTTTTAATATAGATTGAAAGTAAATATTGTAAATAAAAGTAAAGTAAAGATAAATAGTGGATGGAAGATTGATATGATGAAAGATAGCCCCGGGGGCCATAGGTTTCACTAGTGGCTTCTCTCAAGATAGCATATTTCTACGGTGGGTGAACAAATTACTATCGAGCAATTGATAGAAAAGCGCATAGTTATGAGAATATCTAGGCAAGATCATTGTATATAGGCATCACGTCCATGACAAGTAGAGCGAAACGATTCTGCATCTACTACTATTACTCCACACATCGACCGCTATCCAACATGCATCTAGAGTATTATGTTCATAAGAACAGAGTAACGCTTTAAGCAAGATGACATGATGTAGAGGGATAAACTCATGCAATGTGATATAAACCCCATCTTTCTATCTTCGATGGCAACAATACAATACGTGCCTTGCTGCCCCTGCTATCACTGGGAAAGGACACCGCAAGATTGAACCCAAAGCTAAGCACTTCTCCCATTGCAAGAAAGATCAATCTAGTAGGCCAAACCAAACTGATAATTCGAAGAGACTTGCAAAGATATTTAAATCATGCATAAAAGATTTCAGAGAAGAATCAAATATTGTTCATAGATAATCTTGATCATAAACCCACAATTCATCGGATCTCGACAAATAGACCACAAAAAAGAATTACATCAAATAGATCTCCAAGAGGATCGAGGAGAACTTTGTATTGAGATCCAAAGAGAGTGAAGAAGCCATCTAGCTAATAACTATGGACCCGAAGGTCTGTGGTAAACTACTCACAACTCATCGGAGAGGCTATGGTGTTGATGTAGAAGCCCTGCGTGTTCGATTCCCCCTCCGGTGGAGCTCCGGAACAGGCCCCAAGATGGGATCTCACGGCTACAGAAGGTTCTAGCGGTGGAATTAGGGTTTCGTGGTGCTCTCGGACGTTTCTAGGGTACATGGGTATATCTTTGACGAAAAGGCATGTCGGTGGAGCTACGTGGGGCCCACGAGGGTGGGGGGCGCGCCCCCTGCCCCGTGGCCACCTCATGGCTTCCCTGGCATGTACTCCAAGTCTTCTGGGTTGCGTTTGTTCCAAAAAGGATCCTCGCGAAGGTTTCATTCCATTTGGACTCCGTTTGATATTCCTTTTCTGCGAAACACTGAAGTAGGAAAAAAATAGCAATTTGCACTGGGCCTTGGGTCAGTAGGTTAGTCGCGAAAATAATATAAAAGTGTATAATAAAGCCCATTAAACATCCAAAACAGATAATATAATAGCATGGAACAATAAAAAATTATAGATGCGTTGGAGGCATATCAGATAGCCCTCCCCAATATGGGAGAGTTGTTGGTGATGGTGATCACGATGATTTCCCCCTCCGAGAGGGAAGTTCCCAGGCGGAATCGCTCCACCGATGGGCAAAAGTGCTCCTGCTCAAGTGCCGCCTCGAGAGGGCAGCGCTCCGTCCCGAAAGTCTATACCTCTCCAATGTATCTATAATTTTTTATTGTTCCATGCTATTATATATGATGTTTTGGATGTTTAATGGGCTTTATTATACACTTTTATATTATTGTTGGGACTAACCTATTAACCCAAAGGCCCAGTCAAGATTGCTGTTTTTGCCTCTTTCAGGGTTTTGCAGAAAATGAATATCAAACGGAGTCCAAACGGAATGAAACCTTCGGGAGAGTTATTTTTGGAACGATATGTTCACAAGAGAGTTGAGAACCAAGGCAGAGGGGACACGTGGTGCCCACGAGGGTCCAAGGCGCGCCCCCACCCTCGTGGGCCCCAGTTTGCTCCACCGACGTACTCCTTCCTCCTATATATACCCATGTACCTTGACAACCTCGAAGCAACAGAGAAAACCCTAATTCCACCGCCGCAACCTTCTGTTCCCGTGAGATCCCATCTTGGGGCCTGTTTCGGAGCTCGAGGGGGGATCTTCCATGGAGTGCTTCTACATCAACATCATCGCCTCACCATGAGTTGTGAGTAGTTTACCACAGACCTTCGGGTCCATAGTTATTAGCTAGATGGCTTCTTCTCTCTTTTTGGATCTCAATACCAAGTTCTCCTCGGTCTTCGAGGAGATCTATTCGATGTAATCTTTTTGCGGTGTGTTTGTCGAGATCCGATGAATTGTGGGTTTATGATCAAGATTATCTATGAGAAATATTTGGTTCTTTTCTGAATTCTTTTATGTATGATTATAATATCCTTGCAAGTCTCTTCGAATTATCGGTTTGGTTTGGCCTACTAGAACTATATTTCTTGCAATGGGAGAAGTGCTTGGCTTTGGGTTCAATCTTGCGGTGTCCTTTCCCAGTGACAACAGGGGCAGCAAGGCACGTATTGTATTGTTGCCATCGAGGATAAAATGATGGGGTTTATATCATATTGCTTGAGTTTATCCCTCTACATCATGTCATCTTGCTTAAAGCATTACTCTGTTCTTATGAACTTAATACTCTAGATGCATGCTGGATAGCGGTCGATGTGTGGAGTAATTGTAGTAGATGCAGAATCGTTTTGGTCTATTGTCACGGACGTGATGCCTAGATATAATGATCATGCCTAGATATTCTCATAATTTTTCGCTTTTCTATCAATTGCTCAGCAGTAATTTGTTAACCCACCGTAGAATTCTGCTACCATGAGAGAAGCCACTAGTGAAACCTATGGCCCCCGGGTCTATTCTCAACATATCAATCTACAATCTACTTTACTTTGCTGTTTTTTTCTTTCCGTTCTTATATCCAAAAATACCAAAAATATCAAACTATCCTATCTATCAAATCTCACTTTCGTAAGTGACCGTAAAGGGATTGACAACCCCTTATCGCGTTGGCTGCAAAGTTCTTATTTGTTTGTGCAGGTGCAAGGGACTCGCGCGTGGTCTCCTACTGGATCGATACCTTGGTTCTAAAAAACTGAGGGAAATACTTACGCTACTGTGCTGCATCACCCTTTCCTCTTCGAGGGAATACAATGTAAGCTCAAGAAGTAGCAAGAAGAATTTCCAGCGCCGTTGCCGGGGAGGCTTACACAAAAGTCATATACCGAGTACCTATCACAAACCCTTATCCTTTGCATTACATTTTTTGCCTCTCGTTTTCCTCTCCCCCACTTCACCCTTGCCGTTTTATTTGCCCTTCTTTTTGCCGTGTGTTTACCGTTCGCTTGCTTCTTGTTTGCTTGTTTGTTGGATTGCTTGCTTGTCACTATGGCTCAGAACAATACCAAATTGTGTGACTTCTCCAAAACCAACAATAATGATTTTATTAGTACTCCGATTGCTCCTATTACCGATGCTGAATCTTGTGAGAACAATGCTGCTCTGTTGAATCTTGTCATGAAAGATCCATTTTCCGACCTTCCTAGTGAAGATGCCGCTACCCATCTAAACAACTTTGTTGATTTGTGTGATATGCAAAAGAAGAGGGATACGGATAACGATATTGTTAAATTGAAGTTATTTCCGTTTTCACTTAGGGATCGTGCTAAAACTTGGTTTTCCTCTTTGCCAAGAAATAGCATTGATTCGTTGAATAAGTGCAAAGACGCTTTTATCTCTAAGTATTTTCCTCCTGCTAAGATTATCTCTCTTAGAAACAATATTATGAATTTTAAGCAACTAGATCATGAGCATGTTGCACAAGCTTGGGAGAGAATGAAATTAATGCTAGGTGATTGTCCTACACATGGTTTGAACTTATGGATGATTATAGAAAACTTTTATGCTGGCTTGAATTTTGCTTCTAGAAATCTTTTAGATTCGTCCGCAGGAGGCATTTCATGGAAACTACCTTAGGAGAAGCTACCAAACTCTTAGATAATATTATGGTTAATTATTCTCAATGGCACACTGAAAGATCTACTAGTAAAAAGTGGGATTGAAGAGATTAAAACTTTGCATAGTGATGAACCCACTAATTTGGATTTCAAGGGATTCAGTTATGATAATTGCTCTTTGATTGATTGTATTTCCTTGTTGCAATCCGTACTAAATTCTCCGCATGCTTATAGTCAAAATAAAGCTTTTACCAAACACATAGTTGATGCTTTGATGCAATCTTATGAAGAAAAACTTGAACTAGAAGTTTCTATCCCTAGAAAGCTTTATGATGAATGGGAACCTACTATTAAAATTAAAATTAAGGATCATGAATGCTTTGCTTTGTGTGATTTGGGTGCAAGTGTTTCCACTATCCCAAAAACTTTGTGTGATTTGTTAGGTTTCCATGAGCTTGATGATTGTTCTTTAAATTTGCATCTTGCAGATTCTACTATTAAGAGACCTATGGGTAGGATTAAGGATGTTCTTATTGTTGCCAATAGGAATTATGTGCCCGTAGATTTCATTGTTCTTGATATAGATTACAATCCTTCATGTCCTATTATTCTTGGTAGACCTTTCCTTAGAACGATTGGTGCAATTATTGATATGAAGGAAGGAAATATTAGATTCCAATTTCCGTTCAGGAAAGGCATGGAACACTTTCCTAGAAAGAAAATCAAATTACCATATGAATCTATTATGAGAGCCACTTATGGATTGCCTTCCAAAGATGGCAATACCTAGATCTATCCTTGCATCGTGCCTAGCTAGGGGCGTTAAATGATAGCGCTTGTTGGGAGGCAACCCAATTTTATTTTATTTGTTTTTGCTTCTGTTTAGGAATAAATATTGCATCTAGCTTCTGTTTAGATGTGGTTTTGTGTTTTAATTAGTGTTTGTGCCAAGTAGAACCTTTGGGAAGACTTGTGTGAAGTTTATATGATCTTGCTGTAAAAAACAGAAACGTTGGCGCTCACTAGAATAGTCACCATATTTTACTGGAGAGTTCTATTTAGTTAATTCTTTTTGCAGATGATTAATAGACAAATTCCTCACGTTTACCAATTTATTTCAATTTTTTTGGAGTTACAGAAGTATACTAAAGTTACAGATTACTATAGACTATTCTGTTTTTGACAGATTCTGTTTTTCGTGTGTTGTTTGCTTATTTTGATGAATCTATGATTAGTATTGGAGGATATAAATCATAGAGAAGTTGGAATACATTAGGTTTAACACCAATATAAATAAAGAATAAGTTCATTACATTACCTTTGAGTGGTGGTTTGTTTTCTTGTACTAACGGAGCTCACGAGATTTTTGGCTAAGTTTTGTGTTGTGAAGTTTTCAAGTTTTGAGTATGGCTTTGATGGACTATAGAACAAAGAGTGGCAAGAGCCTAAGCTTGGGGATGCCCAAGGCACCCCAAGGTAAATTGAAGGACAACCAAAAGCCTAAGCTTGAGGATGCCCCAAGAAGGCATTCTCTCTTTCGTATTCATCTATCGGTAACTATACTCGGGACTATATTTTTATTCACCACATGATATGTGTTTTACTTGGAGCGTCATGTATAATTTGAGTCTTTGCTTGTTAGTTTTCCACAATCATCTTTGCTGGACACACCTTTTTGAGAGAGATAAATATGGCCTAGAATTTGTTAGAATACTCTATGTGCTTCACTTATATCTGTTGAGCTAAATAGTTTTGCTCTAGTGCTTCACTTATATCTTTTAGAGCACGGTGGTGATTTTATTTTGTAGAAATTGTAGATCTCTCATACTTCACTTATATCCTTTTGAGGGTATTTTAGAACAGCATGGTAATGTGCTTTGGTTATAAAACTAGTCCTAATATGATAGGCATCCAAGATGAATGTAGTAAAAACTTTCATACAAAGTGCATTGAATATGATGAGAAGTTTGATACTTGATGATTGTTTTGAGATATGAGGAAAGTGATATTAGAGTCATGCTAGTGGAGTTATTATGAAATTTAGAAATACTTGTGTTAAAGTTTGTGATTCCCGTAGCATGCACGTATGGTGAACCGCTATGTGACGAAGTTAGAGCATGAGGTATTTGTAGAGTGTCATCCTTTGTGTGGAGGTCGGGGGCGCGCGATGG
This sequence comes from Secale cereale, assembly GCA_902687465.1. Lineage (NCBI taxonomy): Eukaryota > Viridiplantae > Streptophyta > Magnoliopsida > Poales > Poaceae > Secale > Secale cereale. The sequence continues at coordinate 548,456,744 of LR738715.1, read as the reverse complement.
TTAACTCCTACCAACGTCCCCCCTAGGAGCATGTGTTGATTGCTTTGTTTTGATGACTCGTATATTTTTGCAATAAGTATATGAGTTCTTTATGACTAATGTTGAGTCCATGGATTATACGCACTCTCACGCTTCCACCATTGCTAGCCTCTCTTGTACCGCGCAACTTTCGCCGGTACCATTCACCCACTATATACCTTCCTCAAAACAGCCACCATATAGCTTCCTCAAAACAGACACCATACCTACCTATCATGGCATTTCCATAGCCATTCCGAGATATATTGCCATGCAACTTTCCACCGCTCCGTTCATTTGACATGCTTCATATTGTCATATCGCCATGCATGATCATGTAGTTGACATCGTATTTGTGGCAAAGCCACCATGCATAATTTTTTATACATGTCACTCTTGATTCATTGCGCATCCCGGTACACCGCCGGAGGCATTCATATAGAGTCATATTTTGTTCTAGTATCGAGTTGTAATATTGAGTTGTAAATCAATATAAGTGTGATGATTATCATTATTAGAGCATTGTCCCAAAGAAAAAAAAGGAAAGGCCAAGAAAAAGAAAGGCCCAAAAGAAAAGAAAAAAAAGAAGAAAAAAGGAAAAGAAAAGAAAAGGGACAATGCTACTATCTTTTTTCCATAGTTGTGCTTCAAAGTAGCACCATGTTCTTCATGATAGAGAGTCTCATGTTTAGTCACTTTCATATACTAGTGGTAATTTTCATTATAGAACTTGTCTTGTATATTCCAACGATGGGCTTCCTCAAATGCCCTAGGTATTCATGAGCAAGCAAGTTGGATGCACACCCACATAGTTTCTTTTGTTGAGCTTTCATACATTTTTAGCTCTAGTGCATCCGTTGCATGACAATCCCTACTCACTCACATTGATATCTATTGATGGGCATCTCCATAGCCCGTTGATAAGCTGCTACCTCTTGAGCTTGCGTTGTATTCCCTCGAAGAGGAAAGGGAGATGCAGCACAGTAGCGTAAGTATTTCCCTCAGTTTTTGAGAACCAAGGTATCAATCCAGTAGGATACCACGCACCAGTCCCTCACACCTGCACAAACAAATAAGAACTTCGCAGCCAACACGATAAGGGGTTGTCAATCCCCTTACGGTCACTTACGATAGTGAGATCTGATAGAGATGATAAGATAATATTTTTGGTATTTTTTAGTTTAATAAAACATCAAATAAACAACGGCAATATAAATTGACAGGAAAGTAATATGATAAAGATAGACCCCGGGGGCCATAGTTTTCTCTAGTGGCTTCTCTCATGATAGCGGTATTCTGCGGCGGGTAAACAAATTACTGTCGAGCAATTGATAGAAAAGCAAATAATTACGAGAATATCTAGGCATGATCATTGTATATAGGCATCACGTCCGAGACAAGTAGACCGACTCCTGCCTGCATCTACTACTATTACTCCACACATCGACCGCTATCCAGCATGCATCTAGTGTACTGAGTTCATAAGAACAGAGTAATGCCTTAAGAAAGATGACATGATGTAGAGGGATAAACTCAAGCAATATGATGAAAACCCCATCTTTTTATCCTCGATGGCAACAATACAATACGTGCCTTGCTGCCCCTACTGTCACTTGGAAAGGACACCGCAAGATTGAACCCAAAGCCAAGCACTTCTCCCATTGTAAGAACTATAGATCTAGTAGGCCAAACCAAACCAATAATTCGAAGAGACTTGCAAGGATATTATGAGCACACATAAAAAGTTCAGAGAAGAACCAAATATCTTTCATAGATAACCTTGATCATAAACTCACAATTCATCGGATCTCGACAAACACACTGCAAAAGAGATTACATCGAATAGATCTCCGCGAAGACCGAGGAGAACTTTGTATTGAGATCCAGAGAGAGAGAAGAAGCCATCTAGATACTAGCTATGGACCCGAAGGTCTGTGGTAAACTACTCAAAACTCATGGTGAGGGTGATGATGATGATGATGATGATGATGATGATGATGATGATGATGATGATGATGATGATGAAGGCCTTCGTGATGGATCCCCCTCCCGGAACAGGCTCCAAGATGGGATCTCCACGGGAACAGCAGCTACGGCGGTGGAATTAGGGTTTTCTCTCTGCGTAGGAAGAAGAGGGGCACCGGGGGCCACAGGGGCTGCCCTCAAGGCAGGGGGCGCGCCCTGGGAAGGGGGCGCGCCCCCACCCTCGAGGGTGGCCCCTCTGTCCTCTGTCTTGGCCCCGAAGTCTTTCGTGCGTGATTTCCTCCAAAAATATCTCATGCGAAGGTTTCATTCCGTTTGGACTCCGTTTGATATTCCTTTTCTGCAAAACCCTGAAATAGGAAAAAAAAATAGCAATCTGGACTGGGCCCTTGGGTTAGTAGGTTAGTCCCAAAAATGATATAAAAGTGAATGATAAAGCCCATTAAACATCCAAGACTTCACAAATAATAGCAGTGAACAATCAAAAATTATAGATACGTTGGAGACGTATCAAGCATCCCCAAGCTTAATTCCTGCTCGTCCTCGAGTAGGTAAATGATAAAGAAAGAATTTTTGATGTGGAATGCTAACCAATATAGTTTTTTCAATGTAATTCTCTTAATTGTGGCATGAATGTTCAGATCTGAAAGATTCAAGATAAAAGTCTATGTTGACATAAGAAATAACAATACTTCAAGCAATACTAACAAAGCAATCACGTCTTCTCAAAATACTATGGCTAAAGAAATTTATCCCTACAAAATCATATAGTGTTGGCTATGCTCCCTTGTTATCACACAAAATATTCATATTATGCATAACCCCGATTTCAGCCAACATTTGTTTTCATGCTCTATCTTTTCAAACCTTTCAACTTTCACGCAATACATGAGCGTGAGCCATGGATATAGCACTATGGGTGGAATAGAGGTGGTTGTGGAGAAGACAAAAAGAGGGAGATAGTCTCACATCGACTAGGCGTATCAATGGGCTATTGGAGATGCCCATCAATAGATATCAATGTGAGTGAGTAGGGATTGCCATGCAACGGATGCACTAGAGCTAAATATGAATGAAAGCTCAACAAAAGAAACTAGTGGGTGTGCATCCAACTTGCTTGCTCACGAAGACCTAGGGCATTTGAGAAAGCCCATCGTTGGAATATACAAGACAAGTTCTATAACGAGAATTCCCACTAGTATATGAAAGAGACTAAGCATGAGACTCTCTACAATGAAGAACATGGTGCTACTTTGAAGCACAAGTGTGGAAAAAAATAGTAGCAATTGTCCCTTTTTCTTTTTATTTTTTTTCTTTTTTTTTCTTTTTTTCTTTTTTTTTCTTTTTTTTTCTTTTTTTGGGCCTTTCTTTTTTTCTTTGGCCTTTCCCCCTTTTTTTGCGGAGGGGCTTTATAGATTCAGCCTTTCCTCCCATGGGACAATGCTCTAAAAATGATGATCATCATACTTTCATTACAACACAAGATTACAACTCGATACTACAACAACAAAGTATGACTCTATATGAATGCCTCCGGCGGTGTACCGGTATGTGCAATGAAACAAGAGTGACATGTATGAAAAAATTATGAATGGTGGCCTTTCCACAAATACGATGTCAACTACATGATCATGTAAGGCAATATGACAATATGATGCATGTCATATAAATGGAATGGTTGAAAGTTGCATGGCAATATATCTCGGAATGGCTATGGAAATGCCATGATAGGTAGGTATGGTGGCTGTTTTGAGGAACAATATGGTGGCTGTTTTGAGGAAGGATATATAGTGGGTTTATGGAACCGACGAAAGTTGCGCGGTACAAGAGAGGCTAGCAATGGTGGAAGGGTGAGAGTGCGTATGATCCATGGACTCAACATTAGTCATAAGAACTCATATACTTATTGCAAAAATCTACGAGTCATCAAAACAAAGCAATCAACGCATGCCCCTAGGGGGGAGGTTGGTAGGAGTTAACCATCGCGCGCCCCCGACCTCCACACAAAGCTTGACACTCTACAAATACCTCATGCTTTAACTTAGTCACATAACGGTTCACCATACGTGCATGCTACGGGAATCACTAACCTTAAAACAAATATTTCTCAATTTCATAATTACTCCACTAGCATGACTTTAATATCACTATCCCCATGCCTCAAAACAATTATCAAGCATCCAACATCTCTTTCTATTCAATGCACTTGATGTGATTTTTTTTACTACATTGACATTGGATGTTTATCATGTGAAGACTAGTTTCTTTAGCCTAAACACTTTACCATGCTGTTTTAATAGACTCTCAAATAGATCTAAGTGAAGCATGAGAGTTCAACAATTTCTACAAAATATTACCACCGCCATGCTCTAAAAGATATAAGTGAAGCACTAGAGCAAAAACTATTCAACTCAAAAGATATAAGTGAAGCACATAGAGTGTTCTAATAATTTCTAGGCCATATTTAAATCTCTCCAATAGGTGTGTCCAGCAAGGATGATTGTGGCAAACTAACAAGCAAAGACTCAAATTATACAAGACGCTCCAAGCAAAACACATAGCATGTTGCGAATAAAAATATAGCTCCAAGTATAGTTACCGATGGATGAAGACGAAAGAGGGGATGCCTTCCTGGGGCATCCCCAAGCTTAGGATTTTGATTGTATTGAATTTACTTGTGGTTCCATGGGCATCCCCAAGCTTGGGCCTTTGCTACTCCTTGTTCCATAGTCCATCAAAGCAATACTCAAAACTTGAAAACTTCACAACACAAAACTTAGACAAAAATTCCCGTGAGCTCCGTTAGTAAGAGAAAGCAAACCACCACTCAAAGGTACAGCAAGGAATTCATTCATTGCTTATATTGGTGTTAAACCTACTGTACTCCAAGTTCTCTATGGTTCATATCCTCCAATATTACTCATAGATGCATCGGAACAAGCAAACAACACACGAAAAACAGAATCTGTCAAAAACAGAACAGTCTGTAGTAATCTGCTGGGTTCACCTACTTATGGAACTCCAAAAAATTGAAACTAAATTGGTAAATTTGCGAAATTTGTCAACCAATCATTGGCAAAAAGAATCAACTAAAAAGCGCGCTCCAGTAAAAGCTGAATACTACTTTAGCAAGCGTTAACGATTCTGTTTTTCACAGCAAGATCAAATAAACTTCACACAAGTCTTACCAAAGGTTCTACTTGGCACAAACACTAAACAAAACATGAAAACACATCTAATCAGAGGCTAGATGCAATATTTATTACCTAAGAGCAACAAAAACAAAAAACATAAAATTGGGTTGCCTCCCAACAAGCGCTATCGTTTTACGCCCCTAGCTAGCGACGATACAAGATAGATCTAGGTATTGCCATAGTGGTATGATATGTCGCGAAAGCTCATCTCATATTCCCTATGTTCAGCAGCAAGCTTCCTTTGTGGCGAGCAAAAGTAATCAAAAGAGCTAAATTTAATGGGACCAAAGTCCCCTACATCAATCTCGGGAGGAACAGGTTCCTCCTTCGGCCCTTTGTAGTGGATGATCAATTCATCATTATAGGCGTTCTTTTGGCAGAAGGCCATAAGCCTTCATTCAAGGAAGAAGCCTAACCCGTTATTTTTAACATCAGAGTCATTGTTTATCTCAGAAATTCTATCAATCAAGAACTCAACAGGAACCTTTTTTCTAAGGTTTTCATTAAAAGCAACATGATCAGGAGATTGCAAACGCATAAGGTCTTCTTGATTGAACAATATAGCCTCTATAGGAGGTCAACCTGCATCTACTCCATAATGAGCAAAAATTTCTCTGGCCTCTTTCATGATATATCTAAATTCATGAGCCAAAAAGATGGTAGCAGCACGCTTAACGGAAGAATGCTCAATATTGGAGAACTCCAAAAATACTATCTGAATACAGGGATGCATATGGATAAATTGCCTTTCAATTTCTACAATGAGCATAGATATAACATCTGCAAGGCTACTAGTTGCGTGAAGAATAGAGCCACCCAAACTGGGCAAAGCATCGGCACAAGTAAAGAAGTCTTGAAGAACCCCTTTTCCGATAATATTACCACTACCAACCCGGAACTTCTTAACATGTAAAGTGGTAGCTTCATCCGGGGGGTCAACATGAGCGTTGCCCTCGGTATTGCTATCCTTCTCGATAAAATCGCCCCCCATCTCAGACATGAGGGCAAACAAGCAAGCAAGCAGCACACGAGCAGACAAGAAGCAAGCGAACGAGAAACACACGGCGAAAGAAGGGCGAATAAAATGGCAAAGGTGAAGTGGGGGTGAGGAAAACGAGAGGCAAATAAATGTAATGCGAAGGATAAGGGTTTGTGATAGGTACTTGGTATATGACTTTTACGTAAGCCTCCCCGACAACAGCGCTAGAAATTCTTCTTGCTACCTCTTGAGCTTGCGTTGTATTCCCTCGAAGAGGAAAGGGAGATGCAGCACAGTAGCGTAAGTATTTCCCTCAGTTTTTGAGAACCGAGGTTGTGCATTGTCAGGACCCCGATCCTAAGTCACACCGATCTAGCTTGTAACACGTCATATCACTTTGCGGCCTCACGCACGGTATCCCCATGGGTGCCACCTTACCTGGCTCGGGACTGTTTGCGCATTTTGGCACACGTATACGACAGTGTCGCTAGCATCCATATGACAGAGAACCGACATGGCTAGTTATAAACCAAAAGTGGCACTAAATTACAGAGACATGCATCCATGACCCAACAACGAACGTGTCGGCCATCAACGTATGAACCCAAGTCATAGCAAGCTACATGGACTTAAAGGAACAACACGTGACATTTCCCCTAAGGGACAGACACAGGAACGAAGAAGGACACATGCCGGCCAGCCTACATGTTCCGAGCAGTAGCAAGCTACCAAGGCTCATTGGAAGCACTAGGAGGCATTTCCTGTAAGATAGGCTACCAAAGGAAAACAACTATGTGTCGGATACCACACATACCAAGCATTTCAATCATACACACAATATGCTCAATATGTGCAAATACAACATTGCATCACAACAGAACTCTATGACTCAAAGTACTTTATTTAAGAGGCTCCAAGAGCCATACATAACATATCCATACAGGTAGGGGTCACATGACCCAACACTCAAGTCATACAGTCATACAAGCACAAGCGGAAGCTAACATGTCTGAGTACAGACAACTTTGAAAATAAAACATGCTTGGTGTAGCCTGACTATCTACAAGGCCCTTCACAAGCTCCAGATCTCCGTCTGGGTAGCAAGCTACTCGTCGACGTCAACGTCTATGTAGAACCCATCAGAAGGGGCAGGGTTCTCCTCTGCAACAATTATTAAGCAAACATGAGTACAAAGGTACTCAACAAGTCTTACAACAAAACCTATCATACATGCAACATTATCAATAGGGGTAGTGGAGTTCATAGCAGAAAGCTAGCTTTGACTCTTGGCTAACCTATACTACAACTCTCAATAAATTGCAAGATATTACTACGTACACGAGTCCTCTACTCACCATAACAATACACCACCGAGGATCATCTTCCGTCATCCTACGGAAGGGCCATCCACGGCACTCACACTTGTCTTGAGGCTTTTTGTAGTATCCATCAACTTGTCTATGAACTGTAAGAGTAACCAAGTAGTCCGTACCGCAAACAACGGCTATTCGAATAGATTGATAACCCTGCAGGGGTGTACTTCTTCACACACGCTTCCACCACTTATCGCCGTTTACTCGACATGTACTCGGCAACCTTCAAGTGAAAGCCCAGCGAGGGTGTCGGCCACGACCTGAATAACTACACAAGTCTCTCGTCCAGGTTTATCGCCTATTTGGGTTCCATCCGTGGGGAGATCCGGCCGGGGTGTCGCTCATGGCCCCAAACGATGTGTACAGGGTTCCCGAGTCACCAAACTGGCGCTTGGTACACCCGGCCACGTACCTGTCGCATCACAGCCCACCCCCACTACAACAGGAACCCCCCTTTAGCAACGCATCGTTGCGTTGTCTAATGTTCATATATGTGTTGCTAAGGTCTACACCAACGGATTTATATCCGTTGCCGTTGGTGGCGTTGGAAGGGTCTACAACAACACATATAGCTGCGTTGGTAATCAGCGTGTAGAAGCGTTGCAAGATAGCAACATATATAACTACAGCCTGACAACACTTCGTATACGTTGCTGATTATCCTACACAAACCATTTTTCACATTACAAATTAGTGTAGGGCTGCCTCCATCCATCTGTACATAGGTTGAACAATTAATGGTATATTATATATTACAAACAATAGTGCAAGGAGCAGCATTCCAACAAACAGAAAGATTCCATATATTTAATTGACTCATTTGCATTACATGTAACACAATCTGAAAAAGATATTACATGATCTCCTACATATTAGCCATGAAAATGACATTGTATAACATAAATGTAAAACTGTCTTGTATTAGCCCCATTCTCCACCTTTCTAACAACAACTTAGCCATGCACCATCTTCGTCTTCATCGCCCTTCATGCTGGATGACAAGCTTCTCTACGAACTTCCTCAGGATGCCTTCTATGACATTGTTATAGGATGAATGACCACCACCCTGCCCATCGTCCAGTACTGGAACTGACTGGAAATGCGCCACTGCAACAGATTAAATAAATAAAATGAAAATTCAGCACAAGGAGATGGAAGCCAAATGTAACACTTAAATATTATGGGATCGATCATTTATAGAAGGAAGGCTCACATCAGTTCAGTGTACTGTAAGTGACCAAGAAAAATCCTTGTCGTTCCGTATTCCTAGCAGATGCTCGATTTTAACTGTAACAAGAATGTATAACTGTGTACTAGGCATGCCACTCTGTTAGGCACTGCTTTTTTTCCCGTCAATCTTTTTCTCTTCTTTTGCCAGATGTCGCAAGCCAAACATACATTAGGACCATATATCTAATATATAAACATGCATGTCGTAATTAACATGGTTCCCTCTTAGTACAAAAAGAGAAGTCTCATCCTAAGATCAAAGATTAGTCACATTAAGGCATCTACATTATAGTATACACAAAAATTGTAAATTGTATACTTCGATTGGGTAACTGCAACTTTAAGATAGCCACACACACACAGTTATTTTTTGTCCAGCCAACTAAATAAAGAAGAGTAACTTCAACTAACCTCACAAAAAGAAAACTTGAACTAAGATAATGGAAACTGATTGTGTCATATAGCTTACATTCAGGTGTGCATTTTGTTCCACAAAGCTGCTGCAGATCAACAAAAATGCCTTTGCCAACATCCTATATGGGTAGTTGGGACATGGGAATATAGTCCATGGAGATAATTTTAACAAACTTGGTTTCTGTGTATTTGTCACCAGTTCCTCAAGGCAAGTCTGAAGTAACCCACATTCTAATGTGTTTCCTGTATTATAAGCACCTTTCAAAAAATGTTAAACCAGAAATGCAAAATGAAGGTGGAACTTCAGGTAGCTATTTTTTTTAAACATCCAAGTGAAATAAAGATCGGTGAAATCACATTATTTGAGCATTTCATACTACTAGTCATTAACCCGTGCATTCGCACGGGCTACTGTTTATCTTGTGTGGCATTGTAGGTTTTCATCTCTTAACTTTCTACCTAGAAATCTTTACCAGTAATCTATATTTTGTGTGATGTTTGTTTCTACCTTTGAATGAAATTTTTCGTCTAAATTTGCAGTTCAACATCAAACTCACTACCTGTAGTACAATACTCGAGCAATAAAAATAAATAGTTCAAATTTTTTGACGTGACGACTTTCGTTTTTAGAACTATATATATCAGGAAATAACTAATCTTTTTTTGCGGGGAAGAAAATAACTAATCTTGTTTTCTTGTAAATCTTAAACTATGGCCTGCTATCTTACTACTATTAACATTGTAATTGTTCTCACTGTTCACATTACATTAAAATTCTATCTGACTTAGATAAAAATAAGCCAACCATCCCCACAAAAAAGGTACCATATTTTAATATATAATGAAGGGAACTATAATGTTTTGTCTGCCGCTTGAGCAGACAGTTCTTTCTTTGTTAGGAGAAAAACTGATCCAGAGTCCAAAATAGATGCCCTATAGTATAAGAAATAAGGTTGGGGTTTGAAACATATTGGGTTCTATACAGATCAGTCAAAAGGGACTTACTTGAGTCATCCTTATATCCCGACAAACTATTCTCAAATGGAGTATATTGAAGCATGTACATTAGTAGATTGATGAAGTATGGTTTGAAAAAGCATTAACACTACTATGTAGTGAACGCTCCACAAAAGTTTCAACCACACCATACCTTGCATTGCATTGATGCGTTGGCGAGAACTAAAGCATTACTCTGGTTCTCTGCAAGAGCACGTATTTGACAGCAAGCTAGAGGCCAACACCTGTAACTACACTGGATTAATCATACGTACTCAACCCTTCCTTTAAACTAGCTGCTGGTGTTTCCTCCCAACCACTGGCGGAGGACCCCAGTGGGCAAGGGCTGGCGGCCGCCATACCTTAAACCGGTACGATTTCTTTTGTATACCTAGGTTGCTACGCATAGTTACAGCCATCGCTGAAAAAATACGAGCACATAGACGCAGTTGGGCCACAATGCATTCGCTGGGTACAAAGTTGTATTGGATAATGGGCCACGCCCCACGACAGACGCAGTAGGCCTAGTCGCCATCGAGCCAGCGCCAGCACGCTTGTACACAACGCAGCTCGTCCATAACGCACACCACAATCTTTTTTCTTTTCTTTTTTGCGAGTGCACACCACAATGAACACAACGCAGCAACCGTAGCGGCCTAGCTAGAACGGCGGCCGTGGCTGGCCAGCCAAGACGGGGCAGATGACCGCCGATGTGGCCGTCGAGCAAGCGGGCGGCTGGCCGGTGCCGTGCAGGGTACATCGCGGCAGCTGCACCTAGGGCCTAGCAGCTGGTGGCAGCAAGTGACGGCGTGGTGGTAGCCAGCTTCGCGTTATTCACGGTCAGCACCACGCTGCGGCATCGTCGTCGCGAACAGAATAAGAAGAGGAAGGACAATGAGCCAGCAAAGCCAAACGAAAAGGGGACATGCAAATTTCTCTGGATTTCAGTGACATTTTTTAACAACATACAGTAACTCTCTTTCGATTTTAGTGACAACGAAATGTGACCCGCAGATTTAACAAGATATTTTGAAGTACTTGGTATTGACACTAGCTCCAACCCAAGCACCATGAAAGTGTACTTCACGGCGTATTATGGTTTAGAATAAAAATAATTCTTAAGAGTTCGCCACACCTTATTTACTCGATCGTACTCACCTGCGGTACAACGGACACCCTTTCCCCTCTAGGCGAATTGCTTCCAGCACACAACACGCCACCTGTGATCAGATATTCTAATACTACCAGTTTAAGTCCCCCGCCTCTCCGCTTAACAACGCACCACGCAGATCATTACCTGAAAGATATAGCCATATCGACAGTCATGTTTTGTAGGGAACTAGAAAGACGCCAAGCTGCATAAAAAATAGTCATACATTGAAATTAATTAATAAGAAGGGAAACCAGTGTGAGCTATACATATAATGAACATTGTTGTGTATAATGAGATGCATAGACATAAACGATGCATAAGCACCGTGTTTCGCATTGTCACGGTTTCAATCAGAGTCATACATGGTGGCAGTACTACGAGAGAGGGATAGAGGTAGATAAGTAAGCGCTCAGTGTTATATATGGTCTCAAAGGGAGGAAGGAAAAGGGAGGGGACAAACTGTAATGTTAGGCATACATTGATGCCTTACGAAGTGTAGTGACAATGATGCCGGTGCAAGCCAGCACCGCCGGCGGTGGATCGGGATGAGTAATCAAGTAGCCTTGATTATCGTTAGAATGCCCGGCGAAGAATCCGCCCTGCCCTGCCACAGAAAGAAGCAAACAGAAGTAAGAGTAGAGCGGGTCAGAGGAGGAGAATCTCGCCGAACCATCAGCGGCGTCGGAGTAGAGATTACAGAGGCGTATTAGCACCACCAAGGCCGAGCTTGGAGCAGCGCGTGCGGAGACATGGCTCGGGGCAGTAGGGCGACAAACCGGAGGAGGCGCGGGCGTTGGCGACCTGTGGTAACTAGGGTTGTTGTGGCTCGCATGTAGGGGCGAGGAGGAAGTCGCCATGGCGGGGGATCGAGGGAGGGCGGTGAGGAGTGGTCGTTCCTGTGAGCGGCGGCGCAACAAGCGCCGGAGCTAGCCAGAATCAGAGGTGGTGGCGGCGGCGGCGGCGTTGTGGTCACAGAGAAAAGAGATTTGCTTGGCTGCGTGCTATTTGGATGGAGGAGGCAGAGATAATGTGGAGATTTTTTTTCCTGTGGATAATGTGAAGTTGGGTACGGGGAGGTTAGGAAATCATGGGAGGTGGGAGGTGGGACGTTGATCCAACAACAGATATGTATGTTTCGTTGCTAGCCATGCGTTGTCATACGGGGGGTTTTGTTGTAGTGCCCGAGGGTCAGCGCTGTGCACGACCACCAGTAAACTACAAACACCAGAAACTAGTTGCAACTCCTGGACAGAGAACAAGGGCAGTTAATAAGACGAGAGGGCTTGGAGCGCCCGGAGCCCAATGCGTGGTAGTAACTGTAACTTGAATCACACATACAGATCTCAGGTCCTGTAGACGGTTCCAATGAAACAACCCACCACGTACTCCTACATGGCCTTTCATCGATACCTTTACCAAACGTGTTCCACACTTCCCTCTCTTTACTGATATGATCATTTCACTCTGATCCATCACCCAGATGAACCAGACCTGACACAACTCTAAGCATAGCAGGCAACATAAACAAATAGCATGGTGGATCACACATCACATGGCTCAAACAACTCCTACACATGCTAGTGGGTTTCAACTATTTACTGTGGCAATGACAGGTCATGCAAGGGAATAGGGTTCAACTACCGCAGCAAGTAGCAGTTCACACGTTGTTGCCTTAATGCAGTAAAAGAGAGCAGTAGCGAGAAGATGGGTTTGTATCGGAATGATCAATGATTGCTTGCTTGACAGAGTGGTTGTCGGGTACTTCTCTTCAGTTGGATACGCAGAAGTATCCTCGGGAGCAGGACCTAACACGGAGAATACCGGCGATACAATCAATAAGCAAACAAATGCAACAATATGATGCATGCTCATGATATGGCAAGATGCATGTGTTTTGGGCTAATGCATCTATAAACAAAAGGGTTTGAGCCCATTTGAATCAAAGATTCAAATTGAAACCCAAACTATTAATTATTTAAGTGCATTATCATGTTTTAATGTATACAACAAGGTCAACTTGCTCAAACATGCATTAAACCAGTGCCATTGGAAAGACTGGATTTTTCTGATCAATTTTCATATATAAATCTTTTCCATCTGAGCTACTGTTGAATTTATATGATTTTTTTTGAAGTTTAAAGCATTTTCTGGAATTTCCTGAATTGTTTTTAAATCAAATAATCCCAGAAAATCCTTTACTGCGTCAGCATGACATCATGCTGACGTCAGCAAGTCAACAGACCTGTTCCAGGTCAAACCTGACTGGTGGGTCCCTCATGTCAGTGTCTTTGGGCTAATCCCAGTCAAAACTGGAGTTGACTAAGTTTGACTAAGCGATGTGGCCCACTGTCAGTGGTTGTGGTGGTTAAACTAATTATCATTAGCTCCTATTTAACAGGCCACGTCAGCCCGCCGGAGTTTGGCCGGCGGCGACCACTTCGCACGGCAGTGACTCGCCGGAAACTCTGTTCCGGCGACCATTTGTCGTGCGGATGGGTTCTATGTGCTCCTGGTGATGCACCGCATCCAACGGTGCCACTGGTTGGTCGATTGGTTGCCGGAGTTGATGGCAACGAGCTCGTCCGCGGTGACGCTCACACGGAGTTGGCCGGGACGGCGTTGTGGTGCACGGGAGGAGGAGTTAGGGGTGGCATTAGCTTGCTGGTGACCTACTAATCCTAATGGCGTGCTCTGCTGCGAGGCACAGCGCCTGTGGCCACGGCGGCGAGTTGGCCGGCGGCGGTGAGCTTCGGTCAGCAAGGGGGCGGCGGCTACAAGGCGTAATCGAGCCCGTGGAGAGAGGGGTTCGAAGCGTGAGCTCACAGCGGTCGCAGAGGGCGTCGAAGCGAGCTCGGGGGAGGTCGGACGACGACGTACGGGCGGCGGCGATCTCCGGTGCCGAAGGTTGAAGACAACGGCGGGGATGGCGTTGCAGGGCTTCTGGCGTCGTGTGCGTCGGTTGGGGAGCTCCAGGACGATGCGACGGAGCTAATGGTGCGTCGGGGAGGCAAGGGGGTGGCGTAGGGCGCGGTGGCAGCGATCGGCGGCGACGAGCTCGCTCAGTGGAGCTCGGCGGAGGGGAGAGAGGAGGGGAAAGACACGGGGGAGAGTGAGAGAGGCGCCAGGGGGGTGCGTGGCGTCACCTAGGGGCGTCCAGGGCGTCGGGGGAGCAGCCAGGCAGGCAGGAGGTGGCCGGCGCGTCGGCGACGCTCGCCACCGAGCTGCTTCGTGCGCTGGCATGGTGAAGAAGACGGGCATGCCCCTGGTGGGCTGGGCCGTCTGGGCCAGGCAGGTAAGTGGGCTCAGGTAAGTCTGCTTCTTCCTTTTTTTTCTATTTACTTTCTGTTTCATTTCTTTTGCAACTTTGTTGAATTAAATAAAATGCCAGAACATTTTTATAACTCATAAAACTAGTCATGCCCACTGTATATAATATGAACAGTATGGAACATTTTAGTTTATGATTATTTGGGCACATAAAATATTTTATAGCATTCAAATGCCCAAATGCAAATACCATATGAATTAATCCAGAGACCTTGGATGTCCTAGAAAATTGTGCACCATTTTTGGCAGAGGTTTAAGACTAAGGCAGAAATGATGAACATTTTTGAAGGGCATTTTGGGTACATTGAAAAAGATTTTAACAAACCCTAGTTGTTAGAAGAGGGGTGCTGGGGTTTCTGTCATTCCCATTTCAAGTTTCTTTGGAAAGTAAACATGATGCACACTCTAGCTAGTCCTAATGCAAGCACTGACTAGGGATGTGACATGCATGATATGAATATTTTGTGTGATGAAGAGGGAGCATAGGCAGACTATATGATTTTGTAGGGATAACTTTCTTTGGCCATGTTATTTTGAGAAAACATGATTGCTTTGTTAGTATGCTTGAAGTATTATTATTTCTTATGTCAATAGATACTTTTGTCTTGAATCTTTCGGGTGTAAACATTCATGCCACAATAAAGATAATTACATTGAAAATTATGTTGGTTAGCATTCCACATAAAAAATATGTTTTTATCATTTACCTACTCGAGGATGAGCATGAATTAAGCTTGGGGATGCTTGATACGTCTCCAACGCATCTATAAATTTTTATTGTTCCATGCTATTATATATTATGTTTTGGATGTTTAATGGTATTTATTATACACTTATTTATTATTTTTCGGACTAGCCTATTAATCCAAAGGTCCAGTCCAGATTGCTGTTTTTTGCCTATTTCAGGGTTTCACAGAAAAGGAATATCAAACGGAGTCCAAACGGAATGAAACCTTCGGGAGAGTTATTTTTGGAACGATATCTTCACGAGAGACTTGAGAACCAAGGCAGAGGGGACACATGGTGCCCACGAGGGTCTAGGGCGCGCCCCCTCGCCTTGGGCACGCCCCCACCCTTGTGGGCCCCATGTTGCTCCACCGATGTACTCATTCCTCCTATATATACCCATGTACCCTGAAAACATCAAAGCAACAGAGAAAACCCTAATTCCACCGCCGCAACCTTCTGTCCCCGTGAGATCCCATCTTGGGGCCTGTTCCGGAGCTCCGTCGGAGGGGGGATCTTCCACGGAGTGCTTCTACATCAACACCATCGCCTCACCATGAGTTGTGCGTAGTTTACCACAAACCTTCGGGTCCATAGTTATTAGCTAGATGGCTTCTTCTCTCTTTTTGGATCTCAATACCAAGTTCTCCTCGGTCCCCGAGGAGATCTATTCGATGTAATCTTTTTGCGGTGTGTTTGTCGAGATCCGATGAATTGTGGGTTTATGATCAAGATTATCTATGAGAAATATTTGGTTCTTTTATGAATTCTTTTATGTATGATTATAATATCCTTGCAAGTCTCTTCGAATTACCGGTTTGGTTTGGCCTACTAGATCTATAGTTCTTGCAATGGGAGAAGTGCTTGGCTTTGGGTTCAATCTTGCGGTGTCCTTTCCCAGTGACAACAGGGGCAGCAATGCACGTATTGTATTGTTTCCATCGAGGATAAAAAGATGGGGTTTATATCATATTGCTTGAGTTTATCCCTCTACATCATGTCATCTTACTTAAAGCATTACTCTGTTCTTATGAACTTAATACTCTAGATGCATGCTGGATAGCGGTCGATGTGTGGAGTAAAGTAGTAGATGCAGAATCGTTTTGGTCTATTGTCACGGACGTGATGCCTATATATAATGATCATGCCTAGATATTCTCATAATTATTTGCTTTTCTATCAATTGCTCGACAGTAATTTGTTCACCCACCATAGAATTCTGCTATCATGAGAGAAGCCACTAGTGAAACATATGGCCCCCGGGTCTATTCTCAACATATCAATCTACAATCTACTTTACTTTGCTGTTTTTTCTTTCTGTTCTTATATCCAAAAATACCAAAAAATATCAAACTATCCTATCTACCAGATCTCACTTTCGTAAGTGACTGTAAAGGGATTGACAACCCCTTATCGCGTTGGTTGCAAAGTTCTTATTTGTTTGTGCAGGTGCGAGGGACTCGTGTGTGGTCCCCTACTGGATTGATACCTTGTTTCTCAAAAACTGAGGGAAATACTTACGCTACTGTGCTGCATCACCCTTTCCTCTTCGAGGGAATACAACACAAGCTCGAGAAGTAAAAAAAGTCCTCTTCTTCTTTTTCTAGGTCAGAAAGACTTATATACCAGAAGATGGGCACCCGAGGTAGGCCTGGGTGAGTACAACCCACCAGGGCGTGGGTGGGCTCCCTGGCGTGCCCATGTGGGTTGCGCCCACCTGGTGGGCCCCCTATGGTATTTATTTGCTCCAATATTTTTTAAATAATTCATAAAAAATATCCATGAAGTTTCAACTTGTTTGAAGTTGTGCAAAATAGGTGGCCTAACGTTGCTTTTTCAGGTACAGATTTCCAGCTGTCGGGATTCTCCCTCTTGGTGCATACCTTGCAAAATATGAGAGAAAAGGCATTAGAATTACTCCACAAAGCATTATTATACATAAAAACATCATAAATTACAGTAAGAAAACATGATGCAAAATGGACGTATCAACTCCCCCAAGCTTAGACCTCGCTTGTCCTCAAGCGAAAACCAAAATCGAAAAACATGTC
Organism: Secale cereale; assembly: GCA_902687465.1. Taxonomy (NCBI): domain Eukaryota; kingdom Viridiplantae; phylum Streptophyta; class Magnoliopsida; order Poales; family Poaceae; genus Secale; species Secale cereale. Next base: position 548,439,300 of record LR738715.1, on the reverse strand, counting down.
CACATGCTTTGAGAGAGAGGTGTTGATAAAAACAAAATACGGACATAGAAGCATCATGTAGATTATTATAGCAACAACAAATTTAAACATAAGACTTTTATCAAAGGACTTTTATCATAGACTTCTCATGAACAAGTAATAGTTCATCACACAATTGACGTATAAAGCATAAACTCTATTAGAAACCAACAATCTATGTTCTCAGCCAACTTTGCAACTACAATTCATCATCTTTTCATGAAGGGTTGCGTACCGGAGCCTTTAGGAAAGTCCACATACTCAACCATCATATAGTCTTCTATGATTGCTAACACTCACCACATACACATGAGCAAAACGCTTCAACTGGACACATAGAAAGATAGGGGCTTATAGTTTTGCCTCCCAATGTACTCACCTCAAGGGTGATGTCAACAATAATAACTCTTGCCACCCATATTCAACTGGACATATGTGCCTAGATCTTGCCCCACCACATGATGCTTGCCAAAGGATAAAATAAAAAGGAATAGAGAGAAAACTTTGACTCTTTGCATAAAAGTAAATGATAGGCCCTTCGCAGAGGGAAGTAGAGGTTGCCATGCGCTTATTTGTTTATATGCTCAACCCCTTAGTGAAATAGAATGTCACATTTCATTGCCCCTTGTGATAGCAACCTTTATTGTGCAGTCTGTCGCTCTTATTCTTCACCATCACCAGTTCGTGCAAGGCTCAATTTTCTATTACACTAAATGATCTCACACTTTTAGAAGCAATTTTATTGCCTTATTGCACCGATGACAACTTACTTGAGGGATCTTACTCAATCCATAGGTAGGTATAGTGGACTCTCGAAAAAGATTTGTGTTTAAAGGTTTTTGGATGCACAAGTAGTATCTCTACTTAGTGCGGAGTTTTTGGCTAGAAAAGTTATTGAGCAAGCACATGTTAAAGGATCTATGACAATATGACTTCTATGTGAATATGAACAAACATAAATCATTAAGTTGTCTTCCATGTCCAACGTCAACAATTTTGGCATATAATATTTTGATGGGGGCTCACAATCACAAAAGATTTCTAGTATAGTATATTTATATGTGAATCTCCTCTTCCCTTATTAATTCTTTCATGAGTTCCATCATCGACCAATGCTATGTTTGTCAATCTCTAATAAAATTTTCTAGTTATACTTTTCCTTACATGGTGCCATCACCTACCATAAGATTAGCATATGATCTTATTGTTTTATTTCCTTTCTTTTATTGCAACGTGAAAGTAAAGAAATCAAAAGCTCAAAACTAAACTTTCTTATATATTTTGCACACGATTACAAGGATAGATCACTAAGAAAACTGTCGAAAAGAAAGGATCGAACTAAACTTTTATTCAACTAAAGCAAAATATCGAACTAAAATAAGTAAAGGTAAAAGCATAGTGGGGATGATACAATACAGGGGCACCTCCCCCAAGCTTGGCGAAAGCCAAGGGGGGTGCCCATACCCGATACTCAATTTTCTTTTGGTGATGAAGAAGATGGTGGTGGTGATGAAGTATTCTCCAATATAACCATGATTAAATCCTTCAAAACTTGAATCTTCCGAAGGGCCTAATGAGGAAACTCATTGTTTTTCTTCACCTCAGCCATTATGTGTTTGCTTTCTGGGCCCCACGGGTTTATTTTTGTGTAAAGGCCTTCTTGGTGGGAGTTCTTCTCCTTCTTCATCTGCTGGCAGTGCTTGCTCGACTGCCGGTGCTTGATCACCTATAACCTCCTTGCCTTTGTCACCTTTTGCAGCTTCTACGGACTCCTCTCTCTTCAGCTCGATCTTCATCAACCAAGCATCTTCTTCCATTGGATTGGAGGAGGAGGAAGACATGATGCCTGGCTTGGTAGATCTGACCGAAGACAACAAGGAAAAGAAAACAGAAGATTTCTCAGCGATACAGTGGTTAACAGGTTTGGGGGGTATATAAGGATTTTTAATCATGGCACAACCCACCTGGGCGCGCCTGGCCCAGGCAAGCCATACACGCACTGGTGTCTTGTGCCCACCAGGGTACGCTTCCTAGAAGTTTCTTATTTTCCTAATTTTCTAAATATTCCAAAACTGACAAAAAATATTTTTGCGGATTTTTCGGAGTCTGTTTACTTACCGTATCACATACCTCCTTATTTTCACGATTCTGGAGTGTTCCGGAAGGACTCTTTTATGTGTTCTTACTATGTCAAAGTTTGTATAATATTGCTTTTAACATTAATGGGTGTACGTGAGATATAATGTTTTATTTGTTGCCCATTAACAACCTTCGGGTTAGTACCTCCGGCATTATTTATTTTGATAGCTCGAGACCGATAAACCTCCTCGATGACATAGGGGCCTTCCCATTTAGAGAGGAGTTTTTTTGCAAAGAACCTGAAACGAGAGTTGTACAAAAGAACATATTCTCCACCTTTAACTCACGCTTTTGGATTCTTTTATCATTCCATCTTTTAACTTTTTCTTTAAATAACTTGGCATTTTCATAAGCTTGGGTTCTCCATTCATCTAATGAGCTAATATCAAATAACCTCTTTTCACCGGCAAGTTTGAAATCATAGTTAAGTTCTTTGATTGCCCAAAATGCTTTATGTTCTAACTCAAGAGGCAAATGACAAGCTTTTCCATAAACCATTTTATAATGAGACATACCCATACGATTTTTATAAGCTATTCTGTAAGCCCAAAGTGCATCATCTATTTTCTTAGACCAATTCTTCCTGGATATATTGACAGTCTTTTGCAAAATTAATTTTATTTCTCTATTACTAAGCTCAACTTGACCACTAGACTGAAGATGATAAGGTGATGCAATTCTATGGTTAACATCATACTTGGCAAGCATTTTACGAAAAACACCATGAATAAAGTGTGAACCACCATCAGCCATTAGATATCTAGGGACTCCAAACCTTGTGAAAATAACTTCCTTAAGCATTTTAATAGAGGTGTTGTGATCAGCACTACTGGTTGGAATAGCTTCTACCCATTTAGTAACATAATCAACAACAACCAAAATATGTGTATACCCATTAGAGGAAGGAAAAGGTCCCATGTAATCAAATCCCCAAACATCAAATGGTTCAACAGCAAGTGAATAATTCATAGGCATTTCTTGAAGCTTACCAGTATTACCTATTCTTTGACATTCATCACAAGATAAGACGAACTTACAAGCATCCTTGAAGAGAGTAGGCTAGTAAAATCCAGATTGCAATACCTTGTGAGCAGGTCTATCTCCAGAATGATGCCTTCATATGCTTCGGAGTGACATTTCCAAAGGATTTGTCCCTGTTCATGCTCAGGTACACAACGTCTAATAATACCATCTACTCCTTCTTTATAAAGATGTGGGTCATCCCAAAAATAGTGTCTTAAATCATAGAAGAAATTTTTTCTTTTATTGGTATGTAAAGCTAGGTGGTTTAGCAACAATGTAATTAGGATAGTTAGCATAACAAGGAGTATTATTAGCACCATTTATTGCAGCTAACTACTCATCGGGAAAACTATCATCAATAGGTTGTGGGTCATCAAGCACATTTTCTAGCCTAGACAAGTTATCAGCTACGGGATTCTCAGCTCCTTTTCTATATGTGATATGCAAATCAAATTCTTGTAGCAAACGAACCCACCAAATAAGTCTAGGTTTAGCATCTTTCTTTTCCATAAGATATTTAATAGCAGCATGGTCAGTGTGAACAATTACTTTTGAATAAAAAATGTAAGATCTAAATTTGTCACAAGCAAACACCACTGCTAGGAATTACTTTTCAGTAGTAGCATAATTCTTTTGAGCACTATCTAGAGTTTTACTAGCATAATAAATAACACTTAGTTTCTTATCAACTCTTTGTCCTAGAACAGCACCAACATCATAATCACTAGCATCACACATAATTTCAAAAGGTAAGTTCCAATCAGGTGGTTGAACAATAGGTGCAAAAATTAAGGCTTTCTTGAGTGTTTCAAAGGCTTCAAAGCAATCATCATCAAAAACAAAAGGAACATCCTTTTGCAAAAGATTTGTAAGAGGCCTAGTAATGTTATAAAAGTCTTTAATGAATCACCTATGGAAACCAGCCTGCCCTCGGAAACTACGAATACCTTTGATATCCTTAGGACATGGCATTTTCTCAATCACATCCACCTTAGCTTTGTCCACTTCAATAACTTTCTCAGAACTCTAATGCCCCAAGACAATACCTTCATTAACCATAAAGTGGCACTTCTCCAAATTCAAGACAAGATTTGTTTGTTCACATCTCTGCAAAACTCGATCAAGATTGCTTAAACGATCATCAAAAGACTTCCCATAAACAGAGAACTCATCCATGAAAGCCTCTACAATCTTTTCACAAAAGTCAGAGAATATAGGAGTCATACAACTTTGAAAGGTAGCAGGTGCATTGCATAAACCAAAAGGAATACGTCTATAAGCATAAGTTCCAAAGGGACAAGTAAAAGTGGTCTTTTCTTGATCAGGTTGAGAAATATGTATTTGCGAAAAACCAGAGTATCCATCAAGGAAGCAAAAGTGTGTGTGCTTAGATAATCTTTCTAGCATTTGATCAATAAAAGGCAGAGGGTAATGACCTTTTCTAGTTGCTTTATTTAGTTTTCTAAAATCAATTACCATTCTATAGCTTGTAACAATTATTTGTGTAATAAGTTCATTCTTATCATTATGAACAACAGTAATACCTCCTTTCTGATGAACACAATGAATTGGGCTTACCCATCTACTATCAGCTATAGGATATATTATACCTGCTTCCAGAAGTTTCAATATTTCCGTTCTTACCACTTCTTTCATCTTTGGATTTAACCGACGTTGATGATCAACAACGGGTTTAGCATCAGGTTCCATATTGATCTTATGCTGACATAGAGTGGGACTAATGCCCTTTAAGTCATTAAGAGTATATCCAATAGCATCTCGGTGCTTCCTTAGAACTTTCAATAATCTTTTTTCTTCATGTTCTGAAAGGTTAGCACTAATAATAACATAATATATCTGATTTTCATCAAGACAAGCATATTTCAAAGTGTCAGGAAATTGTTTTAATTCAAACACAGGATCAACTTTACGTGGAAGAGGACCTCCTGGAGTTTCAATAGGTAGATTGTGTTTAAGAAGATGACGTTGTTCAAAGAAAATATCATCTATTTCATTTCTTTCATGCATATGTAAATCATTTTCGTGGTCTAGAAAATATCGTTCTAGAGGATCAGTAGGAGGCACAACAATAGAAGCAAGACCAATTATTTCATCCTTACTAGGCAATTCTTTTTCATGAATCTTTCTATTAAACTTGGAGAAATTAAATTCATGAGACTCATCACCAACACTAACACTGACAGTTTGTTTCTCACAATCTATTTTAGCATTAACGGTGTTCAAGAAATGTCTACCAAAGATAATGGGACAAAAGTCATATTATGGGGAACCAAGAACAAGGAAATCAGTAGGGTATATTATTTTCCCACACAAGACTTCAACATCTCTAACAATCCCAATTGGCGATATGGTATCTCTATTAGCAAGTTTAATAGTAACATCTATATCTTCTATCTCTGCGGGTGCTATGTCATTCATAATTTCTTGATATAAAGTGTAAGGAATAGCACTCACACTAGCACCTATGTCACATAAACCATGATAACAATGATCTCCTATTTTAACTGAGACAACGGGCATGCCAACAACAGGTCTATGTTTATCCTCTTTATCGGGTTTGGCAATTCTAGCAGCTTCTTCACAGAAGTAAATAACATGTCGGTCTACATTTTCTTCCAAGAGATCTTTAACCATAGCAATATTAGGTTCTACTTTAATTTGTTCATCTAGTTTAGGTGTTCTAATATAACTTTTTTAACCATAGTTGAAACTTTAGCATGTTCCTTTATCCTAACAGGAAAAGGTGGTTTTTCAATATAAGAAGTAGGAACAACTGGATCAACATTATAAAGTATAGTTTCTTCCTTAGCTAGTACCAGTTCTTTAGTTTCTTCTTTAATAGGTGGGTGATATTTAAACCACTTCTCTTTAGGGGGATCAACATGAGTAGCAAATGATCCACAAAATGAGGCTACTATCTCAGAGTCAAGTCCATATTTAGTGCTAAACTTTTGAAAAGCATCGGTATCCATAAACGATTTAACACAATCATACTTAAGCTTAACACAATCATCGAGTTCCCAATCTTCAGAGTTGCGTTTAATTATTTCCAAAAGATCCCACTGGAATTCAATAGTCTTCTTTGTAAAAGAACCAGCGCAAGAAGTATCAAGCATGGATTGATCATTACGAGAAAGCTGAGCATAAAAGTTCTGGATAATAATTTATCTTGATAGCTCAAGATTGGGGCATGAATATAACATTGACTTAAGCCTCCCCCGAGCTAGAGCGATACTTTCTCCTTCACGAGGGCAAAAATTATATATGTAATTCCGATCATGGTGAACTAGATGTATAGGATATCTTTTTGGTGAAACTCCAATTTCAATCGGTTCTAGTTCCAAGCTCCAATATCATCGCATAGCCTATACCATGCTAATGCTTTTCCCTTCAAAGATAAAGGGTAAACCTTCTTAATACCTTGATCTCCGGGTAAACCTGCAAGCTTAAACAATCCACAAATTTGTTCCACATATATCAAGTGCATATCAGGATGTTCGGTTCCGTCTCCTGCATAAGGATTAGCTAGCAGTTGTTCTATCATACCCAAAGGAATTTCATATTCAATATTTTAATAGGTGCAGCAGGTTGAGGGGTAGCTAATTGTGGTTCCGGTCGAGGTGAAGATACCCCGAACAAACCCCTCAAAGGATTGTTCTCCATAGTAACAAGTGACAATAAATTTCAGCACACTATATGAATGTTTCCTTACCATTTTCCACTTACCAAAAGTGCTTCACTCCCTGGCAACGGCGCCAGAAAATAGCCTAGATGACACAAAAGTATAGGGGATCAATTGTAGCTCTTTTTGATAAGTAAGAGTGTCAAACCAAACGAGGAGCCGAAGGAAATGACAAGTGGTTTTCAGCAAGGTAATGTCTGTAAGTGCTAAAATTGTAAGTAACAGAGTAGTTTGATAGCAAGATATTTTTGTAACGAGCAAGTAATGGTAGTAGTAACAAAAGTGCAGCAAGGTAGCCCAATCCTTTTGAGGTAAAGGACATGCCAAGATGGTCTCTTATAATAAGCAAAGCGTTCTTGAGGGTACACGAGAATTTCATCTAGTCACTTTCACCATGTTGGTTCGATTCGTGTTCGCTAGTTTGATAATTTGGTATGTGGGTGGATTGGTGATTAGTTACTGTTCTTACTTAAACAAACCTCCTACTTATGATTAACCATCCTGCAAGCATCCGCAACTACAGGAAAAGTATTAAGAATAAATTCTAACCATAGCATTAAACTTTTGGATCCAATCGGTCCCTTACAGAATAGCACATAAACTGGGGTTTAAGCTTCTGTCACTCTCGCAGCCCATCATCTAATTACTACTCCACAATGCATTCCCTTAGGCCCAAATATGGTGAAGTTTCATGTAGTCGACGTTCACATGACACCACTAACGGAATCACAACATACATACTATCAAAATATCGAACACATATCAAATTCACATGATTAGTTGCACCATGATTTCTCTCGTGACCCCAAGAACAAAGGTAACTACTCATAAACGATAAGCATGCTCAAGATCATAGGGGTATTAAATAGCATATTGGATCTGAACATATAATCTTCCACCAAATAAACCATATAGTAATCAACTACAAGATGTAATCAACACTACTAGTCACCCACAAGCACCAATCTATCTTTCCGGTAACAAGATTGAACACAAGAGATGAATTAGGGTTTGAGATGAGATGGTGTTGTTGAAGATGTTGATGGAGATAGCCCTCCCCAAGACGGGAGAGTTGTTGGTGATGATGATGACGATGATTTCCCCCTCCGGGAGGGATGTTCCCCCGGCGGAATCGCTCAGTCGGAGGGCAAAAGTGCTCCTGCCCAAGTTCTGCCTCGAGACGGTGGTGCTCCGTCCCGAAAGTCCTCTTCTTCTTTTTTCTAGGTCAGAAAGACTTATATATCAGAACTTGGGCGATGTCTACTACGCAACTTTATTCTTGTAGACACGTGTTGGGCCTCCGAGCGCACAGTTTTGTAGGACAGTAGCAATTTTCCCTCAAGTGGATGACCTAAGGTTTATCAATCCGTAGGAGGTGTAGGATGAAGACGGTCTCTCTCAAACAACCCTGCAACAAAATAATAAAAAGTCTCTTGTTTCCCCAACACACCAAATACAATGGGAAATTGTAGAGGTGCACTAGTTCGACGAAGAGATGGTGATACATGTGTAATATTGATAGTAGATATTGATTTTTGCAGTGCAAACAATAAAAAACACCAAGGTAGCAAGTAACAAAAGTGAGCACAAACAGTATTGCAATGATGGAAGACAAGGCCTAGGGTCCATACTTTTTCTAGTGCAATCTCTCAACAGTGCTAATATAATTGGATCACATAACCACCCCTCAACAAAATCACCTCAAAGTTATTCTTTCCGTTCAACCTATCAAGAGTTCAAACTAAAACAACATAAAGTTATCCTTTCCGATCTATCTATCAAGAGTACGTACTAGAATAACACAAGGTTATCTTTTCCAATCGACCTTTCAAGAGTTCGTACTAAGATAACACAAAGTTATCCTTCCCGATCGATCTATCATGAGTTCGTACTAAGATAACACCAATACATATTCAAAGAGTGCCCCAAGATTTCTACCGGAGAAACAAAGACAAGAACATGCATCAACCCCTATGCATAGATTACCCCAATGTCACTTCGGAAATCCGCAAGTTGAGTGCCAGAACATATATCAAGTGGAACAATATGATACCCCATTGTCACCACGAGTATTCAATTGCAAGACATATATCAAGTGTTCTCAAATCCATAAAAGAATTCAATCCAAAGAAATCTCAAAGGGAAAACTCAATTCATCACAAGATAGAGAGGGGAAAACACCATATGATCTGACTATATTAACAAAGCCCCCGATACATCAAGATCATGCCATCAAGAACACGAGAGAGAGAGAGAGAGAGAGAACACATAGCTACTGGTACATACCCTCAGCCCCGAGGGTGGACTACTCCCTTCTCATCACGGTGGCCGCCGAGATGATGAAGATAGCCACCGATAATGATTTCCCCCTCCGACGGAGTGCCGGAAGGGCTCTACATTGGATCTCGTGGAAAATAGAGCCTTGCGGCGGTGAAACTTCTGATCTAGTTCTACCCCGAAGGGTTTCGGAATATTTGTGAATTTATAGGGTAAAGAGTGGGTGTGGGAGGCCACCGAGGTGGGCACAACCCTCCTGGGTGCGCCAGGGGGGCCTGGTACACCCTGGTTGGTTGTGCCCCCCTCGGGGCACCCCTAGGTGCTGCTTCAGCCCATTGGGTGTCTTCTGGCCCATAAAAGTTCTCCAAAAAATTTCGTGGTGTTTGGACTCCGTTTGATATTGATTTCCTGCGATGTACAAAACATGCAGAAAAGAGCAACTGGCAATTGGCACTATGTCAATAGGTTAGTCCCAAAAAATGATATAAAATGACTATAAAATTATTGTAAAACATCCAAGAATGATAATATAATAGCATGGAACAATAAACAATATAGATACGTTGGAGACGTATCAGCATCCCCAAGCTTTAATTCCTGCTCGTCCTTAAGTAGGTAAATGATAAAAACAGAACTTTTGATGTGGAATGCTGCCTATCATGTCATATCTATCGGTGTACAAAAGTAGGGGTCCTTTTGCACGCCTTTACTTGTGCACGGGAAGTTGTAGCCGCGCCTACGGCCACGCTTGGCAGGGCAGACGAAGGAGGGGCACGAGACAGCCAAGGCAACACTCAATCCAGAGGCATGAAGAATAGTGGGGCAAGGTGGGCTCCTCCCCCGGCAATGCCCTTGCCCGGGTGGCCTACGTGACCCCGACAAGAGCCTTTCCGGGGCAGCTCGCCCAAGCACCAGCAAAGCCACCACCCATGGGTCTGAGAGCTCTCACACCATTGACAACGTCAAGGCCAAGATTCAAGGGACGCCTGCACAGTGGCATGCAGATCCTTGTAGGGCCAAGGGGCCTGAAAACCTAGACAAGGGACCAGAAGACGAAGACCCCCGGCAAGAGCCTTGCTGGGGACGACTGAAGACCCCCGGCAAGATCCTTGCCGGGGACAGCCACAAGACCCCGGAAGACACCTTATCGGGGGCGTCTGCGGGGCCATAGCTAGGCCCGCGCCCGCCAAGGTTTCGCCGTCCCACGGCCACTCCTATGCGACAACCGACTCGCCAACTGGACAAGCACCTACGTGGTAGCATGCAGCCCCTAAGCCAACTACAAGCACCTGCGTGGTGGCATGCAGATCTTCGTGAAGACCCTGCCACCACAGCAGCTAGCAGCCAGCGTGGTGCCGCATGCCTTGTAAGCCTGGACGTGTGTCGGAGCGAGGTGAGGTGGCAATGGGCAGGACAAGCTTTCTTGTCGTCCCCGATAAAGCTAGGGGACACATAGGCGGCACATTAAATGTGTTTGTCCTAAGATGTCAGGAGATAACCTTGTACACTGTAGTAACTTTACACCTCATGTGTGTCACTGTGGCAACCCCTTTGTCATATAAAAGGAGGCCCGAGGCATACTGAGAGGGGATTCAGACTTTTTGGATAGGCACGCATAGCAGCCAGTTCAAGAGCTCAAGAACACCAAATATACACAGACATGCAGGACTAGGATTTTACGCACCATCTTAAGGCCCGGACCTGGGTAAAAATCCCCATGCGTTGATCGTCTAGACCCTCTCTTGGCATAGCTCTACGCTCCGCAAATCGTTGTAGGGGTCCCCGGGATCGCATAGGTGTCCTTTCCCTGACATCTTTGGCGCGCCAGGTAGGGGCGTGCTAGGTTGTGCAAATCTGGTCTCGGAGTGAACGCGCCTCCTCCTCCATCGCGATGGCCGCAAAGAAGAAGGCGGCGGGGGGAGGTCAACATCATCCCGATTGTTTTGGTGCCATCGGCCAGGCGGGAGGTGTCGTCTGCAGCCGCAACCACCATTTACATGGCGACGAAAAAGCTATGTCCTGCAGAAACTTGAGCAATTTCCTCTCTTTATAGGGTTATTTTCCTCGAAAGATCCCGCTCCTCGTATGGAGAACCTGCACGCAAAGGAGCCTTTGCGCTATTGGCAACACCCTTATTCTGTTTCGAGTTTGCTCAACAGTTCAAGCGGTTGCGCCGAGAATGGCAAGGTGGCTTACCCGGCAGCAAGCGCCCCTAGCAGGCTGCTAAGGATCCGTCCTCAAAGCGCCGCGGCACGGGTTTACACGCCGGCAAGACTATCCAACTAAGCGTAGGGTGCGTACATACAAAGAAAGATCAAACAGGGTGATAACGTGCATTGTTTCAAAATAATGCAAAGTTATATTACATCATTGGTCGCCGCGGTTCTAACTTAAGATAAATTTGTCTTGGGCGTGAACTCGCAGCGGCAATAAGAAGCGGGGTGGCTAGTCGCGACGCTGGCCTTCACCCTCTTGACTCCATCGACGCAACTGGTGATGGGCTCGGTACGCTCCTCGAGCGCCGTGAGGTCCGCATCCTCCGGCAATCTCTCAAGCGCATTGGCAAAGTTGACGTCGGGGTTCCAGAATGCCACCTTGGTCAGGGCACCCCGGCAGAGCTTCCGAGCCTCATTGGCTAGATAAGTTGCTCGATTAAAGCGGAGCTACTCCATGGCCTCGAGGACGTGCCCGAAGAACAAGGTCAGCCTGGCGCTAGGGGTCACGCTCGCCTCCTGAGAGTACTTGAAGTCCGGCATACCCATGACGCATAGCTGCCCGTTGAGCCTCTCTGCGATGTCGATGAGGGCGTCAGTCCAGAGCTGTACCGTGTCCACATAGCCATCATGGGCGGTGGCGTCATCCTGCCGCTGCTGCTTCTCACTCTCAAGGGCCTTGGTCAGGGTCTCCTCACGGGCCCTGACCTCCGAGAGCGTCTCTTCCGAGGCGTCCAATTTCAGCTTCAGATCGTTGATGGAGACGTTGGCGTCGGAGAGCAGTGTAGTCTTGTCAGAGACGGTGACCTACAAATCCGCCAGTGCCCGGCTGCTCGTGTCCCTCTCCTCCGCCAGCTTCAAGATCTCCTCCTTCAGCCCCTCCCGCTCCAGCTTCAGCTCCTTCACCATGCCGGCCAGGGCCAGGGCAAAGCATCAAGAGCATCCTTGTGCTTCCGCTCGAGCGCCTGGGTCCACTGCGCGACAAGCTTCTCGATCTCCTCGTCCTTATCACGGAGTGCGGCGGCAAGTGCCCGCTCACGAGCCTTGAGGTCCTCCTCTTGGGTGTCCAGTAGAGCCTTCTGCTGCGTCCGGGCGGCCTCGTCCTTGGCGGCCTGCTCCTTATCCAGCACCTGGGCCTTCTTGACGTCAGCCAGCTGCAGGGCGAGCTCTCTCTTGTGCTGGTCCAGCTGGTCCTGGATGGCGCTCAGCTCGTCCCGGGCCTCGTTGAACCAGACTTGCGTTTGAGCGACACGCTCCTCTTGAGAACCGCCACCACTGGTGCTCGGTTCGTCAACAACCTGGAGCCCAGCGGTGGCGAGGAACTCATCATCAAAAATCTCACCCTCGACTGGCACTCTGGTGCTTATCGTCCCTGGGAGAAGGACGAACAGATCGTTGCCCACCTTCAAATATTTGCCCGGGGCGGGAGCTGCGGAGGAGGAGGGTTGGTCGCTGGCCACCTCCTCCCCGATGGGCCCCTCGGCAGCGGCCTTGCCGGGTTCCCCGGCAGGCCCCTTGGCGGCCTCCTCGGCAGCAGCCTTGCCAGCGTCCCCGACAGGCACCTTGCCAGTCTCCTCGGCAGGCCCCTCTGCGGCCTCCTCGGTGGCGGACGCGGTGGCCTCCCCAGCCGCATCTTGGTGGCCTCGGCTTCAGCGTCCTTGGACACCTCCTCGATGACAGCATCGACATCCACTCGGTCCGGCAAGGGAGAGCCTGGGAACCAGAAGAGAAGATGAGGCGAGGCCGAGACCAAGGGTTCAGAACAGAGAAAAGAAGGAGCATCACATGGTGGAGATGACGGGGGACGGGAAGTAGGCAACTTACCCGTGCCTGGTCAAGGAGAGGTGTTTCCTTCCCCACCAACGTCCGTTGCCGGGGTAGAGCCACCAGTGCCCGTGCTTGCACCCTCTTCCTCCGTGCGCATGGGATCGACAGTGGATGCCCTTGCCGGCGACGCCCCTCTGGGTGGTGTAGTTGTCGGGGACGGCGTGTCGGGGGTGGCCCTCAGCAGCTCCTCTGGTTGCCGCTCTCCTCCTGCAAACTTGTGAGGTCAACATCAAGAGAACACACCCCAATGCCCGCCAGCAGGGAGTGGAGAATTGACTCACGCTGGGGGCTGGAGTGGGGGTTGCGCTGAGGGTTCTTCTTCGGGCTGATCACTACCAACGCCAGCGTGTGCGGAGCGCTTGCTGGGGGCTCGTCGCTCGTTGAGGCTTTGGTCCTCTTTGCCGCCCTCTGGGCCAGCGTCTCCATGTCGCTGCAATAATTAAATCAAGTTAAGGAAGGACAATACAGGTGGAGGGTTAAGAGACGGTGGAGGACAAAATGCTTACTCGTCCCCTCCTCCTCCTCTAGCCTCCTCTTCCTCGGGCTAAAGGACCCGAGATAGAAATCGGCCTCCGGGGTGGCGTCAACAGCCGGAGGATAAGGGGATGGCATCCTGGGATGCCAGGACGAGGAGGAAGCGGCGACCGCGGCCTTCTTTGATGCTCTCGTCTCATAGGCGGGCGGCGCCTAGGCCTGCTGCCGCTGTGAGGTCCTTCCGGGCTGGACCGGCTCACCGGAGCCAGCTCGCTGCAAGACGCGCCTCTTCCCTGGGACCGGGGGGGGGGGGGGGGGGGGGGTCATCCGCATCATTCTCCTCCTCGGCCGCTTCTTCAATAGGGGTAGCTCCAACGCCGGCGCTACTGGCCTCCCCGGTGGGCGCCGCCCACTCGGCGAACTCTTTCTCCACCGCGGCCGCATTGTCCTCGTCCTCCACGGTGCCAAAGCTACCGGCCTCCTCGGCGAGAGCTGCCTCCTCTGCCCTGGCGGCGATGTAAGCGAGCTCCTCCGTGGTAGTGTAGCGGATAAGCCACGGCTCATCACGGGCGTACCTCTCCGACAAGTTGTCGAAGAATGCCTGTACCACTTCTGCCTTTGGCTCGACCCAGGTCGGATCGAGGCCGTGCGCGTCGAAGACCGGCATCATGGCGATGATGGCGCTCTGGCAAGAGTTGTTGCTCGGTGGGACCACTCCTGCTGGCAACCCGAACAGGTTGTCGGGCTTGGCAGCCCCGGTGGCCTTGCCGGCCTTCTCAGCCTTGCCGGCCTTTCGAACCGGCCGGCCTTGTCGACCTTGAGCTGGAAGAGCCTTTGGCAGAGATGGAAGTGCTGCAACACCGTGAAGTTGTGGTTCAAGCCATGGCGGAGCCTCATTATGTCGGCCGCGTTCCTGAAATCCCAAGCCAGCCTCCCCTTGTTGTGCAGTGGGACAATCCGGCGGCGGATAAAATCGGCCCGATTATTTCAAGGGTGAGCCCGGTCGCGGCAAGGTGGTAGATCCTGGTGGTGGCGATCGTGAGCTTATGGTCGTTGGCATCAAGATCGCTCCAGTCCTTGCTACGGACCGGCGGCTTCGAACGGACCCGGAGAACTCCAACGGATCCGTCTCCTTGATCCAGCACCCCTGGCTTCGCCACTCCTCCCACCTCTCCTTCGTGGCACCCTCCGGGTACGCGCCCTTGACCTGCTGCCTTGGAATGCAAGCAATGCGGCCCGAGATGGTGCCCCCCGACTGGATGCGAGGAGCGAAGTAGTGGCGGAAGAGCGTCGTGCTGGGGAGCACTCCGGCAAAGCCCTCGCAGAGATGGGCGAAGTACGCCATGCATGCCACGGCATTCGACGTGAGGTCCAGAAGGTGGAAGCCGTAGGTGTACATGACGTTGCTGAAGAAATCCAAGAAAGGGGGGCAGAGCCCGTAGGAGAAGTAATCGACGAAGAAAGGGTTCCGATTTGGACCGCCCTTGGCGAAGCAGGAGGCAGGGATGACGCGCGTGGCGGGACGCCCTATCATCTCCCTCCCCCACAAGCAATTGAACTTGTCCTTGAGGGTGAGCACGTCGACCGTCGGCTCGAAGAGTGAGAACTGCGTCCGTAGCTCCACCAACGCGCTCTCCGGCGACTCTCCCCCCCGGCGTCCTTCGTCGTCCCTTCCTTCGCCGTCCCTTTGCCCATGCCTATCTTGGGCGCCATGACGGCTGAGAGAGGGCAGAGGATCAAGGGCAATGAAGGCGTGGTGACGGCAAGCAGGGGAAAGAACTCTGGTTTGCGCTTGGAGAAAAAAGGGGAACAACGGTTCCGAGATTGGAAAAGACGCGGAGGGTAAATGAGTAGCGCCCCTGCGGTTTCCTATTTTATGGGGAAGGCGCGGGCCGCCTCTTTACTATTCACCGCGACGTGACGCAAGCACGCTGCAACCGCTCTGCGCACAACCTCCATGTCACGCGCCCAATGCGAGTCGTGGGGAAGCGCAACCGGCGAAGGAATCACCACAGTCAAAAACCCTACTACGCGTGCCCGCGCACCGTTCTGGGCCTGGCCCAACAACGCTCTGCGCTTATGTGTGGCCCAGCCCGGGGGCTCCTGTCGGTCTACAAAAGTAGGGGTCCTTTTGCACCCCTTTACTTGTGCACGGGCAGTTGTAGCCGCGCCTACAGCCACGCTTGGCAGGGCAGAAGAAGGAGGGGCATGAGACAGCCAAGGCAACACTCAAGCCAGAGGCATGAAGAACAGTGGGGCAAGGTGGGCTCCTCCCCCGGCAATGCCCTTGCCGGGGAAGCCTATGTGACCCCGGCAAGAGCCTTGCCGGGGCAGCTCGCCCAAACACTAGCAAAGCCACCACCCTAGGGTATGAGAGCTCTCACACCATCGACAACGTCAAGGCCAAGATTCAAGGGACGCCTGCGCAATGGCATGCAGATCCTTGTAGGGCCAAAGGGCCTGAAAACCAAGCAAGGGACCAGAAGATGAAGACCCTCTACAAGAGCCTTGCCGGGGACGACCGAAGACCCCCGACAAGATCCTTGCCTGGGACGTCCACAAGACCCCGGCAAGACCCCTTGCCGGGGGCATCTGTGGGGCCACAGCCAGGCCTGCGCCCGCCAAGGTTTCGCCGTCCCGCGGCCACTCCTACGTGACGACCGACTCGCCAACTGGACAAGCACCTACGTGGCAGCATGCAGCCCCTAAGCCAACTACAAGAACATGTGTGGTGGCATGCAGATCTTCCTGAAGACCCTGCCACCACAACAGCCAGCAGCCAGCGTGGCGCTGCATGCCTCGTCATCCTGGACACGTGTTGGAGCGAGGTGAGGCAGCAATGGGCGGGACAAGCTTCCTTGACATCCCCGATAAAGCTAGGGGACACATAGGCGGCACATTAAATGCGTTTGTCCTAAGATGTCAGGAGATAACCTTGTAAACTGTAGTAACTGTACACCTCCTATGTGTCACTGTGGCAACCCCTTTGTCACTTAAAAGGAGGCCTGAGGCATACTGAGAGGGGATTCAGACTTTTTGGACAGGCATGCATAGCAGCCAACTCAACAGCTCAAGAACACCAAATATACACAGACATGCAGGACTAGGGTTTTACGCACCATCTTGCGGCCCGAACCTGGGTAAAAATTCCAACGCGTTGATCGTCTAGACCTGCTCTTTGCATAGCTCTACGCCCCGCAAACCATAGTAGGGTTCCCCGGGATCCCATAGGTGTTGTTTCCTCGACAATATCATATTTTTTATAGCATGGACATTTGGACTTTTGTATGGTTCAAAGCAATAGTCTAGTTTTGACATGAGATTATAATACTCAAGCATATCAACAAGCAACCATGTCTTTTAGAATATCAAATGCTAAAGAACGTTATCCCTACAAATCATATAGTCTTGTCATGCTCTGTCTTCCCAGCTCAAAGTATAAATCATGTACTACCCCGGTGTCAGCCAATCAATTGGTTCGTAGTTTTTAACGCACTTTAGCATTTTCAACCCTCACGCAATACATGAGCGCAAGCCATGGATATAGCAATATAGGTGGAATAGAATGCGGTGGTAGTAGACAAAAGAAGGGAAGAATGTCTCACATCAACTAGGCAAACTAATGGACTATGGATATGTCCATCAATCGATATCAATGTGAGAAGTAGGGATTTGCAGAGGTGCCAGAGCTCAAAACTTAAATTGAGAGATAAAATTATTTTGGGAGGTATACTTTTTCCACCAATGAAAACAACTCAAGGTTCCCAACACTTTCCATGCTAGATATATCATAGGCGGTTCCCAAACATAAAATAAAGTTTATTCCTTTTCCACGAAACTTTCACAAGCCATGGCTAGCCGAATCTACGGTTGCCTTCCGTACCAACACTTTTCAAGGAATTTATTATTTGACAACATAAAGTAAATTTGTTTTTCATTTCGGGACTAGGCATCCCTAATACCTTTGCCTTACTCTCGTGCAATGACAAGTGAATAAACACTCATCTTGAGAATAACACATCTAGCATGGAAAATATTGGCCACTCCTCACCGCCTCGCGAGCGGTACGGGCACACAAAAGGGAAATTTATTTCGAAAACTAGAGATGGCACATACAAATTTATTTAGAGCGGCAAGGTAATACCGCATATAGGTAGGTATGTTGTCTGATTTGAGGAAGGTATAATAAAGTTTATGCACGGGCGAAAATTGCGCGGTACAAGAGAGGCTAGCAATTATGAAAGGGTGAGAGCGTGTATAATCCATGGACTCACATTAGTCATAAAGAACTCATATACTTATTGCAAAAGTTTATTAGCCCGCGAAGCAAAGTAATACTACGCATGCTCCTAGGGGGGAGGTTGGTAGGAGTTAACCATCACGCGCCCCCGACCTTCACACAAAGATAGGACAATCAAGGATAAATTGTACTCCATCTTCCCGGCATAACGAGAGACTATACGTGCATGTTTCGGGAATCACAAACCTTAACACCAATATCTTACTAAAGCAGAATTACTCATCAACATGACTCACATATCACATCATCATGTCTCAAAACTATTACAAGGAATCAATTTTATTTTTTCCAATGATCTTCATGAAAGTTTTTATCATATCGTTCTTGGATATCTATCACGTTGGGACTAATTTTCATGTGTTGCTTTTGATAATCTCAAACGAATATAAGTGAAGATCATGAGCATCATATTTCTTTCTCTCAAATTAATTTAAGTGAAGCAAGAGAGAATTTCTTGAAAAATACTAAAGCACATCGGGCTCAAAAAGATATAAGCGAAGCACTAGAGCAACGGTGCTATAAAAGAGCTTCGTTGACGGTATGTGAATGCCGCTTACTTAGCCTCTCTAGGAACTATTTGGGGGCTCTATTTTATTTAAAAACTTTCAGATATAAGTATTTTATTAAAACAGAAAGCGAACAAAATAAAATGACATTTGAAGAATAGCACATCTCATGTGAAGAAGCAAAAACTTAGGATCAACCGATACTAACCAATAATTGTTGATGAAGAAAGGTGAGATGCCTATCGGGGCATCCCCAAGCTTAGATGCTTGAGACTTCTTGACATATTATCTTGGGGTGCGTTGGGCATCCCCAAGCTTGAGCTTTTGTGTCTCCTTAATTCTTCTCATATCACGGTTTTCCTAAATCTCAAAAGCTTCATCCACACAAAACTCAACAAGAACTCGTGAGATAAGTTAGTATAAATCAATGCAAAACCTTATCATCCTCTACTGTAGAAAATCACTAAAATTATTATTCAACATTGCATACTAAATGCCTCTACATATTTAATACTCCTATCCTCAACTAGAATCATTAAACACGCAAACATATGCAAACAATGCAAACATAATAGTAATCTACCAAAACAGTACAGTCTGTAAAGAGTGGAATTGTTCTCATACTTCCCTAGCTCTAAATTTTTTGAAAACTTACCACGTTATATAGAACTTCTTCATGCTAACTTTGTAAAACTTTCAAGATTTTATCACGTTGACTATCTAGAAGAATTCAGACAATGATAGAAAACTTTCTGTTTTCAAACAACAACATCTATACTTGCAAAATAAGCATGGTAAAGGCTATCCTTGACACTTTTATTGAAATAAAGGATGAAAAACATTATTCTAAATACCATAAAGTAAATCCTAACAAAATAAATTGACGCTCCAAGCAAAACACATATCGTGTGACGAATAAAAATATAGCTTCAAGTGAGGTTACCGATAATGTTGGAGACGAAAGAGGGGATGCTTTCCGTGGCATCCCCAAGCTTAGTTGCTTGGATATTCCTTGAATATTACCTTGGGGTGACTTGGGCATCCCCAAGCTTAGGGTCTTGTCACTCCTTGTTCTCCTCATATCGATATCTCACTCAAAACTTGAAAACTTCAATCACACAAAGCTTAACAAAAATTCGTGAGATGGGTTAGTATGATAAAATAAATCATTCACTTTCGGACTGTCAAAGATAAGATTCATAATTGTTCTCACACAATGCTTACTGTAGCATATCATTTCTACAATTTATATTGATCAATATAAGCCATAGAAACTAGAAAACAAGCAAACTATGCATTGAAAACAGAATCTGTCACAAACAGAACAGTCTGTAATGATCTGAACATTCACCATACTTCTGCAACTCTAAAAATCTTGAAAAAACTATGACCATGTGAAAAATTATTAATCTGCTGCAAAAATAATCAACTTAAAGTCACTCTTCTGTTAAAAATGAGAATTTTCTCGTGATCGCAAAAGTTTCTGTTTTTCAGCGAGATCAAATCTACTATCACCCAACATGATCCTAAGGCTTTACTTGGCAATTTATTGAAACGAAAGCTATAAAACATGATTACTGCAGTAGCATAATCATGCGAACACACAAAAACAGTAGGTATAAATATTGGGTTGTCTCCCAACAAGCGCTTTTCTTTAATGCCCTTTAGCTAGGCATGATGATTCCAATGATGCTCACATAAAAGGTAAAGATTGAAACACAAAGAGAGAATCATGAAGCATATGACTAGCACATTTAGGTCTAACCCACTTCCTATGCATAGGGATTTTGTGAACAAACAACTTATGGGAACGAGAATCAACTAGCATAGTAAGGCAAACAAGTGCAACTTCAAAACAATCAACATATAGAGAAGAAACTTGATATTATTGAGATATGTAAGAGCATAAGTTCCTCCCTCATAATAATTTTCAGGAACAGCATGAATGGTTTCAAGAATGTAACTATCAAATACAATACTTTTTTCATGATGCACAAGCATAGAAGATTTATTACTGTTTATGGCATACATATCATCATAATAATCATCATAGATAGCAACTTTATTGTCATAGTCAATTGAAACCTCTTCCAAAATAGTGGATGTATCACAAAATAAAGTCATGACCTCTCCAAATCCACTTTCATCAATATTGTAATAATATTCAACACCCTCCAAAATAGTGGGATCACTACTACCTAGAGTTGACACTCTTCCAAACCCACTTTCATCATTGTAATAATCATAAATAGGAGTCATGCTACCATCGTAATAAATTTTCTTATCAAAAGTAGAAGGAATGAAAGGATCATATTCATTATGCAAAGCATCCCCAAGCTTGGGACACACATTATTTTCAGAAAATAAATCTTCAAACATTTCATACCCATCAAACATAGCATCCCCAAGCTTGTGGCTTTGCATATCATCATAATCATTCATATCAATAGCATGAATGTCACCAATAGTATAGCAAACATTATTATCATATTCTTCCAAGCAAGTACCAAAAATATTTTCAAGATCATAAAAGACATCATTGTCTTCCCAAGCATAATCGTTACAACAAGTATTAGGCATCACAAAATCATACTTATTATCATCATCTTCCCTCAACATATTTGATTCACTTTCATGAGGCACATTGGTGGTAGGAGCATTGTTACTTGGGAGAGTTACCTTTTTGCCTCTACTTTTTCTTCTTATCTTTTTCTTCTTCACCACCTCACATGTGGGTTTAATCAATTTTTTCGAGCTTCTTATTGAAGAGATTGATTGCATAGGAAGCTCCTCCTCGTTACCTGATTCATCATAATAAACACTAGGAGGGTATGGGGAAACATTTTCACTTTCATTAGTACTCTCTTCATGTTCCATTTCTTTTCTTGTCTTTAGGTAGTTGGCAATATAAGTATTCTCAATGCAATTTACCGCACAAAACATATAAATTTCTTCTAGATCAAAATCAAGAAATCTATCGAGATTTGGAAAACCCTTAGTTATGCATTTCATTTCTTCTTACCCCAAAAGAAGACTAGGCTATTTATGATGCTCAAGGGTAATCAAGTTAGCACAATTTTTGGACACAATTTGATCATGAAATAATTTGCATTGGAGATTTAAATGACCACATTCATTACAAAGTTCACAAGGATGGCGAAAAAAATACATCTTTCAGCACAATCATCTAGCCTCTCTTTCAACTTTTTCATTTCTAAATATTTATGCTTCTTACAAAATCTATCTTCCCTATGAGGCATGTCTTCACAAAGTCTTTCCACACCACAAAAATCGACATGCTTATAAGAAGAAAAAATCTCATGACTAGTGCAACAATCATTAGCATTTTGGATATTCAAGGAATTCATACTAACAACATTGCAATCATGCTCATCATTCAAATATTTTGTGTCAAATATTTTATTGACTTCTTCTTCTAACAATTTAGCACAACTTTCCGATCCATCATTTTCAAGAAAGATATTATAAAGATGATCGATAATATGATGCTCCATTTTTTCTTTTTATTTTACAAAACCAAACTAGTGATAAAACAAGAAACTAAAAGATTCGATTGCAAGATCTAAAGATATACCTTCAGGCACTCACCTCCCCAACAACGGCACAACAAAAGAGCTTGATATCTACTATGCAACTTTATTCTTGTAGACACGTGTTGGGCCTCCAAGCACACAGTTTTGTAGGACAGTAGCAATTTTCCATCAAGTGGATGACCTAAGGTTTATCAATCCATAGGAGGTGTGGGATGAAGATGGTCTCTCTCAAACAACCCTACAACCAAATAATAAAAAGTCTCTTGTGTCACCAACACACCAAATACAATGGGAAATTGTATAGGTGCACTAGTTCGGCGAAGAGATGGTGATACAAGTGTAATATTGATAGTAGATATTGATTTTTGTAGTGCGAACAATAAAAACAGCAAGGTAGCAAGTAAAAAAAGTGAGCACAAATGGTATTGCAATGATGGAAAACAAGGCCTAGGGTCCATACTTTCGCTAGTGCAATCTCTCAACAGTGCTAATATAATTGGATCACGTTACCACCCCTCAACGAAATCACCTCAAGGTTATTCTTTACGTTCAATCTATCAAGAGATCGTACTAAAACAACATAAAGTTACCCTTTTCGATCTATCTATCAAGAGTCCGTACTAGAATAACACAAGGTTATCTTTTCCGGTCGATCTTTCAAGAGTTAGTACTAAGATGACACAAAGTTATCCTTGCCGATCGATCTATCAAGATTGCGTACTAAGATAACACCAAAACATATTCCAAGAGTGCCCCAAGATTTCTACCGGAGAAACAAATACAAGAATGTGCATCAACCCCTATGCATAGATTACCCCAATGTCACTTCAGGAATCCGCAAGTTGAGTGCCAAAACATATATCAAGTGGATCAATATGTTACCCCTTTGTCACCACGAGTATTCAATTGCAATACATATATCAACTATTCTCAAATCCATAAAAGTATTCAATCCAAATAAATCTCAAAGGGAAAACTCAATTCATCACAAGATAGAGAGGGGGAAACACCATATGATCCGACTATATTAACAAAGCCCCCGATACATCAAGATTGTGCCATCAAGAACACAAGAGAGAGAGAGAGGGGGGGGGAGAGATACAACACGTAGCTACTGGTACATACCCTCAGCCCCGAGGGTGGACTACTTCCTCCTCATCATGGTGGCCGCTGGGATGATGAAGATAGCCATCGGTGATGATTTCCCCCTCCGACAGAGTGCCGGAAAGGGCTCTAGATTGGATCTCGTGGACTACAAAGCCTTGCAGCAGTGGAACTTCTTATCTAGGTCTACCTCGAAGGGTATCGGAATATTTTATGAATTTATAGGGTAAAGAGGGGGTGCGGGAGGCCACCGAGGTGGGAACAACCCACCTGGGCGCGCCATGGGGCCTGGCGTGCCCTGGTGGGTGGTGCCCCCCTCAGGGCACCCCCAAGGTGCTGCTTCGGCCCATTGGGTGTCTTCTGGCCCATAAAAATTCTTCAAAAAGTTTCGCGGTGTTTGGACTCTGTTTGATATTGATTTCCTGCGATGTAAAAAACATGCAGAGCACAACAACTGGCACTTGGAACTATGTCAATAGGTTAGTCCCAAAAAATGATATAAAATGACTATAAAATGATTGTAAAACATCCAAGAATGATAATACAACAACATGGAACAATCAAAAATTATAGATACGTTGGAGACGTATCAATGGGCACCGGAGGTGGGCCTGGGTGAGAACAACCCACCAGGGCGCGCCTAGGCTCCCTAGCGCGCCCAGGTGGGTTCTGCCCACCTGGTGGGCCACCTCTGGTACTTATTTGCTCCAATATTCTTGAAATAATTCATAAAAATTCTCCGTGAAGTTTCAGCTTGTTTGTAGTTGTGCAGAATAGGTGGCCTGACGTAGCTTTTTTAGGTCCAGATTTGCAGCTGCCGGGATTCTCCGTCTTGGTGCATACCTTGCAAAATATGAGAGAAAAGACATTAGAATTACTCCAAAAAGCATTATTATACATAAAACCATCATAAACAATAGTAAGAAAACATGATGCAAAATGGACGTAGCAGTCACCTACTCTTGGGAAGACCATGGCAATACGACTGAGGTGTCCTACACAATGGACGGACAAATCAATATAGCTTCAAGATGAAGGGCAAGAAATATTTGTGTCATCCTATGTCACCAAGCCAAGTGCTCGCCGACAAGAAAGCTTCAACACACCATGGAGAGAGTAGTGAGAGAGGAAACCACCATAAGGAGAGCGGGCGTTGGAGGAAATATGCCCTAGAGGCAATGATAAAGTTGTTATTTATATTTCCTTATATCATGATAAATATTTATTATTCATGCTTGAATTGTATTAACCGGAAACTTAGTACATGTGTGAACACGTAGACAAAACAGAGTGTCCCTAGTATGCCTCTACGAGACTAGCTCATTAATCAAAGATGGTTGAGTTTCCTAACCATAGACATGTGTTGTCATTTGATAAACGGGATCACATCATTAGGAGAATGATGTGATGAACAAGACCCATCTGTTAGCTTATCATAATGATCGTTTAGTTTTATTGATATTGCTCTCTTCATGACTTATACATGTTCCTCTGACTATGAGATTGTGCAACTCCCGAATACCGGAGGAACGCCTTGTGTGCTATCAAACGTCACAACGTAACTCGGTGATTATAAAGATGCTCTACAAGTGTCTCCAAAGGTATTTGTGGTGTTGGCATAGATCGAGAATAGGATTTGTCACTCCGAGTGTCTGAGAGGTATCTCTGGGCCCTCTAGGTAATGCACATCATAATAAGCCTTGCAATCAAATGAGTAATGAGTTAGTCACAAGATGATGTATTACGGAATGACTAAAGAGACTTGCCGGTAATGAGATTGAACTAGGTATGATGATACCGACGATCGAATCTCGGGCAAGTAATATACCGATGACAAAGGGAACAACATATGTTGTTATGTGGTTTGACCGATAAAGATCTTCGTAGAATATGTAGGAGCCAATATGAGCATCCAGGTTCCGCTATTGGTTATCGACCGGAGATGTGTCTCGGTCATGTCTACATAGTTCTCGAACCTGTAGGGTCCGCACGCTTAACGTTCGATGACGATTAGTATTATGAGTTATGTGATTTGGATGAGGGAAGTTTGTTCGAAGTCCCGGATAAGATCACGGACATGACGAGGAGTCTCGAAATGGTCGAGAGGTAAATATTCATATGTTGGAAGGCTATATTCGGACATTGGAAAGGTTCTGAGTGATTCGGGTATTTTTCGGAGTGCCGGGGAGCTACGGTAATTCACTGGGGGAAGTATTGGGCCTAATTGGGCTTTAGTGGAAAGGAGAGAAGGGCCACAAGGGGAGGCAGTGCACCCTCCCCCCATGGGCTGGTCCGAATTGGACTAGGAGGGGCGGCGCCCCCTCTTTCCTTCTCCCTCTCCTCGTCCTTCCCTCTTTCCACCTCTTGGAAAAGGAAGGGGACTCCAACTAGTATTGGGAATCCTAGTTGGACTCCCCTTATAGGCGCGCCCCTCCTAGGCGGCCTCCTCCTCCTCCCTCCTTTATATATGTGGGCAGGGGGCACCCCATAGGAACAACAGACAATCTCTTAGCCGTGTGCGGTGCCCCCTCCATAGTTACACACCTCGGTCATATCCTTGCAGTGCTTAGGAGAAGCCCTGCATCGGCAACTTCATCATCAACGTCACCATGCCGTCGTGCTGACGAAACTCTCCCTCATCCTCAACTAGATCAAGAGCTCGAGGGACGTCACCGAGCTGGACGTGTGCAGATCGCGGAGGTGGCGTGCGTTCGGTACCTGATCGGTTGGATCGCGAGGATGTTCGACTACATCAATCGTGTTACTAAACGCTTCCCCTTTCGGTCTATGAGGGTACGTGGACACACTCTCCCTGCTCGTTGCTACGCTTGTCCTAGATAGATCTTGCGTGATCGTAGGATTTTTTTAAATACTACGTTCCCCAATAATGGTATCAGAGCCAGGTCTATGCGTAGATGATATGCACGAGTAGAACACAATGAGTTGTGGGCGATAATAGTCATACTTCTCACGAGCATGTCATTCTTTGATTCGGTGGTATTGTTGGATGAAGCGGCCCGGACCGACATTACGCGTACGCTTACGCGAGACTGGTTCTACCGACGTGCTTTACACATAGGTGGCTGGCGGGTATCAGTTTCTCCAACTTTAGTTGAATCGAGTGTGACTACGGCCGGTCCTTGTTGAAGGTTAAAACAACACACTTGACAAAAAAATTGTTGTGGTTTTGATGCGTAGGTAAGAACGGTTCTTGCTAAGCCCATAGCAGCCACGTAAAACTTGCAAGAACAAAGTAGATGACGTCTAACTTGTTTTTGCAGGGCATGTTGTGATGTGATATGGTCAAGACATGATGTGTTATACGTTATTGTATGAGATGATCATGTTTTGTAAATTATCGACAAACGGTAAGAGCCTAATGGTTGTCTCTTTATTGTATGAATTGCGAAAGCCATGTAATTGGTTTACTTTATTACTATGAGTTGGCGATAGTAGTAGTAGCAATAGTTGGCGAGACGACCAGGACACTACGATGAAGATCATGGTGTCAAGCCGGTGACGATGGATATCATGACGATGCTTTGGAGATGGAGATCAAAAGCGCAAGATGATCATGGCCATATCATGTCACATATTTTGATTGCATATGATGTTTATCTTATTATGCTTCTTATTTTGCTTAGTACGGCGGTAGCATTATGATAACCCACAAGTGTAGGGGATCAGTTGTAGCCTCTTTCGATAAGTAAGAGTGTCGAACCCAACGAGGAGCTAAAGGCAGAACAAATATTCCCTCAAGTTCTATCGATCACCGATACAACTCTACACACGCTTGACGTTTACTTTACCTAGAACAAGTATGAAACTAGAAGTACTTTGTAGTTTTTGTGGGATAGGTTTGCAAGAATATAAAGAGCACGTAAATATAAACTAGGGGCTGTTAAGATAAGGTCACAACTAATTTAATGATAGCGAGTGTGGAAAATTGGTGGTAGGAGTTGCAAAATTTCCCCTAAGCAATTGACTACTTTACTAGACCGATAGCAAGTTTTATGTAGGAGAGGCCACTGCTAGCATGTCATCCCTTACTTGGAATTCTATGCACTTATGATTGGAACTATTAGCAAGCATCCGCAACTACTAACGTTCATTAAGGTAAAACCCAACCATAGCATAAAGATATATTGGTCCACCTTCAATCCCGTATGCATCAATTTCTATGCTAGGTTGAAGTTTCTGTCACTCTTGCCCTCCAATACGTAGTCCTATCAACATACAACTCACCCTATGGTGTGATCCATGTGCGCGCTCATATGATGGGCACCAAAGTACAACAACATAACCACAAGAAATTTGAATCAATCATAGCAATTCACCAATCACCGATACGACAATGAAAATCTACTCAGACATCATAGGATGGCAACACATCATTGGATAATAATATGAAGCATAAAGCACCATGTTCAAGTAGAGGGTACATCGGGTTGTGGGAGAGTGGACCACTGTAGATAGATGGGGGAAGGTGATGGAGATGTTGGTGTAGATCGCCGTCACATGATGATGGCCCCGGTGGCACTCCGGTGCCACCGGAAGCGAGGGGGAGAGAGCCCCCCTCTTTCTTATTCTTCCTTGACCTTCTCCCTAGGTGGGAGAAGGGTTTCCCCTTTGGTCCGTGGCCTCCATGGCGGCGGAGGGGCGAGAGCCCCTCCGAGATTGGATCTGTCTCTCTGTCTCTCTCTGTTTCTGTGTTCCCAGATTCTGGCCCTTCACCGTTTCTTAAATTCCCGGAGATCCGTAACTCCGATTGGGCTCATCTTTTGACACGATTTTTATCTGAAAATTAGCTTTCTTGCGGAGGAAGAAGGGCATCAACCTCCTTATGGTGTGGCCTCGAGGGCCCAGGGCGCGCCCTGGGCAGGGGGCGCGCCCCCCACCCTCGAGGCCCGCTCAAGCATCATTTCGTGGTGGTTCCGCTTCCCAAAATTCACATATATTCAATAAAAAATCTCCGTCGGTTTTTATTCTGTTTGGACTCCGTTTGATATGGATATTCTGCAAAACAAAAAAACATGCAACAAACAGGAACTGGCACTGGGCACTGGATCAATATGTTAGCCCCAAAAATAGTATAAAAAGTTGCCAAAAGTATATGAAAGTTGTAGAATATTGGCATGGAACAATCAAAAATTATAGAAACGACGGAGACGTATCAGCATCCCCAAGCTTAATTCCTGCTCGTCCTCAAGTAGGTAAATGATAAAAAAGATAATTTTTGATGTGGAATGCTACCTAGCATAATCTTGATCATGTAATCTAATCATGGCATGAATATTAAAACACGAGTGTTTCAAAGCAATAGTCTATCATTTGACAATAGGACGATAATACTTCAAGCATACTAATAAAGCAATCACGTATCTTCAAAATAACATGGCCAAAGAAAGTTATCCCTACAAAATCATATGGTCTGACTATGCTCCATCTTCACCACACAAAGTATTTAAATCATGCACAACCCCGGTTTTAGCCAAGCAATTGTTTCATACTTTAGTATTCTCAAACCTTTTCAACTTTCACGCAATACATGAGCGTGAGCCATTGACATAGCACTATGGTGGAATAGAAGGTGGTGATAGACAAAAGGTGGGAGAAAGTCTCACATCAACTAGGCAAATCAATGGACTATGGAGATGTCCATCAATCGATATCAATGTGAGTGAGTAGGGATTGCCATGTAACGGATGCACTAGAGCTATAAGTGTATGAAAGCTCAAAAGAAAACTAGTCGGTGTGCATCAACTTGCTTGCTCATGAAGACCTAGGGCATTTGAGGAAGCCCGTCGTTGGAATATACAAGCCAAGTTTTATAACGAAAAATTCCCACTAGTATATGGAAGTGACAAAACAAGATTCTCTCTATTATGAAGATCATGGTGCTACTTTGAAGCACAAGTGTGGAAAAGGATAGTAGCATTGTCCCTTCTCTCTTTTCTCTCATTTTTTTGTTTTTGGAGGGGCTTTCTCCTTCTTCTTTTTTTAGCCCCTCTCTATTTTTTAGGCCATCTCCTTTTTTTATTTGGCCTTTCCTCACATGGGACAATGCTCTAATAATGAAGATCATCACACTTTTATTTACTTACAACTCAAAGATTACAACTCGAAGCTAGAACAAAATATGACTCTATGTGAATGCCTCCGGCGGTGTACCGGGATATGCACTGATCTAGCGTAGCAATGACATCAAAAAACGGACAAGCCATGGAAACATCATGCTAGCTATCTTACGATCATGCAAGGCAATATGACAATGATGGTGCATGTCATAATAAATGGAACGGTGGAGTTACATGGCAATATATCTCGGAATGGCTATGGAAATTGCATAATAGGTAGGTATTGTGGCTGTTTTGAGGAAGCTATATGGTGGGTGTATGGTACCGGCGAAAGTTGCATGGTACAAGAGAGGCTAGCAATGGTGGAAGGGTGAGAGTGCGTATAATCCATGGACTCAACACTAGTCATAAAGAACTCACATACTTATTGCAAAAATTTATTAGCCATCGAAACCAAGTACTAAACGCATGCTCCTAGGGGGGAGGTTGGTAGGAGTTAACCATCGCGCGCCCCCGACCTCCACACAAAGGATGACACTCAATAAATAAATCATTTCCAACTTCGTCACATAACGGTTCACCATACGTGCATGCTACGGGAATCACAAACCTCAACACAAGTATTTCTACAATCCACAACTACCCACTAGCATGACTCTAATATCACCATGTTTATATCGCAAAACTATTGTAAGGAATCAAACATATCATATTCAGCGATCTACAAGCTTATGTAGGATTTTATGACTAACCATGTGAATGACCAATTCCTGTCAACTCTCTAAATAGATATAAGTGAAGCAAGAGAGTTTTCATTCTTTCTACAAAAGTTATGCCCACGCTCTAACAATTATAAGTGAAGCAAAAGAGCATTCTACAAATGGCGGTTTTCTATGTGGAGAGAAACACGCAATCCAAACTTCAAATGATGTAAGTGAAGCACATGAAGTATTCTATAAAGCCATACTCAAAAGATATAAGTGAAGTGCAAAGAGCATTATATAAATCAACAAAGGATTATCTCATACCAACATGGTTCATTTATTAAAAGGAAAAATATAAAGTACACGACGCTCCAAGAGTTGCACATATCACATGAATGAAACGAATCCGAAAACATACCGATACTTGTTGAAGAAAGAGGGGGTGCCTTCCGGGGCATCCCCATGCTTAGACGCTTGAGTCTCCTTGAATATTTACTTGGGGTGCCTTGGGCATCCCCAAGCTTGAGCTCATGCCTCTCCTTCTTCTCCGCACATCGAGACCTCCTCGATCTTCGAACACTTCATCCACACAAAACTTCAACAGAAAACTCGGTAAGATCCGTTAGTATAATAAAGCAAATCACTACTCTAAGTACCATTGCAAGCCAATTCATATTTGTTTTTGCATTGTAGAAACTGTAATATAACTTTTCCATGGCTTAATCCACTGATAGAAATTGATAGTTTCATCAAAACAAGCAAACTATGCATCAAAAACAGAATCTGTCTAAAACAGAACAGTCTGTAATAATCTGAACATTCACCATACTTCTGATACTTGAAAAATTCTGCCAAAATTAGGAAAAATCAAAAATTTGTATAGAAAGACAGTGCAAAAAGTTTCAGAACCATTTGACGTTCCAGCAAAAAAATTAAAACCGCGCACTACAGCCAAAGTTTCTGTCCTGCACCGCACAAACCAACAAGCATTGTAAACATCCTAAAGGCAAAGCTTGGCACATTATTTTTATAATACAATGGAATTGTACAAGAGGATAATTATTTTTGATGAAAAGTTTCTGTAATTCAAGATTTGGAAAGTTTCCATGGGCATGAACAAAGTTCAAGGAGCTCCCCCATTTCAACGGTGCTCGTCCTTCTTACTTTCACTTTTCTTTTTTGAAGAGTTTTGAGTTCCCCTCTTTATTTTATTTTGTTTTTAAACTTTATAAAAGCACACAACAGAAATAAATGACTCTCTAAAACTTCTGGGTTGTCTCCCTGGCAGCACTTTCTTTAAAGCCATTAAGCTAGGCATATAGTGCTCAAGTAGTGGATCCACCCGGATCCCAAGGTATATCAAAGCGAATTTTAATTAGCCATTATTTGACATTTAGCAGTGAGCACAAAGTGATATGTGTCATGAAACAACGAAGTCTAACTCTCTTCCTATGCATAGCATGTCATACAAGAACAATTCATGCACATCAATTAAAGGCCAATGCATAGTATAAGCAGTTTCTTGCAATTTTATCATGTTGGAAACATAGAGAGGCGGAGATGTAGTTCCTCTCTCATAATAATTGCAAGTAGGAGCAGCAATCACATGCATATTATATTCATCAAAATCATCATGTGTAACGGAAAAATTCAACCCATCAATATAATCCTTAATAAGTGCAAACTTCTCCGATATAGTGTAGTTTGGAGAATTCAAAAAGATAATAGGACTATCATGTGTGGGTGCAATAGAAACTATCTCATGTTTAACTTAAGGAACTATAGCAAGTTCATCTCCATATGCATAATTCATATTGGCATCTTGGCCACAAGCATAGCAAGCCTCATCAAAAAGGGATATTTCAAATGAATCAACGGGATCATAGCAATCATCATAGCTATCATCCTTCGGTAAGCACGAAGGGAAATTAAACAATGTATGAGTTGAAGAGTTACTCTCATTAGAAGGTGGGCACGGGTAGCTAATCCGCTCTTCCTCCTTTTGTTCTTCGCTCACCTCCTCATCTTTTTCATGCAATGAGCTCACAATGCCATTAATTTCTTCTTCCATAGACTCCTGCAAAATATTAGTCTCTTCTTGGACAACCGAGGACTTCTCAATAATCGCATCAATATTGTAGTTATATTCATAATTAAAATAGAAATATTTCAATATAGCAAGATTTTCAGGCCTAGAAACATCATCATCAAAAGCATCTTTCTTTCTAAATAGAGATTCAATTTCATAAGCACCCTTAAAAGCAACGAATTCTTCTATTTGTTCCACATCATAATAATCATATATGCCATTAGCATAAGAAGCTAAGGTTTCATTATCATTAAATTTGCATGAAAAGGGAAGGTGTGGAGCCTTCATCCTAGAGCAACAAGTATAATCATATCTGAAGCATAGTTGCCGAGCAAGCCAATGCAGCATATGAATTTGATCCCATAACAGTTTCCCGTTTTGTGTCAAACGATAATCCCTAAAGTATTCACGTTGATCCAACATTACTCCCATTACATAGTTGAATGGGGTTTTCTCAGGATTATCAAAGTAGTAGATAATATCTTTCACATAATTGGCATCGAGGGTTTTAGGAGGTTCCCCATCTCCATGAGTAGCAAGTACACCTATGTTTTTTGGTATTTCGTGTTCCATATCCATAACTAAAGATAGAGAACAACTTAGAATAGCAAATAAAAACTACTTAGTGATAAAGCAAACAAGCACACACGAGAATATTCACCCCACGCTATTGCTCCCCGGCAATGGCGCCAGAAAAAGGTCTTGATAACCCACAAGTGTAGGGGATCAGTTGTAGCATCTTTCGATAAGTAAGAGTGACAAACCCAACGAGAAGCTAAAGGCAGAAAAAATATTCCCTCAAGTTCTATCGATCACCAATACAACTCTACGCACGCTTGACGTTTACTTTACCTAGAACAAGCATGAAACTATAAGTACTTTGTAGTTTTTGTGGGATAGGTTTGCAAGAATATAAAGAGCACATAAATATAAACTAGGGGCTGTTAAGATAAGGACACAACTAATTTAATGATAGAAAGTGTGGAAAATTGGTGGTAGGAGTTGCGAAATTGCCCCTAAGCAATTGACTACTTTACTAGACCGATAGCAAGTTTTATGTGGGAGAGGCCACTGCTAGCATGTCATCCCTTACTTGGAATTCTATGCACTTATGATTGGAACTATTAGCAAGCATCCGCAACTACTAACGTTCATTAAGGTAAAACCCCACCATGGCATTAAGATATATTGGTCCCCCTTCAATCCCGTGTGCATCGATTTCTATGCTAGGTTGAAGTTTCTGTCACTCTTGCCCTCCAATATGTAGTCCTATCAACATACAACTAACCCTATGGTGTGATGCACGCGCGCGCTCATGTGATGGGCACCAAAGGACAACAACATAACCACAAGCAATTTAAATCAATCATAGCAATTCACCAATCACCGATAGGACAACGAAAATCTACTCAGACATCATAGGATGGCAACACATCATTGGATAATAATATGAAGCATAAAGCACCATGTTCAAGTAGAGGGTACAGCGGGTTGCGGGAGAGTGGAATGCTGTAGATAGATGGGGGAAGGTGATGGAGATGTTGGTGAAGATGACGGAGGTGTTGCTATTGATCGCCGCCACACGATGATGGCCCCGGTGGCACTCTGGTGCCACCGGAAGCGAGGGGGAGAGAGACCCCTCCTTCTTCTTCTTCCTTGACCTTCTCTCTAGGTGGGAGAAGGGTTTCCCCTTTGGTACATGGCCTCCATGGCGGCGGAGGGGCGAGAGCCCCTCCGAGATTGTATCTGTCTCTCTGTCTCTCTCTGTTTCTGCGTTCCCAGATTCTGGCCCTTCACCGTTTCTTAAATTCCCGGAGATCCGTAACTCCGATTGGACTCATCTTTTGACACGATTTTTATCTGGAAATTAGCTTTCTTGAGGCGAAAGAAGGGCATCAACCGCCTTATGGTGTGGCCTCGAGGGCCCAGGGTGCGCCCCCCACCCTCGAGGCCCACTCGAGCATCTTTTCGTGGTGGTTCCGCTTCCCAAAATTCACATATATTCCAAAAAAAATCTCCGTCCGTTTTTATTCCGTTTGGACTCTGTTTGATATGGATATTCTGCGAAACAAAAAACATGCAACAAACAGGAACTGGCACTGGGCACTGGATCAATATGTTAGTCCCAAAAAAATAGTATAAAAAGTTGCCAAAAGTATATGAAAGTTGTAGAATATTGGCATGGAACAATCAAAAATTATAGATACGATGGAGACGTATCACATTATAAGATGATCCCTTACAGAATTTCAAGGTACACGTGTTCTCCCTGAGTATGCAGCGTTGCGACAGTTCGTCGTGCCGAGACACCACGTGATGATCGGGTGTGATAAGCTCTACATTCAAATGCAACGGGTGTAAGATAGTTTTGCACATGCAGAATACTCGGCTTAAACTTGACGAACCTAGCATGTATAGACTTGGTCTCGGAACACTGGAGACCGAAAGATCAAGCGTGAATTATATAGTAGATATGATCAACATAAGATGTTCACTATTGAAAACTACTTCATCTCACGTGATGATCGAACATGGTTTAGTTGATTAGGATCACGTGATCATTTAGATGACTAGAGGGATGTCTATCTAAGTGGGAGTTCTTTAGTAATATGATTAATTGAAATTTAATATATCATGAAATTAGTCCTGATAGTGTTTGCAAATTATGTTGTA
Organism: Secale cereale; assembly: GCA_902687465.1. Taxonomy (NCBI): domain Eukaryota; kingdom Viridiplantae; phylum Streptophyta; class Magnoliopsida; order Poales; family Poaceae; genus Secale; species Secale cereale. The sequence continues at coordinate 548,404,619 of LR738715.1, read as the reverse complement.
GATCAATAGCTCGCGTTGTAGCTCCCCTATGTTTTTGATATGTTCCTAGAGAAAACTAAGTTGAAAGATGTTAGTACCAATGATGGAGACTAGGTCCCCGATCTAAGGATTATCCTCATTGCTACACATAAGTATTATGTCCTTGATGCACCGCTAGGTGACAAGCCTATTGCAAGAGTAGATGCAGACGTTATGAACGTTTGACAAGCTCGGTATGATGACTACTTGATAGTTTAGTGTGCCATGCTTTACGGCTTATAACTGGGACTTCAAAAATGTTTTGAAAGCCATGGAGCATATGAGATGTTCCAGGAGTTGAAAATAGTATTTTAGACTCATGCCCGTGTCGAGAGGTATGAGACCTCTGACCAGTACTTTGCCTACAAGATGGGGGAGAATAGCTCAAAGAATGAGCATGTGCTCAGAATGTCTGAGTACTACAATCGCTTGAATCAAGTGGGAGTTAATCTTCCAGATAAGATAGTGATTGACAGAGTTCTCTAGTCACTATCACCAAGTTACTAGAACTTCGTGATGAACTATAATATGCAAGGGATGACGAAAATGATTCCCGAGCTCTTCGTGATGCTGAAATCAACGAAGATAGAAATCAAGAAAGAGCATCAATTATTGATGGTTAACAAGACCAATAGTTTCAAGAAAAGGGCAAGGGGAAGATAGGGAACTTCAAGAAGAATGGCAAGCAAGTTGTCACTCCCGTGAAGAAGCCCAAAGCTGGACCTAAGAATGAAACTGAGTGCTTCTAACTGCAAAGTAAATGGTCACTGGAAGCGGAAGTTCCCCGAATATTTGGCGGATAAGAAGGATGGCGAGGTGAACAAAGGTATACTTGATATACATATTGATAATGTGTACCTCACTAGTGTTCATAGTAGCCCCTGGGTATTTGATACTTGTTCGGTTTCTAAGATTAGTAACTCGAAACAGGAGTTGTAGAATAAACGGAGACTAGTTGAGGGTGAGGTGACGATGTGTGTTGGAAGTAGTTCCAATATTGATACGATCATCATCGCACACTCCCTGTACTTTTGGGATTAGTGTTAAACCTAAATAAATGTTATTTGGTGTTTGCGTTGAGCATGAACAAGATTGGATCGTGTTTATTGCAATAGGATTATTCATTTAAGTGAGAGCATAATTGTTATTATGTTTCCATGAATAAAACCTTCTATGCTCATACACCCAAGGTGAATGGTTTATTGAATCTCGATCGTAGTAATACACATATTCATAATATTGAAGCCAAAAGATGCAAAGTTGATAACGATAGTGCAACTTATTTGTGGCACTGTCGTTTAGGTCATATTGGTGTAAAGCGCATGAAGAAACTCCATGGTGATGGGCTTTTTGGAATCACTTGATTATGAATCACTTGGTGCTTGCCAACCATGCCTCATGGGCAAGATGACTAAGACTCCGTTCTCCGGAGCAATGGAGCGAGCAAGTGACTTATTGGAAATAATACATACTGATGTATGCAGACCAATGAGTGTAGATGCTCGCGGCGAGTATCGTTATTTTCTCACCTTCACTAATGATTTGAGCATATATGGGTATATCTAGTTGATGAAGCACACGTCTGGAACATTTGAAAAGTTCAAAGAATTTCAGAGTGAAGTAGAGAATCATCGTAACAAGAAAATAAAGTTTCTATGACCTGATCGCGAAGGCGAATATTTGAGTTATGAGTTTGGTCTTCATTTGAAACAATGTGGAATAGTTTCACAACTCACGCCACCTAGAACACCATAGCGTAATGGTGAGTCTAAATGTCGTAACCGTACTTTATTAGATATGGTGCGATCTATGATGTCTCTTACCGATTTACCGCTATCGCTCTGGGGTTATGCATTAGAGACAACTGCATTCACATTAAATAGGGCATCATCTAAATCCGTTGAGACGACACCGTATGAACTGTGGTTTGGCAAGAAACCAAAGTTGTCGTTTCTTAAAGTTTGGGGTTGCGATGCTTATGTGAAAAACCTTCAGCCTGCTAAGCTCGAACCCGAATCGGGGAAGTGCGTCTTCATAGGATACCCAAAAGAAACTATTGGGTACACCTTCTATCACAGATCCGAAGGCAAGACTTTTGTTGCTAAGAATGGATCGTTTCTAGAGAAGGACTTTCTCTGGAAAGAAGTGAGTGGGAGGAAAGTGGAACTTGGTGAGGTAATTGTACCTTCTCCCGAATTGGAAAGTAGTTCATCACAGAAATCGGTTCTAGTTATGCCTACACCAATTAGTGAGGAAGTTAATGATGATGATCATAAAACTTCAGATCAATTTACTACCGAACCTCTTAGGTCAACCAGAGTACGTTCCGCACCAGAGTGGTACGGTAACCCTCTTCTGGAAGTCATGTTACTAGACCATGACCAACCTACGAACTATGAGGAAGCGATGATGAGCCCAGATTCCGCAAAAAATGGCTTGAGGCCATGAAATCTGAGATGGGATCCATGTATGAGAACAAAGTGTGGACTTTGGTTGACTTGCCCGATGATCGGCATGCCATAGAAAATAAATGGATCTTTAAGAGGAAGATTGACGCCGATGGTAATTTTACTGCCTACAAAGCTCGACTTGTTGTGAAAAGATTTTTCAACAAGTTCAAGGAGTTGACTATGATGAGACCTTCTCACCCGTATCAATGCTTAAGTCTGTCCGAATTTATGTTAGCAATTGCTGCATTTTATGATTATGAAATCCGGCAAATGGATGTCAAAACTACATTCCTTAATGGATATCTCAAAGAAGAGTTGTATATAATGCAACCAGATGGTTTTGTCAATCCTAAAAGTGCTAACAAAGTGTGCAAGCTCCAGCGATCCATCTATGGACTGGTGCAAGCATCTCGGAGTTGGAATATACGCTTTGATGAGGTGATCAAAGCATATGGTTTTATACAGACTTACGGTGAAGCATGTATGAACAAGAAAGTGAGTGGGAGCACTACAACATTTCTGATAAGTATATATGAATGACATATTGTTGATTGAAAATGATGTAGAATTTTCTGGAAAGCATAAATGATTGTTTAAAATGAGTTTTTCAATAAAAGACCTCGGTGAAGCTACTTACATATTGGGCACCAAGATCTATAGAGATAGATCATGGCGCTTGATAAGACATTCGATTAGTACATACCTTGATAAGATTTTGAAGTAGTTAAAAATGGATCAGTCAAAAAGGAGTTCCTGCCTGATTTGTAAGGTGTGAAATTGAGTAAAACTCAAAGCCCGACCACGACAGAAACATATAGAGAGAATGAAAGTCATTCCTTATGCCTCAGCCATAGGTACTATAAAGTATGTCATGCAGTGTACCAAACCTGTTGTATACCTTGCCATGAGTTTGGCAAGGAGGTACAATAGTGATCTAGGAGTAGATCACTGGACAGCGGTCAAAATTATCCTTAGTAACTAGAGGACTATGGAATTGTTTCTCGATTATGGAGGTGATAAAGAGTTCGTCGTAAAGGGTTACGCCGATGCAAGCTTTGACACTAATCCAGATGACTAAGTATCAATCTGGATGCTTATTGAAAGTGGGAGCAATTCGCTAGAGTAGCTCCATGCAGAGTATTGTAGACATAGAAATTTGCGAAATACATACGGATCTGAATGTAACGGACCCGCTGACTAAACTTATCTCACAAGCAAAACATGATCACACCTTAGTACTCTTTGGGTGTTAATCACATGGCGATGTGAACTAGATTATTGACTCTAGTAAACCCTTTGGATGTTGGTCACATGGTGATGTGAACAATGGGTGTTAATCACATGACGATGTGAACTATCGGTGTTAAATCACATGGCGATGTGAATAAGATTATTGACTCTAGTGCAAGTGGAAGACTGAAGGAAATATGCCCTAGAGGCAATAATAAAGTTGTTTATTTCCTTATATCATGATACATGTTTATTATTCATGCTAGAATTGTATTAACCGGAAACTTCGTAAATGTGTGAATACATAGACAGAACAGAGTGTCCCTAGTATACCTCTACGAGACTAGCTCGTGAATAAAAGATGGTTAAGTTTCCTAACCATAGACACGTGTTGTCATTTGATGAACGGGATCACATCATTAGGAGAATGATGTGATGGACAAGACCCATCCGTTAGCTTAGCATAATGATCGTTTAGTTTTATTGCTATTGCTTTATTCATGACTTATACATGTTCCTCTAACTATGAGATTGTGCAACTCCCGAATACCATAGGAACACCTTGTGTGCTATCAAACGTCACAACGTAACTGGGTGATCATAAATATGCTCTACAGGTGTCTCCAAAGGTATTTGTGGTGTTGGCATAGATCGAGAATAGGATTTGTCACTCTGTGTGTCGGAGAGGTATCTCTGGGCACTCTCGGTAATGCACATCATAATAAGCCTTGCAAGCAAATGACTAATGAGTTAGTCACGACATGATGTATTACGGAATGAGTAAATAGACTTGCCAATAACGAGATTGAACTAGGTATGATGATACCGACGATCGAATCTCGGGCAAGTAATATACCGATGACAAAGGGAACAACGTATGGTGTTATGCAGTTTGACTGATAAAGATCTTCGTAGAATATGTAGGAGCCAATATGAACATCCAGGTTCCGCTATTGGTTATTGGCCGGAGATGTGTCTCGGTCATGTCTACATAGTTCTCAAACCCGTAGGGTCCGCACGCTTAACATTCAATGACGATTAGTATTATGAGTTATGTGATTTTGATGACTGAAGTTTGTTCAGAGTCCCGGACGAGATCACAGACATGCCGAGGAGTCTAGAAATGGTAGAGAGGTAAAGATTCATATATTGGAAGGCTATATTCAGACATCGGAAAGGTTCAGAGTGATTCGGGTATTTTTCTGAGTATCGGGGAGTTACGGGAATTCACCGAGGGAAGTATTGGGCCTTATTGGGCTTTAGTGGAAAGGAGAGAAGGGCCACAAGGGGAGGCAGCGCGCCCCCCATGGGCTGATCCGAATTGGACTAGGAGGGGGCGGCGCCCCCCTCTTTCCTTCTCCCTCTCCTCCTCCTTCCCTCTCTCCACCTCTTGGAAAAGGAAGGGGACTCCAACTAGGATATGGAATCCTAGTTGGATTCCCCCTACAGGCGCGCCCCTCCTAGGATGGCCTCCTCCTCCTCCCTCCTTTATATACGTAGTCAGGGTGCACCCCAAAGGCACAACAGACAATCTCTTAGCCGTGTGCGGTGCCGCCCTCCACAATTACACACCTCAGTCATATTGTTGCAGTGCTTAGGCGAAGCCCTGCGCCGGTAACTTCATCATCACCATCACCATGCCGTCGTGCTGATGAAACTCTCCCTCATCCTCAACTGGATCAAGAGCTCGAGGGACATCACCGAGCTGAACGTGTGCAGATCGCGGAGGTGTTGTGCGTTCGTTACTTGATCGGTTGGACCGCGAAGACGTTCGACTGCAGTAACCGCGTTACAAAACGCTTCCTCTTTTGGTCTATGAGGGTACGTGGACACACTCTCCCCGTTCGTCGCTATACTTCTCCAAGATATATCTTGCGTGGTCGTAGGATATTTTTTGAAATACCGCGTTCCCCAACAAGCGCCACAAGCCAAATTCGAGTACCTCCACATTGAGCGATAAGAGAGACATAGTGCTTTTAGCCACCAAAAGAGACATGAGAGAAGTGTGTGAGAACCCAACTAGTGTCATACACTATGTCCTCGTGTGCAAAGACGAAGTGGTTCAAACTAACAACTCTCACCATCTGCCTTTGGTGTTCTCTCAATTGTTGCAGGAATTCATGGACGTCTTCCCCAATGAGCTAACTCCGGGTCTACCTCCACTTCGCGGCATCGAACACCGCATCGACCACATACCAGGTGCACCACTTCCGAACAAGGCTCCCTTCCATGTCAACCCCAAGGAAACCAAGGAGATACAACAACAAGTACAAGAACTCATCGACAGCGGTCATGTACGTGAAAGCTTATGTTGTACTGTGTTATTTTCATGTAGCTACCGTTCTATGATGTTATAATATATTTATGTGCCTGATATGAAATTGGAAAACAGTTGTTTGATATGAAATGTGAATTTGCGTAATACTGGAATTATTAATTGTAAACTAATAAACCTGCTAAATGTGTCATGGACCTTTGCAAACAGTTCTAGCAGTAAAAGCGCTCGCGATGGATAGTCCAATGCCACACAGTTTTCTTCATCAAATTGTGTGTGATATAGTTGATAAAAGCAAACAGTTAACCAAGGCAGACCGTGTGTGATAGTTACACCTTTCACACACGAGCCTACACATAAAACTGTGTGGGATGTATGTCTGAATGGAAATGTTTTCCTGGATTGACTGTGTGGGATGTACATAAGAATGGAAATGTATTCATTGGATTGACTATGTGTGATATAAATACCTATGGAAATGTTTTTCTGGAATTCACCATGTGGGATGTACATACGTATGGAAATGATTTTTTCGGATTACCATGTGGGATGTACATACCTACGGAAATGATTGGGTTTTGATGCCTCGCCCGGTCGCACACGGCCCCAGCCTGGGTCCCAGGAGGGCCTATCCCCGACGATTTCTGGGTCGTGTGGGAAGGACCTCCCTATCGCCCACACTCACTTGGAGACGGTTCCAAATGCCGCCGCGGAAAGGGGTTAAAAATTGTTTGTTTAGGACCGACGCGTACCAGTGTGTAGAGGTATGTTCCCTTATAAAGTTCAATGAAAATGACAATCCCACAATATGCATCCTGGTCAATGCCTTTATGAGTTTGAAAACTACATTAGAAAACAAGATCGCTTCAATGCAAATGTTATGAAACAATTGAAACATAATTTTGATATGATTGCTCGCTTGAGTGACTTGTTATTTAGAATTTCAAATGATGTTAGAGGTATGGGAAAACATGCTTCTATGGTTCAAGCCCAGTTAGAACAAGTTGCCAAATCACAAAGAGAATTGCTTGAGGAAATGAATAGCAATAAGCATGACTTTGTTGTTAGAGTTGCAACTAGAGGAGGTAAAATGACTCAGGAACCACTTTATCCTGAGGGACACCCAAAAAGAATTGAACAATATTCACAAAGAAACAGCACCACTGCACCTAGTCCTTCTAAAAAGAACAAGAAAAAGAGAAGTGATAGGACTATGCCTGCTACTAGTGAACCTGAAGTAGAAAAACCTCCTAACAATGATAATGATGTTTCTATCTCTGATGCTGAAACACAATCTAGTATTGAATATCCACCTAATGACAACGAAAAAGATAATGTTGATGTTCATGAAGATGCTCAACCAAATGAAAAAGAACCAGATGATGATGTTGAGATAGAACCACCGTTGATCTTGATAACCACAACCTAAGAATAAAAGGTATGATAAAAGAGACTTCATTGCTAGAAAACACAGTAAATAAAGAGAACTGTGGGTTCAAAAACCTATGCCTTTTCCACCCAAGCCAACTAAAAAGAAAGACGATGAAGAATTTGAACGCTTTGCTGAAATGCTGAGGCCAGTCTTTTTGCGTACTCGTTTAACTGATATCTTAAAAATGCCTCCTTATGCAAAGTATATGAAAGACATCATCACTAATAAGAGAAAAATACCGGAAGCTAAAATCTCCACTATGCTTGCTAATTATACTTTCAAGGATGGAGTACCTAAAAAACTTGGAGATCCGGGTATACCAACTATACCGTGCTCTATAAAAAAGAACTACGTGAAAATTGCTTTGTGTGATTTAGGAGCTGGTGTTAGTGTTATGCCTTTCTCTTTATATAAAATACTTGGCTTGAATAAACTCACACCTACTGAAATATCTTTGCAAATGGCTGACAAGTCAACTGCCTTACCTATCGGTATCTGTGAGGATGTGCCCGTTGTTGTTGCTAATGTTACTATTTTTACTTACTTTGTTATACTTGAGATGCCCGAGGATGACAACATGTCAATTATCCTCGGTGGACCCTTCTTAAATACTGCAGGGGCTGTTATTGATTGCAATAAAAGCAAGGTCACTCTTCATATTAATGGTAATGAGCATATGGTGTACTTTTCGAAGAAATAATTCCAAGTGAATGGTATTAATGTTATTGAAAAATCTCCGACAATCACTATTGGAAGTTTTCAAATACCTCTACCTACTGTCAAAAATAAATATGAAATTCTTATTGTTGGGGACATCCATATCCCCATTGAGGTAACTTAGTGATTTACGAAAGTTCTTCGGTTTCATGCTAATCGAAATTGGTTGTTAATAAGACCTGATCAACCTTATTAATGAATCATTTTTGAGCGGTATGAAGTTGATGAATTTAGTAAGCACTACCTTATGTCCCTACTTTTTATTTTCTGTTTTTATTAGTTAAATAAAATAAAATGCCATGTTTTGTCGGTTTTCTGAATTTTCCGTGCAATAAAAAAATGACCCAAAAATAGAAGTTCTCAGAATGCCCTGAAAATTTTATACGATTTTTTCTGAATATTTAAGAAATTTTTATGCAAATAATACCTGGGGGGTGCACCAGGTGGGCACAACCCACCTCAGCGCGCCAGGACTCCCAAGCGCGCCCTGGTGGGTTGTGGTCCCCACGTGGGCCCTCTCACTTACCTCTTTAGCCCACATTATCACGTACCTCCAGAAAAAAAATCTCCATTGCCATCTCTCCCGTGTTCTTGAGCTCAAACCCGCGGATTTCGATCTCTTTGCTCAAAGCTCCATTTCCGAAATTATTTCGAGGGATTGTTGCTTGGTATGTGACTCCACCATTTGTCCAATTAGTTTTTGTTTTAGTGGTTTATACTTTGAATAATTATCTACTCTTGGTGCTGTTGTAGATGTGCTTGCATGTTGAATTCTTAGTGTTCTAAGTAGTTTGAATGCTTGCTATGGCTTCTATGTATCTCTATGAGTAGGTGCTATCAATTTTATAAAGTTTTTGTTGACAAATTTTTGTCACCCCAAAAAAATTATTTTTAGAAAATTATACGTGAACATGAATATCTTCAGGAAGTTTGGCTCAAAGAAGATCTCCAAGGGTGTTATTGGGGAATCTTCTGACAGTGATCTCCACCCTCAGAGGTTGGCAGAAGTACGACCGTGTGAATGGCCGCACATCCCGTTCCTGCAAGAGGCTGGAATCCTTGAGGAGTTCATGCAATATATTGCTAATGCCGGCCTCACTGACTTCATCGCAGATGAGTGTGACCAACACCAAATCCTCACAAACATCTTTGTTCAAAGTTTTACTTTCCTGCCTAGAAATAATCCTCCTGAAGTGAGCTTTGATGTATATGTTGAAAACCATCAGATACCACTTACTGAGTTTTGTGACATATGCATGATCCCGTCTGATGGGAGCTTAGCTGAGCCTAGGTCGGCCGAGTTTGAGGCCTTTGTTCGCATTTCAACAGTTGGTGATGAGAGAGGAGTGTCAGCCATCACTGCCGCTGGCTTACATTTTCATGTTGTTCGTTATTTTGCACTTTTTATGACCAAATGCTTGCTTGCTAGGGAGAAGGTGGGTGCACTTAGTTCACCAGACCTTGCTGTTTTGCGTCGTGCACTAGAGGGCGACAACACGTCTAGCTTGGGAGCTATCGTGGCTCGTCGCCTGCAGCTTAATAAATTCCAGGGTAAAATACATGGTGGGATTTTTTCCACTCGTTTGGCAGATCATTTTGGGGTTGTGAGACACCCTCATGATTACCCTTTGACTAAGGTTTACCTAGACCGTGCAGCCATGGATCGCCATCACTTTCTTGCACATGATCGTCCAGATATTGCCATTCCTTACAACCTGGTCTATAGCGTTAACACTCGTGATGTTATTCCATTACCTACGCCTGCTTTGTTTGATTTGACTGCCACGGGTGGATACCGGATTATGCCTGCAGACATCATCGCCTACTGGAATGCCCATGCTGCTGCAGAAGCTGTTGAGGAGCCTCAACAGTGGGATGAGTGGATGCCTGCACCTCAGGATCCCTACTATCCTCCAGGCTACTGATCGACTACCAAGCTCGGCCAAAAGCCTAAGCTTGGGGAGTACATGTTTCTCACCGACATTACATTTATGTTTACATATCATTCTATTTGTCGGTGCTCACACTTTTTCATTGTATCATCTATGCCTAGATTATTTTCTTGCTTTCTTCCTGTGTGTTTGAAAAACTTTAGAAAAACCAAAAAAAAAATAGTTGTAGTAATTTACTTTCTATGCATGCTTAGTAGTAGCACTAAAAAGAAAATCCAAAAAGATTTCCTTGTTCTTCTTCTGCTTGTTGGAAGCTTCCCCGTGTAAATAGTTTTTCTAGTTTTTGTTTTTTCCTTGTATTTGTGTGTTCAAGAAAACCAAAAACTCCAAAAATATTTTAGCGTGATTCTCTGAATTTCTTTTCCTTTTATTCAAGTTGTACCGATGTAATGCCCAGGATGGGACTATATCTCCTACGTGTCGAGGCACGACTTAAAGATATAAGCCCATTCTGGAATGATCGCAAGTTTGGTACCTTTGCACATCTCATGTAAAAATAGGGATGAAAGAGAAAAGATAGTTGGCTTACACTCGCCATGTCACACAAATTCATTACATATCCAAACATCATTCAAATGAACATCACAGCCCATCTAAGGGTAAAGATCCAAATGACAAGATACCAAACATAACATTAAACCACAGGTCTAGATCGAATCCTAGTAGAAGCTCTACTGATCAACCGGATAGTTCACATAGTAACGGCTACGCTCCTCGTCGTACTCCCAGTCTAGCTCAGTGCCATCGCCTGTGTAGCTCACCATCGTACCTGCATCTGGTGTGTTGAAGTAACTGTGAGCCACAGAGGACTCAGCAATCCCGTTCCAAGGTAACACGACTATCCCAGCCTTGGGTGTGGAACAAGGCTGAAGAAAGAACAAGAGGTTGCAGCAGCACTAGCCTAGCTTACGTAAAAGAGAGCGAGAAGAGAAGGTGCCTCGGTCGAGAGATGATCATGAAGTGATCCTAACTAAAGCAAGTCAAACATAACCCCACCGTGTTCACTTCCCGAATCCCTTTCGGAAAATGACCGTCACGGTACTCACGCTGGTAGTGTATTGGAACATGGTGTCAAGTTTTCTACAACCGGATATTAACAAGCTCTCATCTGCCACATAACCGCGGGCACGGCTTTCGAAAGTTCATAACCCTGCAGGGGTGTTCCAACTTGGCCCATGACAAGCCCACGATCCGTAGAGTCGCAACTCCAAAGTGGGAAGGCCCGAGTATCCTCGGAATCCCGTGCTCAAGATACTCCGACTAAGGTAAGGCTAATCCAGCAAATCCTCCCGGCGTGCTGACACCCTGACAATAGTCGCGCGTATCTAGTCTCAGGCCACGACCATATGGGACAAGCTACGGGTTTATACCAATCCTCGAGTTCCCTCGTGGTGGCCCCGCAGGTTGCCCAGTTTGGACCAACACTCATGTGGAGCACTGGCCCGGGGTTGTTGATTAAGAACTCGGGTTTGCAAGACCCTATGCAAGTTTTTTAGTTATTAGGCGAATAGTACCAATGTTGGGACTTGCTGGAAAAGACTTAGCACTTAGCGGTTTATCGAGGGAGTCCCATAACCCCAACCGTGTGAGGAATGCATAATCAAGGAACATAACACCGGTTTATACGGTTCCTAGGGCGGCATGAGTGGAACAAAACACCAAGCAAAAGGCTTAGCCTTCTACCCATTACCAATATATAGATGATTTCATTAATAATTAATATAGTGTGATATAACCCAACAAACTTCAACATGAAGCAAGCACCTTCAACTTCACCTGCAACTAGCAATGCTATAAGAGGGGCTGAGCGAAGCCTACGTATAGCCAATCAATGATTTGCATAGGTAGGGTGGTTAAACAGGTTCATGGTTACAATAGGAGGCTGACAGGAAAACATGGGCATCGAGGCAAAGCTATAGATCGGGACTTCTAGCAATAGGCAAAGATAGTAATGTTATCGGGGTTTGATCATCTTGCCTGAAGAGTTGTCGACGGGATTGTAAGAGGGGTCCTCGTTCTCAACCTCGGTAGTAACCTCGTGCTCGTACTCGTACTCGGTCTCGGCTTCCGGCTCTACTCAAACACAAGAACACAAGGCAACGAATCAAACAAGATGCAATGCGCAGAAAAATTACTGGATGCATGACTGATGCACTATGGAAGCAAAACAGATGCACTAAGGAAGCACAGAAAGTCTACATAGGAAGCACAGTGTTACAGCACAACAATATGCATCAAGCAAAATGCTTCAGAACATGATAACAAGAGGATAATATGAATCTACATGCAAAATCACACAAGTTACATATAGGACTTGCTCAAAACGGAGCAACGGGCTAAAAGTTACACCCGAAACAATAAACATGCACAAGCTGAACTTAACAGCCACATAGCAACTTCGGAGCAAGAGATAAATGGTCTACAGCACTCAAACATCATGGAAAGGAGCATGGACACAAAGTAGACATCTCCTACAACAAACAATTCCACTGGAGCATCCCAAAGGAGCCATGGATCAATAGCAAAAAGCTATGACATATTGAACTTGACAACAAAACCCTGACAGCAGTAATTTGTTGCAACTTGGGAGCAAGAGTTAAATATGCTGCAGCCACCCAAATAAGCATGTGAGAGCATGAATGGATAGCTAACAATATATACAACAAGGAATCATCAAGAGCCACCCCAAAACAATCATGGATTGGCCTAGAACAACAAGCAAACATGGCATCTGGAAATTACAGATTCCAGACTTAGTGAAATTTCACTAAGTGTTAAAACAGTAGTAACATCATGGCATCTTTGTGAGCAAGTTTAAGTCACCTCAAGGCATGGCATGGCAAGTGGTAAGCACCACAGCAAAGTACACATGATGGTGAATCCAAAACATCTAAGCATGCATCAAGGGGACAACCACATCAATAGCAACGAGCTCCTCTACGAGGCATCTCGTAACAAGTTTAACGACATAACAACCACATAGCACTTTGCAAAGGAGATAAACATGGCAAGATGATATCTATCATGCAAGCTAAAGCAATCAACATGTAGAGCATCTCAAGACGAACATGTGGACATGTCATTTGCATCATTTGGATAAACATGCACCAAGTTATCACATTGCAAAGATGGCATGAAAACAACTACTAACATCAGTTTATAACAAGTAGCACTCTTGCAACAGATATTTAAGCATCTAGATGGCCTCAAACATGCATGGCACAATGGAACAAAACGTAGTACAAGTCTCCACGATCATTTTGACATATCATTTGCTCAAATCGGACCATCACACAAAAAGTTATCACCATTGCAAAACAGCATCAGACAACTAAAAATGCTACAGACTTGGTGAAAAAAAAACACAGGGTCACGGTCAAAGTCAACGCGGCTGGGCTCGCGGGCGGGATGGGCCGGCCCAGCAGAGCGGCGGATCGGCGCAGTGGCTGCGCGGCCCACCTGGCCCGCTAGGGTTGCGCGAGGCGGAGGCGATCGGGATCCCGCCTGGATCCTCGATCCTCCTTGGCGTCGGCGGCTGGATGCCCCGACGGGGGCCGGCGACCTGGGGTGGCGCGGCGACCTGGCCGGAGGGTGGCGGCGCCGGCCGGTGGCGGGGACGAGGCGGGGACGAGGCGGGGGCCCGGCGGCGCGGCGACGCCCGGTGGCGGAGGATGCCGGTGAGGCGAGGTGGCCCGGCGGGAGGCGTGGCCGGCGGGAGGCCGAGGCGCGGCGGCGGTGAGGGACTTGGCCGGCCGGAGGAGGGAGCCCGGCGGCGGCGCGAGGGAGCTCCGGCGGCGGCGCTTGAGCGGAGGTAGAAGAAGAAGCGCGGGCCCACACGTCGGGGTGGAAGCACCGCGGCGGCACTACGGAAGCACGGTGGAGACTTCGGAAGCACGGTTTCCTGGGACGTCGGAAGCACGGATTTTCAATGGTGGAAGCGCCACGGATCAACGGTGGAAGCACCGGCGGTGAACTGTGGAAGCTTTAGGGTTTCAGACGCGAAAATTGGGGGAGTTGGACGTTTATATAGGCACAAGGAGCTAGGGTTGTCCAAAAGAGGTGAGGTTTTCAGCCACATGATCACAATTAGATGTCCTAGATGAAGGGAGGGGTTTGGGTTGGTTTGGTGGGCTGTTGGAGGGGTGTCTTGGGCCTCAAAGAGGGGGTACTTTCAGCCCATGAGAATAACTGTTGGTGTAGCAAACGAACTCCAAACACGACGAGATTTGACAGGCGGGTTACACACACCAAAACAACAACGCACGACAAGTCTCACGCCAAACCGGAAACGTTACACGGCCAAACACCAAAGTAGGCCTCGGGGATGCCACGGACACGTGAGAGAGCTTCGGAACTCAAAACGGACAACGGAAAGAAACGAGTGGGACCGGATGCAAACGACAACACAAATGCAATGCACATGACTACATGATATGAATGAATGCGCACACGCACACGACAACACGACGAAAACCCGAAAGACGAACAACCCGGAATGGAATAGATGGAGCCAAAGATATATATATAT
>LR738715.1:548355604-548382856 GCA_902687465.1 Secale cereale | reverse complement strand
GCTTTCATTGCATCTTCTTCTGCCTCCAGAAATCCCCTTTGCGCTCCGCCTCCACACCTCCGCCGCCGCCGTCTGCATCTCCGGCGTCGCCAGGCTCTCCGTTCCCCTTTTCCCCGCCGCCTCTGCCATGGCCCCGAAGACCGAGAAGGCGAAGGCGGAGAAGGCCAAGAGGGAGAAGTCGGAGCAAGCGGTGAAGCTTACCGCATATCGGAAGCGGAACCTCGTCTTCCCGCCGAAGCTCGGCGCGCGGGAGCTCTGGAACAAGTACTACTTGTTCTGGGCCAAGGAAACCAAGGCGCACCCCCGCACTCGAGCTTATCCGGCCGCCGCCAAGGACAACTACCCCGGCGGGTACTACTTCTTCGCAGCCTTCTTTCACTGCGGTCTTTGCCCTCCTTTCTCTGATTTCTTCTGCGACGTCATGCACACCTATGGCCTCCACCTTCTTGACTTCACCCCCAACGCCATCCTCACAATGGCGGTTTTCGCACACATGTGCGAAAACTTCATAGGAATACACCCAAACGTAGCGCTGTTTAGGCACTTCTTCACTCCTAGAGCAGAGGCCGGCGCCCCCCTCTCCGGGGGAATTTCTTGGGTATTTCGTCTGAACAAGAAGGAGTCGTACTTGCCGGGGGAGCTCCGCGGCAAGTGGGAGGAGTGGCGTGCAGATTGGTGCTGGATCGTTGAGGACGAGCCACAGCCCTTCACCGCGCCGCGCACAACGCCCATCGTGCGCGGCAGGGATTGGAGCGCGCTAGACTCGGACGACATCAAGCTCGACGTCGCCCTCGTCCGGATTCTTCGTCTTCGGGTAGCACGGCTGTCCGTTGCAGAAGTAGGCACAGACTTCCTTCGCCGCCGCATCGCCCCTCTCCAAGACAGGAAAAGGCCGGCCTGGGAGTACGGCAACCCAGCGGATATAATGAGGCTGCGCCCCGGGCTGAACTTCAACTTCACGACGCTGGAGCTGAAGGGGATGGTCCGGGAACTCTTCAAATACGACCCGGCCCACCCTGAGTGGTTCAGACCTCCCCGGGGAGTGGTGCCCCTCTGCAACAGCACAGTCCGGGACCGTCTCTGCGCCATGATGCCCGCGTGTGATTCGCACGGCGTGGACCGCACGTGGATTCCGCCCAAACCCATAGACGTCCTCAGCTTCTTCGACAACCTCGTGGAGGTGGCGAAGAACAAGGATGACATCAAGGAGCACACGCGGGACACCACCGAACAGGAGCTTGCATACATGGCTTCTCGGGCTGAAGAGGCCGCTGCAGCCGCAGCGGCAGGAGATTTTGGATATACGCCTGAAGAGCCGGAGGCTGCGGACGCGTCCTGCCAGGCGGAGGAGGCGGAGATCCGCAGACTGCTGCAACTTCCTCCCGACGCGCTCGCCGGGGTCCCCTCTCTGAGGCACTCCGGGATCCATGGAATCGTGGCCGAGGCCGCGGCAAGGGAAGGCGCTGCCGGAGGGAACAGAGGCGCCGCGGGGAGCGGAGGCGCTGGAGGGAGCGGAGGCGCCAGAGGAAAAGAGGCCGCAGCGCAGGACGCTGGGCCCAGCGAGCCAGCCGGGGAGGAGGAGGAGGAGGAGGCCGAGGACTCCGACGGATCTACGGAGCTCTACGCCGACGACCTCTCCTCGTCGGAGACCTCCCCGCCCCCGGCAAGCCCAAGGCAGTCTCCACCGAAGCGTCTCCGCAGGGCGGCGACGGGGGCGAGGGCGCAAGCGCCCCGGCAACAACCAGCTCGCCGGGCAGCTCAAGCTTCCCGGGGAAGCCAAGCTGCGCCGGGGGCGACCGGCGCACCAGCCGCGGCGGAGGCGGCCCGCGCGCAGGCCACGGCAGAGGCGCCCCGCAGGTCGGCGCCAAGCAGGCAGGAGTCTTCTCGGAGCGGAGCAGCGGCTCCGCCCGCTCCTCGGGCTCCGGCTACCACAGGGGCTGGGTCTTCGCAGCCCCCAGCCCCAGGGACCGCCAAGCGCCCGAGGGAATCTTCGTCTTCCGCTCCTCGCGCAGACGCGCCCCAGGTGGAGTATGACTTCTCCGCCTTGAGCGAGGACGACGAGGAGGATCAGGAGTAAGAATCCGAGATTTTACACCTTCTCAAGTTTCGTCTTGATTACTGTTGATGCTAATTTTGTTTGTTGCTTTGATTTCAGGACCTTGGTTCAGCGTGTGGCGAAGAAAGCCAAGGCGCCTGTGGTCGAGGTCGCGGAAGGCTCGGCCATCGCGGCAACTGGGGACGCGCCGGAGCCAAGCCTGCCGGACCCGAGCGCTGCTCCGAGGAGCAGCCCCCAGCGCAGCCCCCAGCGTAAGTCTGGGGTTTCGTACTTCCATTTGTCGAGTGCGCTTGGGGATTTTGTCTTGTTTCAATATCTTGATGTCTTTGTCTTGACTTGTGCAGAGGTGGAGCCACAGCGGCAGGAGCGTCCGGAGACCGTCCTCGAGGAGCCGCAGGCCCCGCCGTCCCCGCCAAGGCCGAACTCTCCGGCAAGGGAGAGTGCTCCGCCAAGGGCGGGTACTCCGCCAAGGGCGAGTACCCTGCCAAGGGCGAGCAGCCCGGCGAGGGCGGCCACTCCGCCAAGGCAGAGCTCCCCGGCGAGGGAGCCCGCCGCTGACGACGTCCGCCAAGGTAGGCTTTATAACTTGTCTTCTTGGTATTGTCTCTTTTTGGATTTTTGCTTGAACTTCTTTTTCTTCTTCTTCTTCTAGATCCTCCTCCCCCCGAGCCGATGGAGACGGAAGTCATCAACATCGAGGATGAGGAGGGCGCGCAGGGCGGCGGCGGCGACGTCCCTGTCACCGAGGACACGGCGAGAGCCGCCGAGCCGGCCGCGCAGGAGACCGCTCCGGCTGCGGACGCAGCGGCCGGGGAGGGGGACGGCGACCGCACCGCCGGCCCGGAGGCGGCGGGAGCACCAAGTGCTGCGCCGGCCGCCGATCCCTCCGCCGGCAAGGAGCAGGGCTATTATCTCGAAGCCCCCAACGGCGTCTTCATCCAGGTGCCGTGGGGTTCTTCGTCGCGAGCTCCCGCGGAGGGCGAGGCATTTGACGGGGAGGTCCTCGCCTCCGCGGGCTTAAAGATTGTCGAGGCGCCCGGCGGGAGTGAAGGGCCCGAGGAGGAGAAGCTGCTTCACCAGCTCCTGGCCCTTTACCGGGCCAGGCAGGCGAAGCTTGCTTCCCGGGAAGCCCTTGCCGCCAAGGCCGCCGTGGAGATGGAGAAGCGCGCGGCGGAGCTCAGCGCCGCCAACCAGGCTGCCCTCCGCGAGGTGGCGGAGGAGCGCGAGCGACTCGCCGGCGAATATCAGGAGTGGGTGCTGGAGAAAGCTGAGGCCGAAGAGCAGCAGCGGCTCGCCGGGGTGGAGCTGTCCCGGCGAGAAGGAGAACTCGCCCAGCGGAAGGTCAACCTCGACTCCCACGAGGAGGACCTTGCCGCTCGGGAGGAGGCCCTTGGCGGGGAACTGAAGGAGGCGAAAGCCGCCGCGGCTGCCGCGGAGACCGCCAAGAAGGAGCTCGCCGCCAAGGTCGCGCAGCTGGAGAAGTCGCTGAAGGTGAGCGCGGAGAAGGTCGCCGCGCTCATCACGGAGCGTGAGAAGGACGCCCACACCAATTCAGAACTCCAGGTGCGTCTTTCTGAGAGGGGCGACGAGTTGAAGGCCGCCAAGGACTCCATCGAGGACTTGGAGTTGAAGGTCTCTACACTGAAGGATTCACTCGACGCTGCCCGGGCTCAGGAGACCAAGTTGAAGGAGGAGCTCCGCAAGGAGCGGACCTTGGTGGACAGCGCCAACAAAGCGGCTGAGCTCTTCCGCAAAACCATTGAGGTATGGACCGAGGACTTAGTGTCTTGTGCGTCCAACATCGACCAGGAGCTGCTGGCGTTGAAGCTGGAGCACCTCATCTACTCCCCGGATCCAAACCTCCCTCACAGCGCCAAGCTCAGCCTCTTCTTCAGGGGAATCGCGCCGGCCCTTGCAGATCTGCGGAAGAAGATCCCCGCACAACTGGCCGAGGAGACGCGCCTACTCTGCACGGGAACTCTGGAGCGCGTGCTGACGAAGATCGTATACCGCAACCCGGGCATAAACCTCACCAACGTTCTTCGCAGCTTGCCGGCTGACGCGGACATGGAGGCTCTGAAGGAGCAGGTCGCCCACATCATTGCCAAGGTGGCCAAGATCTCCAGGATTGAGGGCGACCGCGTAGATTAGGCCTCCATTATCTTTATCTCTTTTTGTTGCTGCATAGGGTGTTATGAACTCATTAATCATTGCGACAAGTTATCTTTTGTAAGATATTTATCTCATTTTGATCAATCAGTGCAATGTTATCTTCCTTGTCTTAATCCTTGACTTTGTATGTTTTTCACCCTACGCTCCCGGGGAGCTTGCCGACAAGGAACCTTTGCCGCGAGCGCTGAGTGCTGGACTCTGAGCAGCCTGCTGGCCAAGGTCTCACCGGCGAGCAACCTCGCCGCGGCTAGTCGCAACGCACTTAACTTGCTGAGCGTACTCGGAAACGAAGCAAGGGCGCGACACTTGTCGCAGCTCACTTAAATCGTTGAGCGAACTCGGAAACAAGATAAGGGTGCGGCAAGCTACGGGTAGGTTCCTCCGCGCACAGGTTTTCCATACAAAGTGTGATTGTTCAAGGAAGACAACTAAAATTTTAAAAATTTGAACTGGCCAAATTCTAATAACTTAGCTTTCATATATTGCTCGCTTCCCGGTAAGGCTTCTCTTTCTTGAACAGCACTTGGTTCCTCCTCCACCTCCTTCCCCCCCGGCAAACTTGTGCGCGAGGAACGTTCCTTCTGCTTAAGAGGCAAGGGAAAAGAAGAGGAAAACAAGTATATGGCCTTTCGGCGTGCTAATGCTTACCAGACACTTGAGTGTTGCGCCAAATGCCAAACAACACATGCAAATACCAAAGAAAAGCATGCAAAAGGCAATCAGCGCAAAACACAAAAACTTTACTGATGCACGGGGTCTGCGCCCGGCTTTGTACAAAGGGTTACATGCAACAGCGGCAAAGCTTGTACAAAAGGTGGTTGCCGGAGCGGATCACGACAACCGCGCCTTATGGGTGAAACTTGCGAAGATGCTCTATGTTCCAGGAGTTGCTCACCGGTAAGCCTTCTTCGGTCTCGAGGCGGACAGCGCCGGGCCTCGTGACTTGTCTCACCCGATAAGGGCCTTCCCACTTCGGCGTCAACTTGTTGGAATTCTTGGCGGACTGAACACGCCGAAGAACAAGGTCGCCTTCCTCGAGACTCCTGGCCTTGACCTTGCGGCTATGGTAGCGGCGCAAGGCTTGCTGGTATCGAGCAGCTCGTACAGCAGCCTGGAGACATCCCTCCTCGAGGAGCAATGTATCATCTTGCCGCAGTTGCTCTTGCTCGAGCTCGTCATAAGCGAGCACTCGAGGAGATCCGTATACGAGTTCCGTGGGGAGAATTGCCTCTGCTCCATAGACTAGAGCAAAGGGTGTCTGTCCGGTGGCTCGACTTGGTGTCGTTCTGATTGACCAAAGAGCCGCCGGTAGCTCCTCTATCCAATTTCTTCCGCACTTGCGCAGCCTGTCAAAGGTTCTTGTCCTGAGTCCGCGCAACACTTCAGCATTGGCCCTCTCCGCTTGACCGTTGCTCCTCGGGTGAGCAACAGAAGCGAAACAGACCTTGGCGCCAAGGTCTTGGACGTACTGCATGAAGGTGCGACTAGTGAATTGTGTACCGTTGTCGGTGATGATCCTGTTAGGGATCCCGAAACGGCAAACAATTGACCTGAAGAACCTGACTGCTGACTGTGCTGTCACCTTTCTCACTGGCTCCACTTCCGGCCACTTTGTGAACTTGTCGATTGCAACGTACAAGTACTCAAAGCCCCCGACAGCACGAGGGAAAGGGCCGAGGATATCGAGCCCCCAGACCGAGAAGGGCCAGGACAAAGGGATTGTTTGGAGAGCTTGAGCTGGTTGATGAATCTGCTTTGCATGGAACTGGCACGCTTCACACTTGGTTACTAGTGCAGTTGCATCTTGGAGGGCTTCTTGCCAAAAGAACCCTTGCCGGAAAGCTTTCCCGGCAAGTGCCCTTGCGCCAATGTGGTGGCCGCATATGCCTCCGTGTATTTCTGCCAACAGCTTCTGTCCATCTTCCCTGGAGATGCACTTCAGTCTGACACCATTGAGTCTTCTTCTGTACAGCTCGTTGTCGACGAACTGGTACATACTTGACTGCCTGGTTATCTTCTCTATTTCTTCTGGGTCGTCGGGAAGTTCTCCAGTTTGAAGAAAACGGACGATCTGCTGCGCCCATGCCGGAGCTTGGGGCTCGGCGGCAAGGACTAAAGGCTCGAGGGCCGCTGCGGGAACCTCAGCTTCTACGGCAAGGACCTCTGGTTCTGCTGGAGCTGAAGGTCCCCCGGTAAGCTCGCCGGGGCGAGGCTTGTCGGGAACGCTTGCTTCAACTGTACAGACCCGAGGATCTGCAGGAGCAAACTGTTCCTCAGCGTTGTGGTTGTTGATCTTGGGGACCTTGGCGGCGGTTTCAGGAAGATCCGCCGGCAAGTAGTCGCCGGAGACCAACTTTCTCTTCTTGGACTGCCCAATTGATGGTGTAACGGATGGTTGAGTCAGCTTGAGCAGGAAGGTCCCTGGTTCCACAGGTAACTTCATCGAAGCACACTTTGAAAGGCCGTCTGCTATTTCATTCTGAGCTCTCGGGACGTGCTCCATTTGCAGACCTTCAAAGTGCTCCTCAAGCTTCCTCACTTCATCGACATAAGCTTCCATCAAAGGGCTCTGATAGCTCTTGTTAACTTGTCGGACCACCAACTGAGAATCTCCCCGCACAATCAGCCTCCTGATCCCAAGTTCGGCCGCAATCCTGAGGCCGGCAAGCAAGCCTTCATATTCGGCAGTGTTGTTTGTCGCTTGCTCCATGGGAAAGTGCATCTGGATAACATATTTGAGGTGCTCTCCGGTGGGCGCGATGAGTACCACGCCAGCACCGGCGCCTTGCAGCGAGAAGGCACCATCAAAATACATTACCCATTCACTTGTCGCTTCTTGTACGGGTGCACTTGTTTCTTGGACTTCTTCATCGGGCGTTGGGGTCCACTCAGCTATGAATTCTGCCAAAGCTCGGCTCTGTATGGTTGAAGTACTTTCAAACTTGAGTCCAAAGCTTGACAGCTCCAGTGCCCACTCAACGATCCTGCCTGTTGCTTCTGGGTTGTGCAATATCCTCTTCAGCGGAAAGCGAGTGACCACTGTTATCTCATGTGCTTGGAAGTAATGGCGCAGCTTTCTCGAGGCCATGAGGAGGCCGAAAAGCAACTTTTGCACACCAGAGTACCTTGATCTAGCCCCCTGGAGAAGGGAACTCACAAAATACACTGGGCGCTGCACCATTTTCTTCCGCACTTCATTCTGTTCCTGCGTAGAGTTGTCCTTGTCGGGGCCAGAGCTTGCCGGAGCAGCCCCCTGCTTGTCGCTGGATTCGCTTGCCGGTGGTGCTGACTCCTCGTCGGACTCCCTCTCCGCTACTAACGCAGCACTAACCACCTGGTTGGTTGCCGCTAGGTATAGCAACAACTTTTCCTGTGGTCTAGGTGCGACAAGTATTGGAGTGGAGGACAGGTACCGTTTCAAATCCTGCAGCGCTGCCTCCGCTTCCGGAGTCCACTTCATGGGACCTGCCTTCTTCAAGATTTTGAAGAAAGGTAGGGCGCGCTCTGCAGACTTTGAAATGAACCTACTGAGGGCAGCCACACAACCTGCAAGCCTTCTGACATCCTTGACGCGCTTTGGGGCCTCTATCTGCTCAATGGCTTTAATCTTGTCGGGGTTGGCTTCAATCCCCCTCTGTGACACAAAAAATCCGAGAAGCTTGCCGGAGGGGACTCCAAAGACGCACTTCTCGGGGTTCAACTTAAGCTGTATTCTGCGCAGGTTCTGAAATGTTTCTTCCAAATCTTGGATCAGGGTTTCCTTGTCCTTGCTCTTCACCACGGTGTCATCCATGTAAGCCTCTACATTTTTGTGGATCTGTGGCTCGAAAGCAGTGTATACTACCCTTGCAAAGGTTGAGCCTGCATTCTTCAATCCAAATGGCATGCGTATGAAGCAATAAGTGCCACATGGAGTGATAAATGCAGTCTTCTCTTCATCCTCTTTGGCCATGAAAATCTGATGATAGCCTGAGTATGCATCAAGAAAACAGAGTAGCTCACATCCGGCAGTGGAGTCAACGATCTGGTCAATGCGCGGCAAAGGGAATGGGTCCTTGGGACATGCTTTATTCACATCGGTGAAGTCTATACACAGTCTCCACTTCCCATTGGCCTTGCGCACGACGACTGGATTTGCCAACCACGTCGGATGGATCACACCTCTAACTAGGCCTGCTGCCTCTAGCTTCTTGATTTCTTCGTTGATGAATTCTTGGCGCTCCACGGCTTGCTTCCTCACTTTCTGCTTGATGGGCCGTGCATGAGGACAGACAGCAAGCTTGTGCTCAATTACCTTCCTGGGAACACCGGGGATGTCAAATGGTTGCCAGGCAAACACATCGACATTCGCCCGCAGGAAGGCAACGAGCGCGCTTTCCTATTTGCTGTCAAGTGTGGCACTGATGGTGAAGGTACCACCAGTGCCGTCCTCCTTGGCGGACACCTTCTTTGTTGCCGGAGGAGCGGCCATTCCTTTCTTACACTTGCCGGAGGAGCTCGATGGAACGTCCTCGACGGCAGCGCAGCACTCCGAAGAGGTGCGGTTGCCGGAGTGGGCCCCAGAGCACTTGCCGGACTTGGTCTTCGTCTTCTTCCCCCCGGGAGCTTCAGCGGCAAGTGTATCCTTCTCGGCCGCAGCTGCCGCATCCCGGTAGATCTTGTCGGCGCAGACAAGCGCATCCTTCTTGTCGCCGTGGACAGTGATGACGCTTATCGGCCCCGGCATCTTGAGTACGTTGTAAGCATAATGGGAAGCTGCCATGAACTTGGCGAGAGCGGGGCGGCCAAGTATTCCATTGTAGGGCAATGGAATATCGGCGACGTCGAAAGTGATGCGCTCAGTTCTGAAATTGAGCTCCCCGCCAAAGGTCACCGGCAGAGTGATCTTTCCCTTGGGCTTGCTCCTTCCCGGGTTGATTCCTTGGAAAGAACCGGTTTCTTCGAGCTCGCCATCTGGAATTTGGAGTTTCTTGATCACAGCAGAGGAGATCAAGTTCAGCCCGGCCCCGCCGTCAACCAACATTTTGGTGACCTTGAGGTTGCGGATGGTGGGAGAAACCAGCATCGGCAAGCACCCGACCGCAGTGGTGCGGTCAGGGTGATCCTCAAGATCAAAAATGATGGGCGTGCTGGACCATTTGAGGAGCCTGCGCGACTCCATGGGTGGCTCCGCTGCATTCACCTCACGCACCCACTGCTTTAGTTGGCGGTGGGAGGTGTGCAGAGAGGCGCCACCGTCGACGCACAGGACCTCCGTGGCCTTCTGGAACTCCTGCTCGCTGTTATCCTCGTCCTCCATGTCTTCGTCGTCGTCTTCGTCCTTGTCGCGGCCCCGGGGAGGTCGATCTCCTTGCCGCTGCTTGGCCTTGCCGCGGCGTCCTCCCCGGCCATTGAACGGCCGCTTCTTGCTTGGCTCTTCCCCGCCACCCTGGGCCTTCTCCTTGTCGCGCCTCTCGTACTCAGCCTTCTGCTGCTCGACGAGATACTCGACGCGCTTGCAGTTGGAGAGATCGTGACCCTTGGTGCGGTGGATCTTGCAGTATTGCTTGTCGGAGCTGCCCGGCTTGTCGGCTGCCGCTACAGGGGCAGGCTCCTTGCCGGAGCCGCCAGCCTGCGTTTGCTTGACGGGAGCCTCCTTGCCGGACTTCTCGACGGCAAGCACCTCTTTCTTGCCCTTCCTTCTGTTATTCCGCCGCTGGCTCTTCTTTGCCGGGGCGGCGTCGTCGCTGTCGCTTCCTCCTGCGCCAGCATCCTCCCCGGGGAGTCTCCTCCCCTCTTCTGCGCGTGCGCACTTGTCAGCCAGAGCATAGAGCTCGCTGACATCCCGAATCTTGGTCATCGCCATTTCTTCACGCATGCGGCGGTTACGCACGTTCTGGTGGAACGCGCTGATAACCGCGGCAGGGTGGACGTCAGGGATGTTGTGCTGCACACGACTGAAGCGTTGGATGTACTTGCGCAGGGTTTCTCCTTCCTTCTGGGCCAGAATGTGGAGATCGCTCTCCTGGCCGTGGGGTTTGTGGCCGCCGGTGAAGGCGCCAACAAACTGGTGGCAAAGGTCGGCCCAAGAAGAGATGGAACCTTCCGGCAAGTGCATAAGCCACGAACGGACGTTTGGCTTCAGCACAAGCGGGAAGTAATTTGCCAAGATCTTCTCGTCGCGCCCCCCAGCAGCTTGCACTGCGATGGTGTAGACGCTGAGGAATTCTGAGGGGTGCGTCTTGCCGTCGTACTTCTCCGGTACGTCGGGCTTGAAATTCTTCATGCTGGGCCACTGGACGCGCCGCAGCTCGCGAGTGAACGCAGGGCAGCCTGCCGCGTACGGCAAGTCGCCTGGTTCACCGGGCGCGCGCGCGTCGACAGCGTTCCCAGCTCTGTTATCTGATTGTCGGCGAGCTTCTCGGCGGCGCTCGATTGTGGTGCGAGCGTCTTCTTGTCGCCGGTCGTCGAGGACCTGGCGCTGGTCCCGACGGGCCCGCGGGTCCGACGACGCTGTGGAGCCGTCGTCGGCGTTGTTCCGGCGGGGCGGCGTCTTCTGCTTCCGCGGCGGGGAGTGCACGCTTGTCGCACCCCCGGCGGTCTTGTCGCCGTCGGCCTTCGTCTTCTCAGCTTGCCGCGGCCGCGAGGCCACCGGCTGCTGTGGAGAATCGTTGTTGGCGAAGGCAATCAGGCTCTGGATGGTGGCCCTCCAGTCTTCGGCCTTGTCTGCCGCTGGAGGGAAGTCGAGGAGCAGTTGCGCTCTCGCGAGCGCTTCTGCTGGAGTGGAGGGGAACGGGGGCGAACGGTGCGAGGAGCGGGATATGCTCGGACTCCTAACAACGTTAGAAGGAGCAGGGTCCCGTGCCGGTGCCTTCGCTTTGCTTGTGCCCGGACGGTGGTCCGGGGCGTCCCGCGAGCCTCCGGTTTGCCCTTGTCCCAGCAAGCGGATACCACCTCCTGTGGTATGGCGCGGCTGGGTTGTCGTGTGTTGAGATGGACGCGGCGCGTCCACGGAGACCGAGGCTCGGTCGTCCGTCCTATCCTTGGATTTGGTGGCGCCGCGAGTGTCCTCGCCGGCGACCACCCTTCTGACGGCGTCTCCCCCGCCCACCGTTGGCTTTGGTGGCGGCGGGTGAGACGCAGACGGGCCTCCGACCTCCGAAGCCTTCTTCTTCGGGGCCATGGAGCTGCTGCTGGTGAAGTTGCTGACGAAACTGGCGAGGTTGATGAAGAATGCGCCCGCGCGAACGCCGGATCAGGTTCGCACAACCTCGACGCCCCCTACCTGGCGCGCCAAAGATGTCGGGGGAAACTGTCCGCCACGAACACCTATGGGACCGGAGCCCCTTGTCTGTGCGGTACGAGGGCGGAGGGAGCACGAAGAGCAGATCGTAGCGAGCACGCGGGCAGTTTTACCCAGGTTCGGGCCGCGGTAGACGCGTAAAACCCTACTCCTGCTTAGTTGTGTATTGAGTTGGAGTGCTCGGGAGCTCGAAGAAGCAGCTACACCGAGCGTATGAGTGATCTAGGTTCCGAACCCCCTCCACGTTGTGCATGGGCCTCCTTTTATAGTGCAAGGGGTCACCGACAGGTGTCAACGTAAGAGAAAGGGGTAAAAACGTAAAAGAGGTGGTAGTTGTAACAGTGCGGGAACAGTGGAGCTACAATGCGCGAATAGTGGTCGCTACCTACTTTTATAGTGGGGGACAAGGGCATTTAATGCCCGTCGCCGTCGACCCCAAAAGCTCCCGCCCTTGCGTCTCCGTCCGCCACGGCGATGGATCCACCACCGTGGAGTGCCACCGTGTCCCCCAGGCTGCACAGCCATCCGCCACGCGTCCCTGGATAGGCCCCAGGGCGACGCGTGGGCCGATGAGCTGGAGCGCGGGCACACAGCGCAACTCTCCCGGCAAGCACCTTGCCGGGGTCTTGATCTTGCCGGGCCCGGGAGCTTGCCGCTCCCCGGACCCTCGCCGGGACGCATATAGCGCCGAGGCGTGTCTTCTAGTCTTCCTGGCAAGCTCCTCTTGCCAGGGCCTTGTGTTAGTGAGGTAGTCTTGAGCCTGGTACGGCCTTCCCGGCAAGCTCCACTTGCCGGGGTCTCGATCTTCTTTCTTACATACTTTGTCTTTGAATGGTTTAATATGGAGCAGGAAGGTCTCCGGCGAGCGCGTGGTAAACCCTGCCGCGGGAAGCTGCAACTGCCCGTGCACAAGTTGGGGTACTGAGGTACCCCTACCTTAGTACACCGACAGTTTTCTACTCTAGTGTATGTGTAATTGGGTTTGGTGAGTGATTTCCCACTTTGTGTTCTTGTGTTCTTGCTCCTTTTCCCCCTCCAAGTGTGAAAAGATCTCCCTAGGGTTTCACCCTACAACAATTCCACACAGTCAATCCAAGGAATACGTTTTCGTTCTTATGTACATCCAACACAGTCAATCCAGAGAAAACATTTCCGTTCATATGTACATCCCACACAGTCAATCCAGGGAAAATGTTTTCGTTCGTATGTACATCCCCCGCATTTTTATGTATAGGCTCGTGTGTGATAGGTGTAACTATCACACACACTCTGCCTTGGTTAACTGTTTGTTTTATTCAACTACATCGCACATGATTTGACGAATAAAACTATGTGGAATTGGGCTATCCATCACAAGTGCTTTTACTGCTAGAACCGTTTGCAAAGTTCCATGACCCATTTAGCAGGTTCATTAGTTTACAATTAATAATTCCAGTATTACGCAAATTCACATTTCATATCGAACAGCTGTTTGCCAATTTCATATCACGCGCATAAATATATTTCAACATCACAGTACGATAGCTACCTGCAAACAGCACAATAGAGCATATAGCTAGTTCAACATCATAAGAATAATATTAGAACAATATATTCATTTCCCTAATCGAGATCATCCAGGCTCATCTTATCCATCTCTGCTTTCAGTTTAGTAAGAACCTGGTTTGCACTGGCCAACTAGGAAAGTGCCTCCTCCTTCGCCAACACTATCTTAGCAAAGTATAATTTAGAAAATTTGAGCTCATTCTCCACCTTCCTCTGTTTATCCCGCATCTTCAAATATTCTTCAGCGTTGAAAACACTTTCTTTAAGCCTGCCTCTGTTCTCTTCCTCATACATGCTCCAGAGATTTGCTAGGCACGTCTTCAAAGACTGTGGCGAATCTTGATCAACCCACTCCAGGTAAAAACACTTCTGTTCATCCTATAACAATTGTAGGGGAAATGGGTTTATAGCAACATAGAAAATCACCAATACTTGTTTTGAAAAACTGAAGAAACAGGTTAATTATGACATATCTTCTCAAAAAGATCGATGTGTAAATGAATTAAGTGCTGCTGAGACAACAACCAAATTCTGAAACACCAGAAGCTATAATTTACTACAACAATGCTACAAGTTCTTACTCATGTACTACAAATAACAAATTGAACATTTTATGAGGAAGCTACATATAGCTGCAACATCATAGCGATAGTGTTTGGATGACAGCAAATTGATACTATCAGGTGTGTACATGCACAAATTTAGTAACATAGAACTAATAGCACTAAGGTCGTCCACTATGTATGCCAAAACCGGTGTAAAGACAACTATTGCTACATTTTGCACCGGTGCCCTGCACTGGCAAGCCAATGCAACGGAAAAAAATTAGGGACCCAAACTCCGGAGCACCTAGTTACTCCAATGCCCAGTTCCTTCGTGCCATGAAGATTTTGTATTTTACTGCTTGTCTGCTCGGATGTGACGCCCCCGATTTGACCGTACACTAATCATGCAAACGTGTACGACCAAGATCAGGAACTCACTGGAAGATATCACAACACAACTCTAGACACAAGTAAAATAATACAAGCTTTATATTACAAGCCAGGGGCCTCGAGGGCTCGAATACAACAGAGTCAGCGGAAGCAATAATATTTGAGTACAGATATAAGTTAAACAAGTTTGTCTTAAGAAGACTAGCACAAATGTAGCAACGATCGAAAAGGCAAGGCCTCCTGCCTGGGACCTCCTAACTACTCCTGCTCATCGGCGGCCATCACTTAGTAGTAGGCACCCTCGGGGTAGTAGCAGTCGTCAAAGGTGGCATCTGGCTCCTAGACTCCAACATATGGTTGCAACAACCAGAAGAAGAAAGAAGGGGTAAAAGGGGTAGCAAAGCAACCGTGAGTACTCATCCAAAGTACTCGCAAGCAAGGATCTACACTACGCATGCATCAATATCAATGTAAAGGGGATAGTATCTGTGTACTAAGCTGCAGAGTGCCAGAATAAGAGGGGGAGAAGCTAGTCCTATCGAAGACTAGCATATTCTGGAAACCACCAATCTTGCAGCAGTAGAAGAGAGTACATAATAACATATTATAGTTATCAAGCATGTTGTAGCATTAACTCCCAGAGATCCTTCCTTGACTCCCTGCGAGGAAGCAATCCCGGAGCCACATATCCATTCATGTCTCAGCATCCAGTTATAGTCGTATCGATTGGGATACAACTCCAAGTGTTCGTTACCGTAGGACAAGCTATCGATAGATGTTTTCTACCCTGCAGGGGTGCACCAACTTACCCACCACGCTCGCTTAACTCCGGCCGGACACACCATCAGGTCATGCCCAGCCTCGGCCAAACAATATGCCGCAGCCCGACCTAGGCTTAATAGAGAGGTCAGCACGCCGGACTAAACCTATGCCCCTAGGGGTCATGGGCCATCTCCCCGGGAACTCCTGCACATTGCGTACGCGGCCGATGAGCAGACCTAGCTACCTCCTTCAAAAAGGCAGGAGCTTACCAGTCCAACCCGGCACGCGCCGCCCAGTCGCATGACGTTAGTTAAGCTTCGGCTGAGGCATACAACGCAGAACGCCCATACTATGCCCACGTGATGGTTAGCGCTATCAGGCCAGAGGCCCCTCAGATCAAATATCCAAACTATTTAATGTCTTGGGAACGCGGTAACGAGCAGAGACTCACGATCATGTAACCCCATCGCCCTGTCTCGAGGACTTGCGGCAAGGGCGAAGAGCAAGGTTGTCATAATTGCGATTCTGTTATACAATTCTACAACTTTACTATCCAAACTAACCCCTATGATTCTACGATTTTAGTTCATAGAATCTACATTTCTACGATCTTGATAGTGAAGATTGTATGATTTGCGATCCTACCATCTGAGGTCCGACCCGATTCAAAATCACGATTCTGACAACCTTGGCTAAGAGTGCCCGGCCACGCCTCGTATTCAACTCTCGGGTACCCTCCAGGTCAATCCGTCTCCACATCACTCGTGGGTACCCCTCAGGGTCGACCCACCTTTCCATGTAACAGTTGTAAAGTCATAGTAACCATCGTAACTGTGTGTCTAACACCAAGGGGGGACCTTGAGGAATCACCCTCTATGGAATTCCACCTAATTTTATCGTCAAGGTGAACGAAGGAGGAATCACCCTCGAGGTCCACTCTTGAGGAGTTACACGACAGTGTCGTTATCGGGAGTGGGGAAGGAGGAATCACCCTCGATGACCATAATCGATGAACTAACCTACAAGGTTAACATCAGAAGTGCTGATGAGGTATCACCCTCGGCACTCGATAGTAACCCAGTAGTGTTGAGCAACTAAGGGGAAGTGGTGTGCGGTGCCTGAGCTTGGTCTTCGATCCCATTGATCGGATCTTCTGATAATCCAGCGGGGTAGTCGAGACAAAGTGGGGGTCTCTGATGGATCTCTAACCAACCTATACTAAGATGTTACAATAAGCAGGTAAGGTATGGAAGTAGGTAAAAACTATAGGCAATGCATCAGAATAGGATCATATACAAACAATAGCAGTTCTAATGCAAGCATAAGAGAGGAGGGAATGGGCGATATCGGAATGATCAAAGGTGGTTGGCTTGCCTGGTTGCTCAGACAAGAAGGAGGGGTCGTCATCGATGCAGTTGATCACCGAGGTAGCATCACTCTCGTGATCTACCGGAGAGAAGAGGGGGGAGAAACAATAAATACAAAGCATATAGATGCAACAGAGAAGCACGACATGTCAACACACAATGCTAGGGTGATCTAACGGGGTGCTACACGATACCGGCGAAGGGGGATAACATCCAGGAAAGAATCCCCGGTGTTTTGTGTTTTCGGACAGATGAAACGGAGGGGGGATGTTGCATGTTCGCTATGCTAGGAGCATGTGGCAGATGAACGGTCCATGTATTCGGGTTCGTCTCGTCGTTCTGAGCAACTTTCATATATAAAACTTTTTCATCAGAGTTACGGTTTATTTTTTATGATTTTCTAAAGTTTTATTGAATTTCTGGAATTATTTTAATGTTTAAATTCGACTTATCCAGAATAGTGATTGGTGACGTCATCATGACATCACCATGACGTCAGCAGGTCAACTGACCCGTTGGCTGGTCAAACCTGACGGGTGGGACCCACTGTCATTGACTGAAGTTAACGAAAATAGATTAAATAGTTTAATTAGTGATTAGGTTAAGTTAATCCGGATTAATTAAGTTGATTAATTAATTAATTAATTATTATTATTATTTTATAAACTCTTTTTTCAAACCAGGGGGACTCGGCCCCGCGTGGCAGTGGCCCAAAGGCCATAGCGGACACTAGGCTATCGGGCGGGCGGGTGCTGGCAGAGGCCGCAATCCGCCCGAACGGCCACGGGCGACGGGGGAAAGCCGGGCGCGGCGCTGAAGGCAATTGGCCGCGCGGACGTCGGCCGAAATGGGGCGGCAGGAAGGAGGGGAGGTGGCCGACGGCTGTAGGCGGGCGCGGGCGGTGCGGCCATCGGCGGGCGGCTGCAGCGGGGCAAGGCGCGGGTGTGCGCCCGCACGGCGAGGCGAGCTGGGCGTGCAGGCGCCGGGGCGCCGACGGCCAGGGCGACAGAGGGCGTGGGCCGGCAAGGGCGACCGCGGCCAAAGGCCGGTGGGCGCGCGAGGGCCGGAGCGGGGTTGTCCACTGCGAGGCCGCACCGGCGCACAGGAAGGGCAGGAGGGCACGGCGGGCTGCGGCAGGCGCTAGCGGAGGCGGGTCGCACGCGGGGCAGCGGCCGGAGGCGGCAGCAAGCTGCGGGCGATGGGGAAAGCGGTCGGGGCGCGGCTGGCGGCGGTGCTGGTGACGGGCGGAGCCGATGCGGTGACTGGCCGGTACCGGGACGCGAGGCGGCGCTACGTGCGCGTCGTCTACGCGGGGCAGAGCATCGGGGCAGCAGCGTGTGGCACCGGCAGCGCAACTGCAGGGGTGGGCACAGGCGTGCGTTCTCGCGCGAACGGCGCAAGGCCGACACGGTTGTGGAGGGGCAGGGGAAAAAGGGGAGGCGCGGCGCCTCACCGACGGTCGTGGGGATAATGGCAGCGCGCTCGAGTTCGAGGAGGAGGATGGGGACGACGTGCGGCGGGGCGGCGAGGTCCGTCGGTGTCAGGGGCAGCTTCGGGCGATGGCGAGGTCCGGCTGCATCGGGTCGTCGAGCTCCGATCCAGTTCTGGATCGAGGGTGTCAGGCCCAAGATGCGATTCTATCCCGATCACGTGACACTTACGTGATTGGGGCACAACCGCATTTCGGGCGCTTAGCAAGATGGATATCATTACAACGTACCATGAATACAACAACATCAATACAAAGTATCCGACTATGGATACAAACATGAAAAGCACAAAGACATCCATCTGCTATCCCAGGCTACCGACCCGGAACCTAACCCAAGACTGAAGAAGAAGAACTCCAACAAAAGAACAGCGCTCTCACGTCAAGTCATCGGAAATCTGCACCTGCAACTGTTGTTGTAGTATCTGTGAGCCACGAGGACTCAGCAATCCCATAACCATGGGTAACAAGACTATCAAAGCTTAATAGGTAGGAAGAGGTAAAGTGGTGAGGTTGCAGCAGCGGCTAAGCAATATATGGTGGCTAACTTACGAGTACAAGAATAAGATGAGCATCTACGCAAACTGTCGCAAACTAATAGTGATCGCTAATGATCCTGAACTACATACGAGTCAGACATAACCCCACCGTGTTCTCTTCTCAAAGTGAAAAGAGACAGTCACGGTTACTCACACAGTTGTGTGTTTTACTTCGGATCCTCTGTCAAGTTTTCTACAACCGGACATTAACAAATTCCAATCTGCCACATAATCGCGGGCACGGCTTTCGAAAGATCATAACCCTGCAGGGGTGTCCAAACTTAGCCCATCACAAGCTCTCATGATCAGCTGAAGTGATAACTATAATATCATCACCCCTTATCTTAGGGAAATCCGATCAGGCTCGGCATCCCGGTGCACAAAACATTTCGACAATGGTAAAACAAGTCCAGCAACACCTCCCGGCGTGCCGACACCCTGATAGTAGCCGCGCGTATCTCGTCTCAGGCCACGACCGGATGGGACAGCCTACGGTAGCCAATCCTCGAGTTTCCCCGTGGTGGCCCCGCAGTCGGCCCGTTTGGGACCAACGCCATCAGCACTGGCCCCCCTGCTATGTAGAAAGAATCCTCGGGTAGCGCTAACTCCCTATGCAATTTAATTAATTAAATAAGTTGTTATTATGAGCCACTTAAAACCAATGTTGGGCCTTGCTGGAGGAGTTTTATTCAAAGACGAACTGTCAAGGGGTCCCCATATACCCATCGTGTAAGGAACGCAAAAATCAAGGAACATAATGCCGGTTTATCGGCGCCTAAGGTGGCATGAGTGGAACAAAACACCGAGCAAAAGGCCAAGCCTTCCACCCATGCCCAGTATATAGGTGTGTTATTATATATATAACATATTGTGATATACCAACAACAAGTTCCCTCCTGGAACGATCTTCATCTTCACCTGCAACTAACAACGCTATAAGAGGGGCTAAGCAAGCGGGTAACATAGCCAAACAATGGTTTTGCTAGGAAGGCTTCAAAGGTTAGAGGTTTCATGGCAACAAGGAGAGGGGCTGACATAAAGATGGGTAGCGCGACATATAACGATAGCATCGAGACACTAAGCATGGCAATGATAGTAAAGGTATCCAAGGGTATGGTCATCTTGCCTCAGATCCCGCAAGGAAGAAGAACGGTTCCGTGAAGAAGACGGAGAAGAAGCCTTGAAGACGAACGAATCCTCACGAACGCATCGGAACAAGCACTAACGAGAAGAAGCAAGCAACACAGTAAACAAACCACTCAAGAACATGACAATATGCACTACCAAGTAGGATGCACGACAAGTCTACATATGATGCACAGCAAGTATATACAGGAAGCAAAACATGGCAAGGTAGGAAGCACAACAAAACAACACAAGTCTATATATGATGCATTACATGGCAAGGTATGATGCATGACAAATATATACAGGAAGCAATACATGGCAAGGTATGATGCATTACAAGTCTATACAGGAAGCACAGCAAGTCTATGAAGCGTAACATGGCAAGGTATGATGCATGACAAGTCTATACAGGAAGCACAACAAGTCTATACACGAAGCAATACATGGCAAGGTATGATGCATGACAAGTCTATACAGGAAGCACAGCAAGTCTATGAAGCATAACATGGCAAGGTATGATGCATGACAAGTCTATACAGGAAGCACAGCAAGTCTATGAAGCATAACATGGCAAGGTATGATGCATGACAAGTCTATACAGGAAGCATTACATGGCAATGTAGGAAGCACAGAAAACAACACAAGAAACATGACAATAAGCTCAAGCAAGTATGATGCAAGACAAGTATATCTATGATGCAAAACATGGTAAGGCAGGAAGCACTCAAAAACAACACAAGTCAACAAGTTTAAATGAGGCCGGAAACTACATATAACAAAACCCGGTAAGCCCTCATGTGCATAGTTTGAAATTAGTCCATATCTGCACAAACCTTAAGTTAAAGTTGTTAAACAACAATTAAACATGCACCAACATGATCTACACAGAATTCTAGTCAAGTTTCATATAAAGTTTGTTTAATTCGAAGCTACGGCCTAAAAGATATGAGCAAAACAAGACAAGCATGGTAACGGTGCAAGATGCACCCAAACATCAAGAAAACTCACTCCAAACATGAAAACAATAAGATATTATGATTCTACATGCAAAATCACACAAGTTTCATATAAGGAACACTCCAAACGGAGCAACAGGCTAAAAGATATACCCGAAACAAGATATAACAACAAGCTGAAGTTAACAGCCACATAGCAACTTTGGAGCAAGAAATATATATGCTACAGCACTCAAACATGGTGACAAGAAGCATGGACATGAAGTAGACATATCCTACAGCAAACAACTCCATTGGAGCATCTCCATAGGAGGCATGAATCAATAGCAACAAGCTACAACATTTGGGTCATGACACTAAAAACCTGACAGTAATATTTTATAGCAACTTGGGAGCAAGAATTAAATAAGCTACAACAACCCAAATGAGCAAGAAAAGGCATGAATGGATAGACAACAACATATACAACAAGTAATGATCAATGGCCACCCCAAAACTAACATGGATTTGCCTAGGACATCAAGCAAACATAGCATCAGGATATTACAGATTCCAGACTTAGTGAAATTTCACTAAGTGTTAAAACAGCAATAACAACATGGCATGTTTGCAAGCATGTTTAAGTCAACACAAGGCATATCATGGAAAGTTAAATACACCACATCAAAGAACACATCATGGAGATTCTAAAACATCTAGGCATGTGACATGGGGACAAACACATCAATAGCAACGAGCTCCTCAACTAGGCATCTCGAAACAAGTTACAAAACCTAACAGCCACATGCACGTTTGCTACAGGGATAAACATAGCAATATGAACTCAAACAAGCATGCTATAGCAACCAACATGTAGAGCATCTCATGATGAACATTTTGACATATCATTTGCATCATTTGGATAAACATGCACCAAGTTATCATATCTCAAACATGGCAACAAAATACCAAGTAGCAGCAGTTTATAACAAGTAGCACTCTTGCAACAGAGATTAGAGCATCTAGATGAACTCAAATGATCATGGCACAAAGGAGCAAAATGTAGAGCACATCACCACGATCATTTTGACATATCATACACTCAATTTGGACATGCGCACAAAAAGTTATCAGCAGACAAAGATGCAACATTAAAACAGTTAACAGGGACTTAGCAGTTTTTACATAGGAAAAAAACACAACGGGCGATGGATAACTATACGATGCTCAGGCACTGGATAGGAGGGGAGGCTCACCCATGGGCTTCGGCCCTGATCTGGAGGAGGCAGGCTGGGGAGACGGAGGCGGGCCGGGCAGCTGGGCCAGAGGGAGGAGCTGGGCCGACGGATGTGGCTGGGGAGGCCCACGTCCGGATGGATATGGGGCTGGCGGGAGGCAGGCCGGTGGCTGCGCTGGGCCTGGGCGCCGGCGATGCGACCCAGACGCGTCGCGCGGGACGAGCCGCTGTCCTCCCGTCGGCAGAGGCAAAACCGCCGCGGCGGCGGTGGTACTCCGGCACGGCGGCGTCACGGAGATGACCGGGGGCAGCGGGAACGACCGGATCCGGGCACGGGGAGCTCGTTCCCGGCCAGAACCGGCGGTTAAACGAAGGTCAAGGCGGAGCTCGAGCATGGTGGCCATGGGGTTCCTGCACCTGAGACAGAGAGAGAGGGAGATCGTGAGAGAGAGGGAGGCGACCGAAGGGAGAGAAGGAAGGCAGGGCGGCGGCGCGGCGAAGGCCCTTGGTGGCTCACCGGCGGCGAGGAAGGCAGCCGGCGGGCGACAGCGCTGGCGGCGGGAATCGAGGGTTGCGGGAGGAGGGGCGCTCGAGGAGCTGGGCGCGCTGCGGCCCACGGCGGCGTTGCGGATGGCCTGGCGGGCCCCGAGCGGGCCTACTCCGGGCCCAGGCGGCGGGGAGAGGCCAGGGAGCAGCCAAGTGGCGGGGAGGGGTTCGGCCGGCGCGGATTTCGAGGTGGCGGCGCCGGATCCGAGGAAGGAGGGCTAGGGGGTAGGATTTGCCTGATTAGGAAGGGTTTGGGGGTCTATTTATAGTAGGGAAGGCTAGGAAGGGGCTATTGGAGAGCCGTTTTTGGCTGCGCGATCGCTACCCGACGGCGAAGAACATAGGTGGGAGCCAACTGGGCTTGGTGGGCTGGTTTAGAGAGGAAATGGGCTGAGAGGAGAGGAGAAAGAGTGCCCGCGGGGTTTTCGGAGACCGAAAACATCCGACGAAATAACCGGCTACTAGTGCCGCTATATTTATCCGTTGGGCTATCAAACGGACTCCGAATGCGATGAAATTTGGCAGGCGGCCTGTCTACACTATAATAAGACCACATGCCAAGTTTCGACCCATTCAGAGAACATTTATCGGCCACTTATAAAATAAATATTCGGAGGCACCGCGAGCGCGTGCAAGTGTGTCTGAGCTCAGAACGGACAACGGAAAGGACGAGGAGACTCGGGCGGATGCAAGTTTTGAAAACATGCTGATGCAACACACATGATGACATGGCAAGATGCAACACGCAAGCAGATGACATGGCAACGAAGACGAATAACTGTCTGACACCTGGCGCACCGGTCTCGGGGTGTCACAGAGGGGAAGAGGGAGAGCGACGTGGGGGTGAGTGGATGCGATTAGGGTTTGCTGGGGTGGACCGGGGGATATAGGGTTAGGTGGGCCGGCCGGGCCAGTGGGCTCTTCGGCTGGGCAGGTTGGCCCAGTGGGGGGATTTCCCTTTCTATTTTGGTTTCAGTTTTGCATTTTCTTTTAGTACCAAAAGAGTTTTGTTTTGAACAAAACTTGGCATATAAATCTAACACAATACCTTGAGGTGGAATAAAAAGTTTGGGGGCAAAAGGAGTTATCTAACCAGTTTTAGAAATTGAAAAGGCCAATTTAATTGTGGTTGGACCACCAAATTAAATTCCAGGGGCATTTTGTGAATTCAAAAGAGGTTGGTTTCAACATGACAATGATCAGGTCAATTTAGAATATTGTGAACATTTTAGTTTTGACATTTTAGAACTTTTAAAGTTTGACTTGATTTTAAATTTGAAATTTGAACTAGGTGGAATCAGAGGGGGATTTAGCCACAGTGAAAACAATGACATGGCACATTAACATCGGATTAATGTAGCTTAATTATCCGGGCATCACATCGGATGTGTGGACCAAAGTTGGCTGCACAAACTGCTGAAGCGGTGCCAAATAATTTTCTAATGGCACTGCTGATGAGATGGCAACATTTTTAGATACTAGGTACAAACTGTGACACTCTCTTAGGATGCGTTTGGTTGAAGGTGTGGTATGTATGGGTTGGGACCATGACAGTGTCTGAATCACATCTAACAAATGATTTGTAACAACGAAAGCGGGGCTAAACTTCTCTGCACATGCCATAAACTTCCTCCCACTGTCCACAGATTCAAATGCAACTAGCTTGACGCATGGAGATTGATGGTGACAACGAGCAGACAGATCTTCAGCCACCCCGCTCCACTCGTTGCAACTGATGGTCATAGGGAGCTACAAGAGGAAGAAATGACTCAAATCGACCGTTGGGTTAAAATCCTTCATTCCAAGTCATAGCCCGAGAGAGAGAAGAAAGGCATACCCAGGTGGTGAAGGAGTCGTCGTTGGAGGAGGAACCGCTGGAGAGGTCATTGAAGAAGACCATGGCGACCCCGGCGGTAGGATGCAAGATGGTGAGAGCGAGGAAGCAAGCGAGGAAGTGGCTCTAGCTTAGGAAGGAAGGAAGGAAGGAGGAAACACGGGAAATGTGACTTGTGGTCGGGGAGAAA
Organism: Secale cereale; assembly: GCA_902687465.1. Lineage (NCBI taxonomy): Eukaryota > Viridiplantae > Streptophyta > Magnoliopsida > Poales > Poaceae > Secale > Secale cereale. The sequence goes on along the minus strand of LR738715.1, from coordinate 548,358,839 downwards.
AGGGGGTGGGGAAGGGGGGACGGGGTAGATATTTCGGTGGTAGACCAAAAAATTCCAAATGTGGAGGGAAACTTTGCATGCGGTGTCGCCGGACACCATTCACTTTGAATGGTTATGTGCATCGCAAACGATTCTTCTGCTTTACGCGCATGGGATGAGTTTGATAATCCAAATTTTGGTGGAAATTTCCCTGGGTACTATCCTCATCCGCGTCATTGCATAATTTAACATCGCTTGCTAATTCGGGCACTCAAAAGAGCGTACAACACACAGACCACACTTACTGAATCGAGCAATTTTAGTAATAAAACAGAGCCAGTTAACCTAAACATTGCTCTAACAAAAGACCAGCACTAAAAACAAAGCCTAAGTATGCATAATATTAACAAAGCCGCCGCCGCGCCGGCCTATGCATCACAGGTGTGAGATGAGACGTCGATGACTAGTCCTGGCGACATGCCGCCGTTGGAGGACTCTGCATCCCCCCTGATGAAGTCGACCACGTCCTCGTCCTCGGACTCGCCCTCGAGGTTGCAGTACTCGTAGTAGTGGTTGCGCGAGAGCTCGCGTTGGTACGAGAAAATTTGTAGTACTAATACAACTGTCATGTCCAATTTTGGAAAATTTCAGGGGTCATTTGACCTTTTAAGACATTTAAGTGATTTTACAGCCTTTTAATGACCATAATTCAAATTTGAACTACATGTACATGTAATTGCTAACCATAATGGTTTGGAAAGTCATATTTTGTGTACTTGTGTGCGAGTTAATTCCATGTGCAGTAAATTAGAAGGAATTTTCAAACATATTGGGCTCACGGCTATGCCAGAATTAAGCATGGAGTGCCATGGCATTTAAATTCCAAAAAATGAAAAAAGATCAGAAACACATGAAACCTTGTTTGATGTAATGTCATGCCACCAAGATGATGTGGTATAAAATTTGGCATGTTTGACGAACATTTGGACACAAACCCCTCACGAACCGAAGCAACTCACTAGAAGGCTCGTGGTTCCGAGAGGGAACAATGCATGTTTGATGACAAACGAGCGATAGCTTCCTCTTATGGGCTTCAAAAAATTTCTACAGTTAACGTGCACTAATACAACTGTCATGTCAAAATTTGGAAAATTTCTGGGGTCATTTGACATTTCTAAGACGTTTAAGTGATTTTCTAGCCATTTAATGACCGTAATCCAAATTTGAACTACATCTACATGCAACGGCTAACCATAACTGTTTGAAAATCATATTTGTGTACTTGTGTGCGAGTTAATTCCATGTGCAATAAATTAGAAGGAATTTTCAAACATATTGATCTCACGCCCTCGACACATGCAAGGAGTGCCGTGGCATTTAAATTCCAAAAAAATTAAAAATCAGAAACACATGAAACCTTCCTTGATGTAATGTCATGCCACCAAGATGATGTGGTAATTTTTTTGCATGTTTGACGAAAGTTTGGACACACACCCCTCACCAACCTAAGCAACTCCCTAGAAGGCTCGTGGTTCTGAGAGGGAACAATGCATGTTTCACGACGAACGGGCGATAGCTTCCTCTTACGGGCTTCAAAAAAATTCTACAGTTAAAGTGCACTAATACAACTATCGTGTCAAAATATGGAAAATTCTAGGGGTCATTTGACCTTATTAAGACATTTAAATGATTTTCTAGCCATTTAATGACCGTAATCCAAATTTGAACTACATCTACATGCAACGGCTAACCATAACGGTTTGAAAAATCATATCTGTGTACTTGTGTGCGAGTTAAATCCATGTGCAGTAAATTAGAAGAAATTTTCAAACATATTGGTCTCATGCCCTGGACACATGCATGGAGTGCCATGGCATTTAAATTCCAAAAAAATAAAAATAAAAAGATCAGAAACACATGAAACCTTGCTTGATGTAATGCCATGCCACCAAGATGATGTGGTAAAAAGATTGGCATGTTTGACGAACGTTTGGACACACACCCCTGACCAACCGAAGCAACACACTAGAAGGCTCGTGGTTTCGAGAGGGGACAATGCATGTTTGATGACGAACGGACGATAGCTTCCTCTTATAGGCTTAAAAAAATTACAGTTAACGTGCACTAATACAACTGTCGTGTCAAAATTAGGAAAATATCAGGGGTCATTTGAACTTTTTCAGACATTTAAGTGATTTTCTAGCCATTTAATGATTGTAATCCAGATTTGAACTACATCTACATGCAACGGCTAACCATAACGGTTTGAAAAATCATATTTGTGTACTTGTGTGTGAGTTAATTCCATATGCAGTAAATTGGAAGGAAGTTTCAAACATATTGGTCTCACGCCCTTGACACATGCATGGAGTGCCATGGCATTTAAATTCCAAAAAATTTAAAAAATATCAAAAACACATGAAACCTTGCTTGATGTAATGTCATGCCACCAAGATGGTGTGGTAAAAAAATTGGCATGTTTGACAAAAGTTTGGACACACACCCCTCACAAACTAGAACAACTCACTAGAAGGCTCGTGGTTCCGAGAGGGAACAATGCATGTTTGATGACGAACGACAGATAGCTTCCTCTTACAGCCTTCAATTTTTTTCTACATTTAACGTACACTAATACAACAGTCATGTGGAAAATAAGAAAATTCTAGGGATCATTTGACCTTTTAAACACATTTAAGTGATTTTCTAGCCATTTAATGACCGTAATTCAAATTTGAACGACATCTACATGCAACGGCTAACCATAATGGTTTGAAAATTCATATTTTTGTACTTGTGTGCGAGTTAATTACATGTGTAGTAAATTGGAATGAATTTTCAAATATATATTGGTGTCACGGCTTGGGCACATGCATGGAGTGCCATGGCATTTAAATTCTAAATAAAATAAAAATCACAGACCATGTAAATATCTCGTGTTCAAAAAAGAAAATGTAAAGATCTCGCAAGCCAACCGACCCCCACACGATTGGCACTCTATTTCGTGCCTCGAGGTTTGGAAGGTGAAAGACGCGGGTTATTAATTAGACACGGTTCTGTATTGGGAACCGTCAGCTATTAAGTTCACACGCGGACTCGTAAATTTCGGCGAGCGGCGTGTGTACCGTTCCTGTCGATCTAGATTCCGGCCGCCAATAAATACTACCTTGCTCATGTCGTCATGCATGCATTCTCATCTACATCCTCCCCTCGCTCACCCTCTCTCTCTCTCTCTCTCTCTCTCTCTCTCTCTCTCTCT
>LR738715.1:548319231-548355551 GCA_902687465.1 Secale cereale | reverse complement strand
CCCCCCCCCCCGAAGATGCTCAGTCGAAGAGCAGCGACGAGGAGGACCCCTACGCACCGTCGGACGAGGTTGCACCGGACCCCCCAACTTTGTCTATGGAAGTCGCTGCCGTCGGCTGAGAAAGCCACGCAAGTTGCTTTCAAGAATGAGATGGTGGAGGAGGATGCCAGGTACCAGGCGGCATGTAAAGCCCGTGATGCCACATAGAAAATGGAGGCAGTGGAGCTTTGGGGGCGGGCGCGTCGTCGTGCGGAGGAGGTGTACCAAGGCGGGTACTTCGTGAGGAAGGTCAAAGGCGCTAGGCACCTCATCGCTGCGTGGAGGTGGGCCGATAAGCTCCATCGTGCCACCGACGAGGTGCTCCGGTGGGCGCCCAACAAAATGGAAAGATCGTTCGCACTTGTCCGCCAGCAAGAGGCAAATCGGTACGTCAAGCACTACGAGGCGGAGGAGGCGGATTACTACCTCTACGCTGGGAAGACGCCGCACACTAGGGAGCTGCTGGCGAGGGGCTACCGAAATACTGCCCCAAGGAGGGATTATTAGTATTAGTATTGTTCGTTTTCAGTTTTATGCATTGTACCTAGTAGTTAAGTATCATCACGTATATGTGATGATATTATATATATTATGTGATGAACTAATGAACCATTAATATATATATTATGAATTCCATGTTCTATCTGTTTTTGTATACTAATTTGTATCTAGCTGTTATCATCCACATATATAGAATGAAAAGCATATATACACACATTGAAACAGAACATATAAGAACGGAAAACAAAGTATGCACATTTAAACAGAGCAATAAACAGAGCAATATCGTGATTGATGTGAATACATAGCGATCCACGTCGAAACGACTCAACAAAATAAAATGCATCCATGAGACCATGACCAGTAGCCCTTGCCTACGGTAGCTATTGGCTCTGCCGAAACTCGTGTAGGCGTTCGTCCAAGCGGTCGACACGCTCACGATACATCTGGAGCGCGATTTCGAGCTCCAAGTTGGCTATTTCATCAGAGATCACCAGCTTGAGGATGCGGCGGCCATGTTCCTCTATTGCGCCCAGGTGGACACCTGGGCCAAGGAGGCAGTCGAGCCTAGCGACCAGCGCGTTGGAATCGAGCGGGCACGGACAAGGCGAACGGCGCGACCCATGCGAGCAGCGCGGCGGGCGTCTGGTACAAGTACAACGCGGCCGACCTCTGGTGCAAGTACAGCGCAAAGGGCCTCTGTCCACTCCTGGCAAGGAATGGGGGTACTGACGAGACATGTACCCAGCTGCGACGCCCAGTCAACAACAGGCAAGCGCCGATGGATCCGCTCTTGCTGCGCGGCATGCCGCGCCTCTCGCTCTGCGGTGCTCCAACAGTCTCACCGTGCGGCGAGCCGCAGCCAATCAGCGCGGACGCGCCTAGCTTGCTTTGCAGTGTGCCATCAATCATGTTGTGCATCGAGCTGCAGCCTCTCGGCGCTGACATGCCTATCTTGATCCGCGGCGCTGAAGTGTCATGCGCCAAGGGTCTGCTCAACCCTGGCGATGAAGTGCATCACTGCATCATCCATCGCGTTGCTAGGGAGCACCTCGGCCTCGACGTACCGTGGCGCCTTCTTGTTTTCCTCGTCGACGAGGTTGATGGCAGAGGGGCGCTTTGGTGGGTTGGCATGCTTGGAAAAGGTGGATGTTCAATAGGTTGTGCGTGTTGCCTCCGTGCGTCGCGCACTGCCTAGGTTTATGCACAATATTGCTGGGTGGCAGGAAACTAGTGAGGAAATAGCAGGGAACGATGGCGTGTTCGTAAAACGCCATCAATTAATGGAAACTTTGCATAGAAGGAACATCGAGCTAGCACAAGAAGTAGATGATGATCAGATGATCATTTATCCTGGTTAATTATGCATGTAATAGTTTATTTTGGTGTGTGGAAATGTCATGTGTGTACTAGCCACCCATGAAATTGGATGTTTGCCGCGTATTACACACATCTTGTTTATGTGAAATGTTTATGTTCTCTTGGCTCAACACAAATAGTTTATCGGAATGAACTGTATGCCCTCCATTGCACACACCTTGATCTGGCTGAACCGTTTCTGTTGCGTTGCCTAATCGAAAATAGTTCATCCGAGTGAACTGTATGTCCTATATCGCACACACCTTATCTGGCTGACTGTTTCTTTTGTGTTGCCTAATCACAAACAATTCATACAAGTGAATTTTATGCCATATATCACAGACACCTTCATCTGGCTACATGTTTCTATTGTTCCGCCTCATCACAAATAGTTTATCCGAGTGAACTGTATGCCGATATCGCACACGCCTTCATTTGGCTGCCCATTTCTTTTGTTCTACCTCATCGCAAACAGTTTATTGAACTGAAACCATATGCCCCGCATCGCACACGCAACTAAAATCTAAACCGTGTTTGATGTATCCTTCATCGCAAACATTTTGCATCTTCATGACGGTTATTTTACATCACTGTTTGTGATTATTGCATCGCACACAGTTTCGTCGAAGGGTCTTTGATCGTAGTGTTGCATTAGCAGCATCCTGAAGTAGTGATGTATCCAAATAGAATCTCTATTCCAAGTTTGAGGCATCAATGATATTCAATTCACCTCTCAAATGGCAAAATACTTTTCATCAAGAGGTTTAGTGAATATATCCACTAATTGCATATCGGCATGTACATACTTAAGATTGATATCTCCTTTAGCAACATGGTCACGAATGAAATGATGACGAACTTCAATATGCTTAGTTCGAGAATGTTGCATGAGATTGTGAGCAATCTTAATAGCACTTTCATTGTCACAAAGCAACGGAACATGTTTCACATATATCCCATAATCTTTAAGTGTTTGAGTCATCCAAAGTAAATGAGCACAACATGATCCAATGGCAATGTATTCTGCTTCAGCGGTGGATAAGGATACCAAGTTTTGTTTCTTGGAGGACCAAGAGACAAGGGATCTACCAAGAAATTAACAAGTACCTGAAGTGGACTTCCTATCAACCTTCTCACCGACATAGTCCGAGTCAGAATAGCCAACAAGATCAAAAGGTGACCTCTTAGGATACCAAATGCCAAAGTTTGGTGTATGAATTAAGTATCTCACTATCCTTTTCACGGCCTTAAGATGGCATTCTTTTGGAGACGCTTGATATCATGCACACATGCACACACTTAGCATAATATTGGTACGGGAGGCACAAAGATATAATAATGAACCAATCATAGATAGGTAAACCTTTTTGTCAACCGGGTTGCCATCCTTCGTCAAGTCAAGATGTCCACTAGTAGGCATGGGAGTTTTCATACCTTTGCTTCCTTGCATGTTGAAATTTTTGAAGAGATCATTGGTATACTTTGTTTCGGAGATAAAGGTACCTTCCTTTGTTTGCTTAATTTGCAATCCAAGGAAAAATTTAAGTTCACTCATCATAGACATCTCAAACTTCTCTGACATCTATCTTCCAAACTTTTCACTAAAATGAGGGTTAGTAGAACCGAATATGATATCATCCACATAAAATTGGCACACAAATAATTCTCCATTAACCCTTTTAGTAAAAAGAGTAGAATCAATCTCCCCAATTCAAAGCCTTTTTCAATAAGAAACTTAGTCAAGCATTTATACCAAGCTCTAGGAGCTTGTTTGAAACCATAAAGAGCTTTGTGAAGTTTGTAAACATGATTAGGTTTCTTGGGATTAACAAAGCCGGGAGGTTGTTTAACATAAACTTCCTCCTCAAGTTCACCGTTGAGAAAAGCACTTTTAATGCCCATTTGGTATAAAGTGATATCATGATGATTGGCATAAGCAAGTAAAATGTGAATGGACTCAAGTCTAGCAACGGGGGCATATGTCTCACCATAGTCCATACCTTCGACTTGAGTGTAGCCTTGTGCGACGAGACGGGCCTTGTTGCGTACTACTTGTCCATCTTCATCTTGATTATTCCGAAACACCCACTTGGTTCCAATGACATTTTTATCATCGTTGGGCTTCTCAACCAATTTCCATACTTGATTCCTTTAGAAGTTGTGTAGCTCTTCGTGCATAGCGTTTGTCCAATCCGGATCCTCAAGAGCTTCTTCTACCTTCATAGGTTCAATGATATAAATAAATGAGTAATGTTCACAAAAGTTAGCCAAACGAGTTTTAGAGCGAGTGATTCTCCCGGTTGTGATGTCATTGAAGATTTGTTCAATGGGATGATCTCTTGAGACTCTTGCTCTAACTAGTGAGATCTTTTACTTGGGTTGTGGTGGAACATCCTCATCATTATCTTCCTCTTCATTGTTGTTGGTGTCGTTGTTCCTTTGTGGAGGTGGAGAGGGAGGTTGAGGTGGATCATCTTGGTGTACTTCCTCATTTCCTTCGTCTTGACGTGTTCCACTTGTGGATGCCTTCATGTCAACTTGTTGTTCACCTTGATGTGAAGTTGAGGCTTCCACTTGAATGGACGAAGTGCTCTCCTTCACCTCCATTGGACAGATCTTCCCAATAGATAGATCTTGAATTGCCTCCGAGGGGTCTTTATCTCCTACATCAATTAGCAGTTGCTCTACTTGCGAGCCGTTAGATTCATCAAACTTCACATCTATGATCTCTTCAACATTTCGGGTGAAATTGTTGTAGACACGGTAAGTGTGAGAGTTTGAACCGTGACTGAGTAGAAAACCTTCATGGGGTTTAGGAGCAAATTTCGCATGATGATGCTTATCAAGAATGTAGCACTTTGAGCCAAATACTCGAAAGTATCCAACACGAAGTACCCTCTACACGTTGGGTTACAAGATTTGTTGTTTGTGTGCACGTGTTGTTTCCATAGTGTTGCTTGGTTCTCTGCTACTTCTTGAGCTTGCGTTGATATTTCCCTTGAAGAGGAAAGGGTGATGCAGCAAAGTAGAGATAAGTATTTCCCTTAGTTAAGAACCAAGGTATCAATCTAGTAGGAGGCACAAGCAAGCCCCCAATAAATGCACCTGCACAAAGTAACAAACACTTGCACACAACGCGAAAAAGGGGTTGTCAATCTCTTCACGGTCACTTGCCAGAGTGAGATCTGATAGAGATAGATTAAAAATAAAAATAAAAGGCAAAATAAAGTGAACACAAAATAATTGCAGCATGGTATTTCTGGGTTTTTGGTTTTATAGATCTGAAAATATATGATGGAAAATAGACCCCGGGGCCATAGGTTTCACTAGAGGCTTCTCTCTCGAAGAAAGCATACGGTGGGTAAACAAATTACTGTTGAGCAATTGATAGAAATGCACAAAGTTATGACGACATCTAAGGCAATGATCATGAATATAGACATCCCGTCCGTGATAAGTAGACCAACTCCTACCTGCATCTACTACTATTACACTCCACTCATCGACCGCTATCCGTCATGCATCTAGAGTATTAAGTTCATAAAAACAGAGTAACGCCTTAAGCAAGATGACATGATGTAGAGGGATAAACTCAAGCAATATAATATATACCCCATCTTTTTATCCTTAATGGCAACAATACAATATGTGCGTCGCTACCCCTTCTCTCACTGGGTGAGGACACCGCAAGATTGAACCCTTCACAAAGCACCTCTCCCATTGCAAGAAAAAACAATCTAGTTAGCCAAACCAGATCGATAGATCGGAGAGAAATACAAAGCAATCTCAATCATGCATAAACGAGTTCAGAGAAGACTCAAATAATATTCATAGATGATCTGATCATAAATCCACAATTCACCGGATCTCAACAAACACACCGCAAAAGAAGATTACATCGAATAGATCTCCAAGAACATCGAGGAGAACATTGTATTGAAGATCAAAGAGAGAGAATAAGCCTTCTAGATACTAGCTATGGACCCATAGGTCTGTGGTAAAGTACTCACGCATCATCGGAGGGGCATCAAGGTTGATGTAGATGCCCTCCATGATCGGATCCCCCTCTGGCGGAGTACCGAAAAAGGCCCCAAGATGGGATCTCACGAGAAGAGAAACTTGCAGAGGTGGAAAAGTATTTTTGGCGACTCCTCTAGGGTTTCTGGAATATTTGGGTATTTATAGAGCTCAGAAGCGGTGCAGGGGATTCCCGAGGGGCTCACAAACCTAAGGGTGCGCCCCTAGGGCACACCCCTATGGCTTGTCATCTCCTCGTGGGTCTTCTAACCACCTCTCCAAGTCTCGTAGGTGTCTTCTGGTCCAAGGAAAATCATCGTAAAGTTTTATTCCGTTTGGACTCTGTTTGTTATTTCTTTTCTGCAAAAGCCAAAAACAAGGAAAAACATTAACTAGCACTAAGCATTGGGTTAATAAGTTAGTCCCAAAAATAATATAAAATATCATATTAATGCATATAAAACATCCAAAGTTGATAATATAATAGCATGGAACAACCAAAAATTATAGATAAGTTGGAGACGTATCAAGCATCCCCAAGCTTAATTCCTACTCGTCCTCGAGTAGGTAAATGATAAAAATAGAATTTTTGGTGTGGAATGGTATCGAACAAATTTATCAATGTATTTCTTATTATCTTGGCATGAATGTTCAGATCCATATGATTCAAAACAAAAGTCTAATATTGACATAAAAACAATAATACTTCAAGCATACTAGAAAGCAAAATCCCGAAACTTCGAAAATAACATGGCTAAAGAAAGTTATCCCTACAAAATAATATAGTCTTGTTATGCTCCCTCTTCTCAACACAAAGTATAAATCATGTACTACCCCGTGTCAGCCAAGCAATTGGTTCATACTTTTTAACGTGCGTCAGCTTTTTCAACTCCTCACAATACATGAGCGTGAGCCCTGGACATAGCACTATAGGTGGAATAGAATGTGGTAGTAGACAAGAGAAGGGAGAAAGTCTCACATCGACTAGGCAAATTAATGAACTATGGAGATGTCCATCAATTGGTATCAATGTGAGTGAGTAGCGATTGCCATATAATGGATGCACTAGAGCTATGAGTGTATGAAAGCTCAAAAGAAAACTAAGTGGGTGTGCATCCAACTTGCTTGCTCATGAAGACCTATGGCAATTTGAGTAAGCCCGTTATTGGAATATACAAGCCAAGTTCTATAATGAAAAGTTCCCACTAGTAATATATGAAAGTGTCAAAATAGGAGACTCTCTATCATGAAGAACATGGTGCTACTTTCAAGCACGAGTGTGGAAAAGGATAGTAACATTGTCCCTTCTCTCTTTTTCTCGCATTTTTTATTTTGGGCTCTTTGGCCTCTTTTATTCTTTTCTTTTTTTATTTGGGCTCTTTGGCCTCTCTTTTTTATTTGGGCTCTTTGGCCTATTATTTTAATTATTTTTAACCTCACATGGGACAATTCTAATAATGTTGATCATCACACTTTTATTTACTTACAACTCAAAATTACAACTCAAGGTAAGAACTTATAATGACGGAACGGTGGAGTTACATGGCAATATATCTCGGAATGACTATGAAAATGCCATAATAGGTAGGTATGGTGGCTGTTTTGAGGAAAGGTATAAGGTGTGTTTAATGCACCGGTGAAAGTTGCACGGTACTAGAGCGACTAGCAAAGGTGGAAGGGTGAGAGTGTGTACAATCCATGGACTCTACATTAGCCATAAAGAACTCACATACTTATTGCAAAAAGTTTATTGGACCTAGAAGCAAAGTACTACTACGCATGCTCCTAGGGGAGAGGTTGGTAGGAGTTAACCATCGCGCGCTCCCAACTTTCACACAAAGGAAGACAATCAAGGATAAATTCCGCTCCAACTTCATCACATAACTAGAAGACCATACATGCATGCTACGGGAATCACATACCTTAAAATAAGTATTTATTTTATTACACAATTCACTACTAGCATGACTCTAATATTACCATCTTGATATCTCAAAACAATTGCAAGGAATCAAACTTCTCATATATTCAGTACTCTTTATGAAACTTTTTATTATATCCCCCTTGGATGCCTATCATATTAGGACTAAATTCATAACCCAAGCAAATTACCATGTTGTTATTAGACTCTGAAAATAATATAAGTGAAGCATGAGAGCTCATCAATTTCTTCAAAATAACATCACCGTCGTGCTAAAAAAGATATAAGTGAAGCACTAGAGCAACTACCTAGCTTAAAATATACAAGTGAAGCAGATAGAGTATTCTAATAAATTCACGATTAATGTGCGTGTCCCTCTCAGAAGGTGTGTACATAAAGGATGATTGTGGAAAACTAAAAAGCAAAGACTCAAATCATACAAGATGGTCCAAGCAAAACACATAGCCTCAAGTAAATTTACCGATGGATTGAAGACAAAAGAGGGGATGCCTTTCGGGGCATCCCCAAGCTTAGATGCTTCGTTGTCCTTGAATATTACCTTTGGATGCCTTTGGCATACCCAAGCTTAGGCTATTGCCATTCTTTATTACGTAGTCCATCAATCATTACCCAAAACTTGAAAACTTCACAACACAAAACTCAACAGAGAACTCGTGAGATCCGTTAGTATAATAAATCAAATAACCACTTTAGGTACTGTTGTGAACTCATTCTAATTTTATATTGGTGTTATATCTAATGTATTACAACTTCTCCATGGTTCATACCCCCCGATACTAGCCATAGATTCATCAAAATAAGTAAACAACACAATGAAAATAGAATCTGTCAAAACAGAACTGGTTGTAGTAATCTGGAAACTTTGCATATTTCTGCATCTCTAAAAATTCTGAAAAATTAGGACAATGTGGGAAATTTGTATATCAATCTTGTGTAGAAAGTTTAGAAAATTATCACGCTCCAATGAATTATAGAATTTTCTGCACTAGACGCAAAGATTTCTGCTTTTCAGCAAAATCAAATCAACAATCTTCCACATCATTCCAAAGGTTTTACTTGGCACAAACACTCAATTAAAACATGAAAACACATCTAACCATAGGCTAGATGGTAGATTTATTCAAGAACAACAAAAAAAGAGTAAAAAACCAAAATAAAATTGGGTTGCCTCCCAACAAGCGCTATTGTTTAACGCCCCTAGCTAGGCATAAAGCAACGATCTAGGTATTGTCATCTTTGGTAGTCAATCCATAAGTAATCCTCATAATAGATTCATATGGTAACCTTATTTTATTTCTAGGAAAGTGTTCCATGCCCTTCCTTAATGGAAATAGAAATATAATATTTCCTTCTTTCATACCAATAATTGCACCAACCGTTCTAAGGAAAGGTCTACCAAGAATAATAGGGCATGTTGGATTGCAATCTATATCAAGCACAATAAAATCTATGGGCACATAATTCCTATTTGCAACAATAAGAATATCATTAATCCTTCCCATAGGTTTTTTAATAGTGGAATTTTCTAGATGCAAATTTAAAGAACAATCATCAAGTTTATGGAAACCTAGCACATAACATAGAATTTTTGGAATTGTTGAAATGCTAGCACCCAAATCACACAAAGCATTGCACTCATAATCTTTAAACTTGATTCTAATAGTAGGTCACCATTCATCATAAAGCTTTCTAGGGATTGAAACTTCCAACTCATTTTTTTCTTCCAAAGATTTCATCGTCGCATCAACGATATGTTTCATAAAAGCTTTGTTTTAATTATAAGCTTGAGGAGAATTAAGCATGGATTGCAACAAGGAAATACAATCTATCAAAGAACAACTATCAAAATTAAAATCATTGGGCGCCTTTTAGCTAAAGTTGAATCATATCCAGTCCCTTCTTTGCCAAGATTTATATTAGCAAACAAATATTCAATAGGAGTCAAGCCAAGCATCTTAAGATCTTCATCGTAGTTATCGCAAAAACTAGAAGAACGCGTCTTTTCTAGCAATTCTCTTTTAGCACGCATCCTAGTCATTCTATCTTTACTCTAATTAAAAGAAATTTACATAGCTTTCAGAGACTCATTAATATCATGCTTTGGTGGTATAGATCTAATCTTTAAAGAATCAATCTCATGAGAAATTATATCAACGTTCCTAGCCAAATTATTAATCTTAAGCAATTTTGCTTCTACCATAGCATTGAAAATATTTTGGGAATTTATAAATTCCTTAGTAGTACTATCAAGATCAGAAGATATCTTATTATTAATTTCCATAAGAATTGTTGTAGGAATTACCATAATTATTAAAGGAATTACTAGGAAACGACCTAGGATTGGAATTTCCTCTATACGTGTTATTACCAAAATTGTTCCTACCGACAAAATTCACATCCATCGATTCATTATTATTCTCAAGCAAAGTAGACAAAGGCATATCATTAGGATCTATAGGAGTACCCTTGCTAGCAATTAATTTCATAAGATCATCCATCTTTTCACTCAAAGCATTTATTTCTTCAATCGCATGCACTATTTTTTACTAGTAGATGATCTTTCGGTATGCCATTGAGAGTAATTTGCCATAATATTATCTAGGAATTTAGTAGCTTCTCCTTATGTGATTTCCATAAAAGTACCTCCTGCGGTGGAATCTAAAAGATTTCTAGATGCAAAATTCAAGCCGGCATAATTTTTTGTATGATCATCCATAAACTTAAACCATGAGCAGAGCAATTTCTTATCATCAATTTCATCCTTTCCCAAGATTGTGCAACATGCTCATGATCTACTTGCTTAAAATTCAATATATTGTTCCTAAGGGAGATTATCTTAGCGGGAGGAAAATACTTGGAATAAAGGCATATTTACACTTATTCCCAATACTATTTTTAGGCAAAGATGAAAACCAATTTTTAGCACGATCTCGTAGTGAGAACTGAAATAGCTTCAATTTAATGATATAATTATCCACATATTTTTTCTCTTGCAGATCACACAATTCAATGAAAGTATTTAGATGGGATGCAACATCTTCATTAGGACTACCAGAAAATTGTTCTTTCATAACAAGATTCAACAAAGCGACATTGATTTCATAAGATTCCGCACTAGTGGCGAGAGCAATCGGAGTACTAATAAGATCACTATTATTAGTGTTGGAAAATTCACACAGCTTAGTATTCTCTTGAGTCATTGTGACAAAACAAGCGATCTAGCACACAAGATAACAAAAGGATGAACGGAAAAAGGGCGAATAAAAAGGCAAGTATTTTTGTATTTTTGTGAAAACGTTTTAGAAGTGGGGGAGATGAAAACGAGAGGTAAATGTCAAATAATGTAAGTGCAAGAGATGAGGGTTTATGATAAGTACTTGGTAGGCTTGATGTAGAACCTCCACGACAACGGCGCCAGAAATTCTTCCTGCTACTTCTTGAGATTGCGTTGATTTTTCCCTTCAAGAGGAAAGGGTGATGCATCAAAGTAGAGATAAGTATTTCCTTAGTTAAGAACCAAGGTATCAATCCAGTAGGAGGCACAAGCAAGTCCCCAATATATGCACCTGCACAAACTAATAAACACTTGCACACAAGGCGAAAAAGGGGTTGTCAATCCCTTCACAATCACTCGCAAGAGTGAGATCTGATAAAGATAGATTTAAAATAAAAGTAAAAGGCAAAATAAAGTGAACAAAAAATAATTGCAGCAAAGTATTTTATGTTTTTTATGTTTTATAGATCTGAAAATATATGATGAAAAATAGACCCGGGGGGCATAGGTTTCACTAGAGGCTTCTCTCTCGAAGAAAGCATACGGTGGGTAGACAAATTACTGTTGAGCAATTGATAGAAAAGTGCAAAGTTATGACGGCATCTAAGGCAATGATCATGAATATATGCATCACATCTGTGACAAGTAGACCAACTCCTGCTTGCTATAACTCCACTCATTGACCGCTATACAGCATGCATCTAGAGTATTAAGTTCATAAAAACATAGTAACGCCTTAAGCAAGATGACATGATGTAGAGGGATAAGCTCAAGCAATATGATATAAATCCCATCTTTTTATCCTTAATGGCAACAATACAATACGTGCCTTGCTACCCCTTCTGTCACTGGGTGAGGACACCGCAAGATTGAACCCATCACAAAGCACCTCTCCCATTGCAAGAAAAACCAATCTAGCTGGCAAAACCAAATCGATAGATCGGAGAGAAATACAAAGCTATCTTAATCATGCATAAAAGAGTTCAGAGAAGACTCAAATAATATTCATTGATGATCTAATCATAAATCCACAATTCATCGGATCTCAACAAACACACCACAAAATAAGATTACATCGAACAGATCTCCAAGAACATCGAGGAGAACATTGTATTGAAGATCAAAGATAGAGAGAAAATCCATCTAGCTACTAGCTATGGACCCATAGGTCTATGGTAAACTACTCATGCATCATCGGAGGGGCAGCAAGGTTGATGTAGATGCCCTCCGTGATCGAATCCCCCTCCAGTTGAGTACTAGAAATGGCCCCAAGATGGGATCACACGGGAACAGAAACTTGCGGCAGTGGAAAAGTAGTTTTGGCGTCTCTTCTAGGGTTTCTGTAATATTTGGCTATTTATAGAGCTCGGAGTCAGTGCATGGGACTCCCAAGGGGCCCACAAGCCCAGGGGCGCGCCCCTATAGCTTGTCGTCTCCTCGTTGGTCTTCTGCCCCTTTCTCCAACTCTCGCAGGTGTATTCTGGTCCAAGAAAAATCATCGTAAACTTTTGTTCCGTTTGGACTCCGTTTGATATTCCTTTTTAGCAAAAGCGAAAAACAAGGAAAAAACAAAAACTGGCACTAGGCGCCAGGTTAATAAGTTAGTCCCAAAAATAATATAAAATAGCATATTAATGCATATTAAACATCCAAAGTTGATAATATAATAGCATGGAACAATCAAAAATTAGATATACGTTGGAGACGTATCATTCTCCTACTGGATTGATAACCTTGGTATCATAACTTGTGGAAATACTTACCTCTGATGTGATGTATCATCCCGTCCTCTTCGAGGAAATACCAACGTGGATCACATGTAGTAGGAAGAATTTACGGAGCCGTTGCCGGGGAGACATCATCAACATATATCAAATACCCACGCATAAACCATCATCTCCTTTCAATTTCATTATTTGACATTTGCCTCTCGTTTTCATGTCCCCCACTTCTAAAATGTTTATCGAAAAACACAAATATGTTTTACTTTGTTGCTTTGCTTGCTTGTTTCGCATAATTGTGTGTTTATTAGAAATTAGAAACAAAAAGCTTATGGATCCTCATCCACTTCCTAATATTTTTAAAAGATCCAGTTATGATGTGCCAATCACTAGTGAATTTAGTTCACTAGATTATCTTTATGAAGTTTTTCTTGAGATTCGTGAATCTGAAATTTGTGATGAAGTGTTAAAAGAAGAAATTATAAAGTGATCCACAATAGCTCCTTGGATGAGAAGCATGATTGCAATGATGTTATTATAAACTCTATTAAGGCCAGTTGTGTTAATAATATGCAAAACTCCAAGCTTGGGGGCGCTAATTTTGCTATGTCCACTACTTATTGCAATGATCGTGATTGGGGTGATTCTTCTTATGATCTTAAAAACTTATTTAAGCCTCGTGATGAATATGATATGATAATAGTGTTTGCAATAATATTGAAAGTGGGTTTGGAAGAGTGTCAACTTTAGGTAATAATGATCCCACTACTTTGGAGAATGATAAATCTTGTTTTTTAAAGAGGGTTTGGAGAGGTCATGACCTTTTTTGATGATAATCCCACTATTTTGCAGGAGTATCAACTTTGTATGCATGTGGATCATATAGAGAATATGTTATGTGATAGCTATATTGTTTAATTTGAATATGATCCCACATGTAATTATTATGAGAGAGTGAAATATGGTTGTAGAAATTTTCATGTTACTAAATTACCTCTCTTCATGTTGAGATTGTCAAGGTTTTATTCTTCTTCCTTGCATATGCTAGTTTTTGCTTGTTTTGATAATTTGTTTGCTTACAAAATGCCTATACATAGGAAGTATGTTAGACTTAAGTGTGATTTTCATATGATTTATTATGCTCTCTTTGTGATTCACTTCTTGTCTTTCATGCGAGCATCATTAAAATTATCAATGCCTAGCTAAAGGCTTTAAAGAAAAGCGCTTGTTGGGAGACACCCAATATTTTTCTATTCTATTTTTATGTGTCTAAACAATTATACTAATGTTGTGATTGTGTTTTGGTGTTTTAATTAGTGTTTGTGCCAAGCAACGACTTTGGGTTGATTTGGGTGATAGTTGATTTCCTATTGGAAAACGGAAACTTCTGCGTCCAGTAGCAGAATTGTTTGCAATTACTGGAGCATGAATAATTTATGATTTTTTACACATGTTTGATATACAAATTTCCCACGTCTTCCTAATTTTTCAGGATTTAAGAGTTATATAAGTATGACTAAAAATTACATCTTTACAGACTGTTCTGTTTTTGACAGATTCTGTTTTCGTTGCATTATGTGCTTATTTTGATGAATCTATGGATTGTATTGTGGGGGTATAAGCCATGGTAAAGTTAGAACGCGGTAGATATAATGTAATAACAAAACATGAATGGGTTTGCAATATTACTTAAAGTAAAGATTGGTTTTCTTATACTAACAGATCTCACGAGGTTCTTTTCAAGTTTCGTGTGATTAAAGTTTTCAAGTTTTGGGTGAGATCATGATGGGTGAAGAAATAAGGAGTGTCAAGAGACTAAGCTTGGGGATGACCATTGCACCTCAAGGAAATATTCAAGGAGAACCAAGCAACCAAGCTTGGGGATGCCCCAGAAGGCATCCCTTCTTTCTTCTAATGACTATCGGTAATTTTACTTGGAACTACATTTTTATTTGTCACATATCATGAGTTTTGCTTTGAGTGTCTTGTATTAAATGAGTCTTTGCTAGTTTTGCTTTTTAGTTTGTCTCAATAATCCTTGTTGTACACACTTATTTGAGAGAGGCATAATGATATCTTGATTTGTTAGAATTGCTTTATGTGCTTCACTTAAATTTTTTGAACTATGTAATTGCTCTAGTGCTTCACTTATATCTTTTTGAGCACATTGGTTCTGTTATTTAAAAAAATGCTCCCATGCTTCACTTAGATCATTTTTAGAGTTAGTAGAATTTTTGAAGAAATCCTCTCATGCTTCAATTGTATTATTTTGAGAGTCAATTTTTTTGGAGATATATTATGCTCTCGTACTTCACTTAATTTTTTTTGAGAGCTTGTTATTAGCAATGACAATATGCTTTAAATATGAATTTGGTCCCAAAGTGATGGATATTCAAAAGGGATATAATAAAAACTTTCATGAAGATCATTGGATATTAAACTTGATTCCTTGCAATAGTTTAGCGATATGGAGATAGTGATATGTGAGTTATGTTGGTGAGTAATTATGCTTTAGTAAGAATATTGGTGTTAAGGGTTGTTGATATGTCACGGTCTTCGGAGAAGAGCGTGAACAAGGGGAGGTCCGGTCTTCACGGTGTAGGATCGATAAATGGATGGGGATAACTAGCTGCAAGCAGCTGGAAAATAGAAAATAAGATATTATGACCCGACAAGGAGGATGCTCACCGAAGCTTGCGATCCAAACATTTGCCGATCCACAATCCGCAATACTACCACACACACAACCACGCTCAAGTCGTGGAGCACGGGATAGGTGCAATCTGCAAGGGAAACCATGATCTAGTCGTGGAGCACAAATTAGGAGCCATTTCTCAAGGAATCACGAGAATATGGGTAACAAGATCTCTCCAATCTCAGGAGGAGTTTATGTCTTTGGTCTTTGATAGAAATGGCAAAAGTCCCCAATGAAGCGAAGAGCTGACCTATTTATAATCGGGACAACCCCCCTGAATAGGTGTGAAATAAAACTAGCTTTGGGAACCAGCCTAGGTGTGAAAGTGAACTAGCTTTGGTTTGACTAAATGGCTTAGAGAATTAATGAGGTAGCTTCTGGAAAACTCTCGTTGGTGGTGGTTGGCAATTCCCGACCAAACATTGTTCACTGGGGTTGAACAATGTTTCCTTCCGCAGAAAACTCGAGTACTAGGAACCTTTCGCAAGTCAGGATATCCAAACTCATGCAAAACATTGTTTCGTCAGAATCAGAACAATGTTTCTTCAGCAGACAACTCATTTCTTCATGGATTCCTAACTTTGTTTTTTCGCCATAAAACATTGTTTTACACGGACTGAAATGTGTTTGGCCTTCTTCGATATTGCACCTGAGTTCAACCAACAACAAAGGAGGTGAAGGTACAACCATGTTTTGAAGGTCAAATGACAGACTTAAGTTAGCGTTCACCTGATCATGTATTTGCATTGCGCAACTTCTTGTGATTGGACCGTTGATTACTGGTGGTGTGGTGCCCATGGTTGGGATGTCCTCATCATCCTCACCCTCTTGAGAAGGAGTCGTCCTCAACTCTAAAGGCCCAAAGTGTGGGGAAAGATTGGAGACGTTGAAGGTTGGGCTAACACCATATTC
Organism: Secale cereale; assembly: GCA_902687465.1. Classification (NCBI taxonomy): domain Eukaryota; kingdom Viridiplantae; phylum Streptophyta; class Magnoliopsida; order Poales; family Poaceae; genus Secale; species Secale cereale. The sequence goes on along the minus strand of LR738715.1, from coordinate 548,339,091 downwards.
TTCTGGAAGATCGATCATATAAGCATTGTCGTTGATCCGCTCGAGCACCGCGAATGGTCCATCACCACATGGCTACAACTTGCACTTGTGTTGCTCAGGAAAACTGTCCTTTCGAAGGTGTACCCATACCAAATCGCCTTACTCGCACACCAGCTTCTTCCTGGTCTTGTTGACCCGCTTTGTATATTGTTCAGTCATTTTCTCAATGTTCTCATGTGCCTGGCCATGAAGTTTCTTGACAAAATCAGCACGCTTACTTGCATCAAGGCTGGTTCGTTCCTGAAGTGGCAATGGCAAAAGATCAATGGGAGCCATAGGTTTGAATCCATAAACAAGCTCAAATGGGCAAAAATTTGTGGTACCCTGTTATACGCGAACTCCACATGAGGTAGGCACTCGTCCCACATCTTCAAATTCTTCTTGAGGACTGCTCATAGCATCATGGACAATGTTCAGTTGACAACTTCAGTGTGTCCATCAGTTTGTGGGTGGCAGGTCATGGAAAATAGGAGCATGGTGCCAAGTTTTCCCCACAAGGTCTTCCAAAAGTAGCTCAGAAATTTGGTGTCACGGTCTAACACAATCGTGCGTAGAACTCCATGTAGCCGCACAACTTCCCTGGAAAAACATATTAGCAATGTGTGAAGCATCATCGCTCTTATGACATGGGATAAAATGTGCCATTTTGCTAAAATGATCAACTACCACAAACACCGAGTCACTCCCCCTCTTAGTATGTGGTAAACCAAGAACAAAATCCATAGAAATATCGGTCCACGGAGTATTTCGAATAGATAGAAGAGTATATAAACCATGAGGATTCAAGCGGGACTTAGCTTTGTGGCAAATCTCCCATCTCATCACGTAGTGTTCCACGTCATGTCTCATGTGCGGCCTAAAGAAGTGATCAACGAGCACACTTTCAGTTTTCTTGGCTCCAAAATGACCCATGAGACCACCAGCGTGAGCCTCCTGCAAGAGCAACAAATGAACAGAACAATCTGGGATGCATAATTTGTTAGCTCGAAATAGAAATCCATCCTGCAAATGATACTTATCCCATCCCTTCCCCTTGTCACACTTTGAAAATGGTTCAGCAAAGTATGAGTCGTTAGCATACAATTCTTTGATGCTTTCTAAACCAAGGATTTTAACATCAAGTTGGGAAAGTAAAATGTGATGCCAAAACAATGTGTCGGCAACAACGGTATCCTTCCCTTTCTTGTACTGAACAATATAAGGAAAAGACTCTATGAACTCACTCCAGTTTGCATGTCTATGGTTCAGTTTGAGTTGGCCCTTTAGATGTTTTAAATATTCATGGTGAGAATGTATTATAAACTCTTTTGGCCACAAGTAATGATGCCATGTTTTCAAAGATCGAAGAAGTGCATACAATTCTTTATCATAGACGGAATAATTAAGAGTTGGACCATTAAGCTTCTAAATAAAGTAGGCAATTGGTTTACCTTCTTGCATTAGAACTCCACCAATGCCAACACCACTTGCATCACATTCAATCTCAAATGTCTTACCAAAATCAGGAAGTGAAAGCAATGGGGCTGATGTCAATCTCATCTTCAGTTCTTGGAGGGACTTGTCTTGGCCGTCACCCCATTGGAATGGAGTGTCTTTCTTTGTTAACCCATTCATGGGTGCAGCAATGGTGCTGAAATCCTTTATGAACCGGCGGTAGAAACCTGCAAATCCGAGGAGCTACGTACTTGGCTCACATTTTGTGGAGGCATCCACTCATGAATAGCCTTGATCTTCTCTTCATCGACCTCTACACTTTTTGCTGAAACAACAAAACCAAGAAACACAACCTTGTTTGTGCAAAATGTGCACTTTTCCACGTTAGCGTACAACTTTTCCTCCCGTAGGACAGCAAGCACACATTTTATATGTCCAACAGGTTCCTCCAAAGTTTTGCTATAAATCAATACGTCATCAAAGTAAACCACTACAAACTTGCCAATGAAGGATCTAAGCACATGATTCATCAATCTCATGAAAGTACTAGGTGCATTTCTTAATCCAAAAGGCATAACCAACCATTCATACAAGCCAAATTTTGTCTTGAATGCAGTTTTCCATTCGTCACCCTCTTTCATTCTTATTTGGTGGTATCCACTTTGCAAATCAATTTTGGAAAATATGGTGGAGCCACAAAGTTCATCAATCATGTCATAGAGCCTAGGAATAGGGTGCCGATATCTCACAGATATGTTGTTAATGAATCTACAATCAGTGCACATGCGCATAGTACCGTCTTTCTTTGGAACTAAAAGAATGGGAACAACACAAGGAGAAAGACTTTCCCTTACATACCCTTTGTTAAGAAGATCTTCTACTTGCCTCTGAATTTCCTTCGTCTCCTCTGGGTTTGCTCGGTATGGTGGTCGGTTTGGTAGTGGGGCGCCCGGAACCAAGTCGATTTGGTGTTCAATGCCCCGCTTCGATGGCAAACTAGGTGGCACCTCCTTGGAAACACATCCTCATACTCCTGCAAAAGATCATAAACAACACTAGGAAGAGTTGAGGGTAATTTGTTAGTAGCCAATAAAGTTTCCTTGTACATGAGTACAAAGAATGCAGTATTAGTTTCTCTTAATTCCCGCATATCCCGTTTCCTAGCCATCAAAACTAATCCATGTTTTTCCACGGGCTTGGTCATATTTGGTTGTGGAGCTTTTGGCTGTGGAAACACTCCCTCGCTAAGTTGGTGGCTCACTCATTGTGTATGATCACTCTTTCCCTTTTTCTTTCCTTTTCTTTTCATCTCATCAAGATAGACTTCCTCGGGTGTCATGGGCATCCAAGTGAACTTTTCTCCTCTATGGACAAAACATAAGAGATTCGCACGCCCGCTCATTTGCACATCACGGTCATGCAACCACGGTCGTCCAAGAAGCAAGTGACAAGCGCACATCGGCACCACATCACACTCAACATCACCATGATATGTCCCTGCTGAAATTGGTATTCGCACGCTGCTAATCACCTTAATTGCGCCACAATCATTCAACCATTGCATGCGGTATAGGTGCTGGTGACGTTTTGTTTGCAATTGAAGCTTCTCAACCATCTCCGTGCTTGCAATATTGTTGCAGCTGCCACTATCAACAATGACTCGACATATCTTTGAGTTGATAAGGCAACAAGTGTGAAAAATATTATGCCGTTGACCCTTTTCCTCCTCCACAACCTGGGCATTAAGTGAACGGCTTACGACCAAAGCTTCACCATCAAGTTCTTCATGAGATAAAATAGTTCCTCCTACTTCCCAATCTTGTTGCTCTTCCACTTCGTTATTGCCACCTTTAGGGTCACTTTCAAACTCCCATTCACCTCGTTCATTGAGGATCATAGTTCTTTTTCTTGGACATTCTGAAGAAATGTGACCTCTTCCTTTGCACGTGTGGCATTGGATGCCACTACTACGTGTAGAACTCTTTTCTGCAGGTGGAGCGGAGGATACTCCTGCTGCAGGTGATGACCTCTTATCTTGATTGCGAATAGCAGGTGAGGAAGCCATCAAGGCATGTGGATGCCTAGGTGGTGCACCCTCAAACCGAGAACCATATAGCTGTTGTGCTCGCTGCCATGAGGATGTGGTGGCGCGGCCTTGGAAAGCACGAGTACGACCATTACGCATATTCTTCTTCGCAACTCATATAGCTTGATGTACCACATCTTGTAGTGTATAGTAAGGAAACATCTCCACAAAGTCTGATATTTCATCATTTAACCCATGTAAAAATCTTGCCATCTTCGCCTCATCATTTTTATGGGTTCTTGTTCGAATTAGCAGCACGTCCATCTCTTTATAGTACTCCTCAACGGTGCGGGGCCCTTGAGTGAGCTCATGCAATCTCTTGTATAGTTGACTCTCATAGTATGATGGAACAAAACGGCGCCTCATGACTTTCTTAATCAAAGTCCAGTTGCGGATATAATTATTGACCTATAGCAATTGATCGTCTTGCAGCTGATTCCACCATGTAAGAGCATAACCAGAGAACTCCATAACAGCAAGATCAACTCTCTTGGCTTCAGAAAACCCATGGATGCAAAAGATTTGATCACACTTCTCCTCCCACTCAATATATGCATATGAATCCTCTTTTCCAGTGAATGATGGCACATGCAGCTTCACTCTCGCTTGGTTGTCATGGTCATCTTGATCACGATGGTCATAATGATGACTATTGCGACCAAAAATAGCACCATGACGTGGCGAGGAGTAGGGTTCATAGTCCCCCATGCATTCATCTTCATCACCATGCTCGGAGAGATCTTCATAAGAGATGTCATCACCATCGTGTGCAGCTCGTCGCTGGTGATCAGCAGCAAACCCGCAGGGGTCATGGCCTCCCCTCCGAGCTTCTCCTCCATGCAGCCCACCCTCACGAGGGGCAGCAAATTCTCCCCGACTCCGTTGAGCCCCAACAGCAGGGGCGCCGTGGGCAGCAGCTCCTGCTGCTCTTCCACGACCATCATGGCGATCCTCGTTTCATTGATGCCATTGGTTATTAGCGGCTAGCGAGGCAGCGGGGATGTGCTGATGTTGATCCCCATTACCCGCGATAGGAAGATGGCCTCCGAACAACCTTCGCATAGCTGCAGCTATACTCTCCTGAATTATTTCGACAAGTGTCGCGTGAGTTTTTGGGAGATCATCTTCCACATGTTGATGTCCAAGTACACTCGAGTTGGATCCTGTCATATTAACTCTCGGAAACAAGTGGAAAAAAATATGTGGAAAACACTCAGCTCACCTTCTTGCTTACCCAAATTCTAATGATTCCTTGGCGGCTATGGGGTGGTAGAAAATCAGTAGTGGATGGGCGAATGAAAGGAAGGAAGTTGATGGTTTCTAGGTCGATCTGGGTGGGGTAAAAATGGGGAGGGCTAGTGCTGAGATCCAATCAATGCAAACCAAATAACAAGAAAATTTTGTAGATATTTGCACCACGTTTGAGCTGCAACACTTGCCACTGCAACTTCTGAAATTTCTCACCCAACTGGATACGATTGCACACTTGCTCAACACATTCTCTTCTCTTTTTTACCTCTTTCTCTCTCTCTCTCTCTCTCTCTCTCTCTCTCTCTCTCTCTCTCTCTCTCTCTTGCTCTTTTTCTCCTTTTTTTGCAACATAATAGATCCAACAACAAGACTCTAAGAAAACAGCAGCAACTTTGGATCAAACATGGTGCAAACACAAAGAGGAAAGCAAACAACTGGATATCAGCAAACAAAGGCTTGGATTTTTTGTGGCTTTTCTGGCTTTGGACATTAGGAAGGGGAAAAACCAAACTGAAAAGGATAGATCTAGCAACAAAGATACATATCCTACCGTGTAAACCTTGCTCTGAATACCAGATGATATGCCATCGTCTTCGGAGAAGAGGGTGAACAAGGGGAGGTCTGATCTTCACGGCGTAGGATCGATAAATGGATGGGGATAACTAGCTGCAAGCGGCCGGAAAATAGAAAATAAGAGATTATGACCCGACAAGGAGGATGCTCACCGAAGCTTGCGATCCGAACATTTGCCGATCCACAACCCGCAATACTACCCCACACAACCACGCTCAAGTCGTGGAGCACGGGATAGGTACAATCCGCAAGGGAAACCACGAAATCTAACCCACACAACACTATCTAGTCATGGAGCACGAATTAGGAGCAATTTCTCAAGGAATTGCGAGAATAGGTGTAACAAGATCTCTCCAATCTCAGGAGGAGTCTATGTCTTTGGTCTTTGATAGAAATGGCAAAAGTCCCCAATGAAGGGAAGAGCTGGCCTATTTATAATCGGGACAACCCCCCTGAATAGGTGTGAAATAAAACTAGCTTTGGGAACCGACTTAGGTGTGAAAGAGAACCAGCTTTGGTTTGACTAAATGGCTTAGAGACTTAATGAGGTACCTTCTAGAAAACTCTCGTTGGTGTTGGTTGGTAGTTCCCGACCAAACATTACTCACTAGGGTCGAACAATGTTTCCTTCTGTAGAAAACTCGAGTTCTAGGAACCTTTTGCTAGTCGGGATATCCAAACTCGTGCAAAACATTGTTTCGTCGGAATCGGAACAATGTTTCTTCAGCAGACAACTCATTTCTTCATGGATTCCTATCTTTGTTTCTTCGCCATAAAACATTGTTTTGCATGGACTGAAATGTGTTTGGCCTTCTTCGATATCGCACCTGAGTTCAACCAACAACAAAGGAGGTGAAGGTACAACCATGTTTTCAAGGTCAAATGGTAGACTTAAGTTAGCGTTCACCTGATCATGTATTTGCGTTGCGCGACTTCTTGTGATTGGACCGTTGATGATTGGTGGTGTGTGTTGCCCATGGTTGGGATGTCCTCATTAGTTGTGATTCCCTATGCATCCACATAAAGAAAATAGTTATGCAATGAAGTTATATCCTATTTGTGGTGCATTATTCAGTGTTAGTTATGTTTAATGCTCGTTTATGATCATTTTCGTTTCATGGTTGGTCGCTTCTCAATGTTTTTTCTAGCCTCCATCTGTACTAAGCGGGAATACAGCTTGTGCAATCAACCCCTTAAACCTAAGTTGTGCCAAATGAGTCCACCATACCAACCTCTACGTGGTACTTCCATGTTGTTCCAAGTAAATTTCTATGTGCCAACTGTAACGCCCCGGAAACACCCGCCGGTGGTCGTTACTCCTAGCGGGATCCAGAATAGCCCCACATATCAATACTAGTCTTTTCCGCACACTTTGTCCTCACTCGTGCACACCCGGGAGCAACTTCTCGGTCGGTCACCCATCCTAAAACTACTCCAAGCTGAGCACGCTTAACTTTGGAGTTCTATCCAAATGGGCTCCCGGAAAAGAAGGAATTCCTTATTGATATGAGTAGTCTATCATCCCTAATAAGCCAGGCTATCACATACACCCCCACTCAGAGGAATCGACGTCCTCGTCGGGCCACGGGAATGTTCCCTATTGGCACAAACATCTGTGCATCTAGTATGATACATGTACCATGTCATGTGCCACGACGGGTCACAAACGTCATGAACAACATGACCGAGCACCTGTCCGCAAACATTGTTCGACCAACATTATTCACTAGGGTTGAACAATGTTTCCTTCTGCAGAAAACTCGAGTTCTAGGAACCTTTTGCAAGTCGGGATATCCAAACTCGTGCAAAACATTGTTTCGTCAGAATCGGAACAATGTTTCTTCAGCAGACAACTCATTTCTTCATGGATTCCTATCTTTGTTTCTTCGCCATAAAACATTGTTTTGCATGGACTGAAATGTGTTTGGCCTTCTTTTATATCGCACCTGAGTTCAACCAACAACAAAGGAGGTGATGGTACAACCATGTTTTCAAGGTCAAATGGTAGACTTAAGTTAGCGTTCACCTGATCATGTATTTGCATTGCGCGACTTCTTGTGATTGGACCGTTGATGATTGGTGGTGTGTGTTGCCCATGGTTGGGATGTCCTCATTAGTTGTGATTCCCTATGCATCCACATAAAGAAAATAGTTATGCAATGAAGTTATATCCTATTTGTGGTGCATTATTCAGTGTTAGTTATGTTTAATGCTCGTTTATGATCATTTTCGTTTCATGGTTGGTCGCTTCTCAATGTTGTTTCTAGCCTCCATCTGTACTAAGCGGGAGTACAGCTTGTGCAATCAGCCCCTTAAACCTAAGTTGTGCCAAATGAGTCCACCATACCAACCTATACGTGGTACTTCCATGTTGTTCCAAGTAAATTTGTATGTGCCAACTGTAACGCCCCGGAAACACCCGCTGGTGGTCGTTACTCCTAGCGGGATCCAGACTGGCCCCACATATCAATACTACTCTTTTCCGCACACTTTGTCCTCACTCGTGCACACCCGGGAGCAACTTCTCGGTCGGTCACCCATCCTGAAACTACTCCAAGCTGAGCACGCTTAACTTTGGAGTTCTATCCAAATGGGCTCCCGGAAAAGAAGGAATTCCTTATTGATATGAGTAGTCTATCATCCCTAATAAGCCAGGCTATCACATACACCCCCACTCAGAGGAATCGACGTCCTCGTCGGGCCACGGGAATGTTCCCTCTTGGCACAAACATCTGTGCATCTAGTTTGATACATGTACCATGTCGTGTGCCACGACGGGTCACAAACGTCATGAACAACATGACCGAGCACCTGTCCGCAAACATCCGTGTAACCGCGAGGCTCGGCTCTGATACCAACTTGTAATGCCCCGGACACACCCGCCGGTGGTCGTTACTCCTAGAGGGATCCAGACTGGCCCCACATATCAATACTAGTCTTTTCTGCACACTTTGTCCTCACTCGTGCACACCCGGGAGCAACTTCCCGGTCGGTCACCCATCCTAAAACTACTCCAAGCTGAGCACGCTTAACTTTGGAGTTCTATCCGAATGGGCTCCCAGAAAAGAAGGAATTCCTTATTGATATGAGTAGTCTATCATCCCTAATAAGCTAGGCTATCACACCACCTCTAATTTTCAAAATGAATCTCTCGTTTGTGTGGCCGTACCGCTCATGAAGCGGTAGGGGTGGAAAAAAATTCCATGCTAGGTATGTTATTCTCAAGATGAATGTTTATTCACTTGTCATTGCACGATAGTGTGGCAGCTAATAGGGATGACCAGTCCCGAAATGCAAAAAAATACTATAATAAATTCCCTTGTGTGTGTTGCTTTGGAAGGCACCCGTGGATACGGCTAGCCATGGATTATGAAAGAACGGTGTAAAGGAAATAAACTTTATTTTATGTTTGGGAACTTCCTATGATTTATTTACCATGGAAGATATTGGGAATTCTCGGTCATTTTCGTTGACAGGAAAAGCATGCCTCTCAAAACAATCTTATCTCTCAATTTAAGCTTTGCGTTGTGGTGCCTCTACAAATCTCTGCTTCCCTCTGTGAAGGGCCTATCTATTTACTTTTATTAAAAAAACTTGAGTCTTCATCTTCTCTTATAAAGCACCAACTAGGAAACGCTATTATCATACATGTGCATTGATTGTAGCTAACATTTGGATGTGTTTCATGAATGGATCAATGATTGAGCATAATGGGCTAGGATAGCTTTCTTTAGCGTTGATATTTTGAAAGACATTGTTGTTTGTTGATATGCCTGAGTATTAAGGTCTTCATGTCAAATTATAGACTATTTCTTTGAATCATCTAAAGTCCAAATGTCCATGCTACAAAGAAAAGAATATGATGAATATGTTAGGCAGCATTCCACATCAAAAAAATCTATTTTTACCATTTACCTACTCGAGGACGAGCAGGAATTAAGCTTGGGGATGCTGATACGTCTCCAACATATCTATAATTTTTTATTGTTCTATGCTATTATAGTATCAATCTTGGATATTTTATTTACATTTTCTAGCAACTTTATATCATTTTTGGGGACTAACCTACTGGCATAGTGCCCAGTGCTAGTCGTTGTTTTCTGCTTGTTTTTTTACTTTGCAGAATATCAATACCAACGAAGTCCAAATGCAACGAAACTTTTTGGAGATTTTTTTCTGGACAGAAGACACCCAGTGAGCCAAGAGACCACATGGGGGAGGCCCGTGGGGCCCACTAGGCACCAGGGCGTGCAAGGGGGCCCAGGCGCACCCTGGTGGGTAGTGGAGCCCATGGGACCCTTTTCCACCGACCTCCAGCTCTATAAATACCACAATATTCCAGAAATCCTAGAGGAGTCAACAAAATATTTTTCCATCCGTCGCAAGATCAAGAACCACGAGATCCAATCTAGAGGCCTTTTTCGGCACTCTACCGGAGGGGAACACAATCGCTGAGGGGTTCATCATCCTCATTGGTGCTCCTCCGATGACGCGTGAGTAGTTTAGCTTAGACCTACGGGTCTGTGGTTTGTAGCTAGATGGCTACTTCTCTCTTTTTGATCTTCAATACAATGTTCTCCTTGATGTTCATGGCGATCTATTTGATGTAACTCTTTTTTGTGGTGTGTTTGTTGGGATCCGATGAATTGTGACTTTATGATCAGATCTATCCATACATGATTATTATAGCCTCGTATTTCTTCTTTGATATTTTGTTTTGGTTTGGCCAACTAGATTGATTTATCTTGCTGGGAAGATTTGCTTTGTAATGGGTTCAACCTTATGGTGCTCAATCTCAGTGACAAAAGGAGACATGACATGCATGTATTGTTGATATTAAGGATAACAAGGTGGAGTCTATTCCTACATGAATAGATCTTGTCTACATCATGCCATCGTTCTTGTTGCATTACTCCATTTTTTCATGAACTTACATACACTAGGTGCATGCTGAATAGTGGTCGATGTGTGGAGTAATACTAGTAGATGCAAAATCGTTTTGGTTTACTAATCTTGGATGTGATGCCTATAGACATGATCACTGTCTTGGATTTCGTAATAATTATTTGTTTTTTATCAATTGCCCAATAGTAATTTGTTCACCCACCGTATGCTATTTTCTCGAGAGAAGCCGCTAGTGAAATCTACAACCCCGAGTCTATTTCCTATCACATATTTTCAGATCTATTTGACCAAAATCCCAAAAAATACTTTGTTGTGTTTTATTTGCTTTAATCTTATTTGCATCTATTAGCATATCTATTTATCATATCTCAATACCATCGAGGGATTGACAACCCCTCTACGTGTTGGGTTGCAAGATTTTTTGTTTGTGTGCAGGTGTTGTTTACATAGTGTTGCTTGGTTCTCCTACTAGATTGATAACCTTGGTTTGATAAATGAAGAAAATACTTACCTCTGTTGTGCTGCATCATCCCATCCTCTTCGGGGGAATAGCAACGCAGATCACAAGTAGTAGTTATCGACAATCGCATGCATGCGCCTCTGAGATTCCTCACCTGCCCGCGAGTAATCTTCCCAGGCCAGTGCGGCGCGGGAGGACCTCTTTGCAATAGTCGCATCGCGGCGGGACATATATGTCACTTCCGCGGCGCGGCCGAACTAGTCCGCTGCTTCGACGGCACGGCGGGACCTTTGTGCTACTTTGGCGGCGCGACAGGGCCTCTGTGCTGCTACGAGGGCACTGCAGGACATGTCGACGGCTTTCACCGTGATGTTTACTTGAACTACGTTGGTATTTCCCCAAAGAGGAAGGGATGATGCAGCACAGCAACGGTAAGTATTTCCCTCAGTGTGAGACCAAGGTTATTGAACCAGTAGGAGAACCAAACAATACTACGTGAACGGCACCTACACACAAATAACAAATACTCACGACCCGACGTAATAAAGGGGTTGTCAATCCCTTTCAGGTAACGGTGCCAAAAATAGGCAAACGGACATGAGAGAGTTGTAAATATTGATGGATCGAACACCAAATATAATAAAGAGAAGCAAGGTATTTTTGTATCTTTTGTTCGATAGATTCGAAAATAAAAGGAAAGGAAAATAGATCGCAAAGGCGAATAGAATAAAGAAGAGACCCGGGGGCCGTTGGTTTCACTAGTGGCTTCTCTCGAGAAAAATAGCAAACGGTGGGTGAACAAATTACTGTTGGGCAATTGATAGAACTTCAAATACTCATGACGATATCCATGCAATGATAGTTATAGAGGCATCATGTCCGAGATTAGTAGACCGACTCCTGCCTGCATCTACTACTATTACTCCACACGCGATCGTTATCCAGCATGCATCTAGTGTATTAAGTTCACGGAAAAACGGAGTAATGCATTAAGAACGATGGCACGATGTAGATGATAACCCACAAGTGCAGGGGATCAGTTGTAGCCTCTTTCGATAAGTAAGAGTGTCGAACCCAACGAGGAGCTAAAGGCAGAACAAATATTCCCTCAAGTTCTATTGCCACCGATACAACTCTATGCACGCTTGACGTTCACTTTACCTAGAACAAGTATGAAACTAGAAGTACTTTGTAGTTTTGTGGGATAGGTTTGCCAAAAATATAAAGAGCACGTAAATAAAACTAGGGGCTGTTAAGATAAGGACACAACTAAATTAGTGATAGCGAGTGTGGAAAAGTGGTGGTAGGAGTTGCGAAATTACCCCTAAGCAATTGACTACGTTACTAGACCGATAGCAAGTTTTATGTGGGAGAGGCCACTGCTAGCATGTCATCCCTTACTTGGAATTCTATGCACTTATAATTGGAACTATTAGCAAGCATCCGCAACTACTAACGTTCATTAAGGTAAAACTCAACCATAGCATTATGATATATTGGTCCCCCTTCAATCCCGTATGCATCAATTTCTATGCTAGGTTGAAGTTTTTGTCACTCTTGCCCTCCAATACGTAGTCCTATCAACATGCAACTAACCCTATGGTGTGATCCATGCGCGCACTCATATGATGGGCACCAAAGGACAGCAACATAACCACAAGCAAATTAAATCAATCATAGCAATTCACCAATCACCGATAGAACAACAAAAATCTACTCAGACATCATAGGATGGCAACACATCATTGGATAATAATATGAAGCATAAAGCACCATGTTCAAGTAGAGGGTACAACGGGTTGCGGGAGAGTGGACCGCTGTAGATAGATGGGGGAAGGTGATGGAGATGTTGGTGAAGATGACGGAGGTGTTGGTGTAGATCACCGTCACACGATGATGGCCTCGCTGGCACTCTGGTGCCACCGGAAACGAGGGGGAGAGAGCCCCCCTCCTTCTTCTTCGTCTTCCTTGACCTTCTCCCTAGGTGGGAGAAGGGTTTCCCCTCTGGTCCATGGCCTCCATGGCGGCGGAGGGGGGAGAGCCCCTTCGAGATTGGATATGTCTCTCTATCTCTCTCTATTTCTGCGTTCCTAGATTCTGTCCCTTCACAGTTTCTTATATTCCCGAAGATCTGTAACTCCGATTGGGCTGGTATTTTGACACAATTTTTATCCGGATATTAGCTTTCTTACGGCGATAGAAGGGCATCAACCGCCTTACAGTGTGGCCTCGAGGGCCCAGGGCGCGCCCTGGGCAGGGGGCGCGCCCCCCACTCTCGAGGCCCACTCGGGCATCGTTTCGTGGTGGTTCCGATTCCCAAAATTCACATATATTCGGAAAAAATCTCCATATGTTTTTATTCCGTTTGGACTCCATTTGATATGGATATTCTGCGAAACAAAAACATGCAACAAACAGGAACTGGCACTGGGCACTGGATCAATATGTTAGTCCCAAAAATAGTATAAAAAGTTGCCAAAAGTATATGGAAGTTGTAGAATATTGGCATGGAACAATAAAAATTTATAGATACGACGAAGACGTATCAGCATCCCCAAGCTTAATTCCTTCTCGTCCTCGAGTAGGTAAATAATAAAAAAAGATAATTTTTGATGTGGAATGCTACCTAGCATAATCTTGTTCATGTAATCTAATCATGGAATGAATATTAAGACACGTGTGACTCAAAGCAATAGTCTATCATTTGACATAGAAGAATTTAATACTCGCGCATCCCAACAAACAATCAAGTCTTTCAAAATATCAATGCTAAAGAATGTTATCCCTACAAAATCATATAGTCTTTTATGCTTCCCTTTTCTTAACACAAGGTACCCCTCATAGCCATCCCAGTGTCAGCCAAGCAATTGTTTTCATACTTTACTTTTTCGAACCTTTTCAACTCTTCACGCAATACATGAGCGTGAGCCATGGACATAGCACTATGGGTGGAATAGAAGGTGGTAGTATACAAAAGTAGGGAGAACGTCTCACATCGACTAGGCGTATCAATGGGCTATGGAGATGCCCATCAATAGATATCAATGTGAGTGAGTAGGGATTGCCATGTAACGGAAGCACTAGAGCTATAAGTGTATGAAAGCTCAAAAGAAAACAAGTGGATGTGCATCGACTTGCTTGCTCATGAAGACCTAGGGCATTTGAGGAAGCCCATCGTTGGAATATACAAGCCAAGCTCTATAACGAAAAAATCCCACTAGTAAATGAAAGTGACAACATGGGAGACTCTCTATCATGAAGAACATGGTGCTATGATGAAGCACAAGTGTGGAAAAAGATAGTAGCATTGCCCCCTTTTTTCTTTTTTTTTCTTTTTTTGGGCCTTCCTTTTTTTATTTGGCCTTTTTTTTGCCTTTCTTTGTTTTTCTTTTTTTTCAAGGGACAATGCTCTAATAATGATGGTCATCACACTTCTATTTACTTACAACTCGATATTACAACTCGATACTAGAACAAAAATATGACTCTATATGAATGCCTCCGGCGGTGTACCGGGATGTGCAATGAACTAGCGTAGCAATGACATCAAAAAACGGACAAGCCATGGAAACATCATGCTAGCTATCTTACGGTCATGCAAGGCAATATGACAATGATGGTGCGTGTCATAATAAACGGAACAGTGGAGTTGCATGGCAATATATCTCGGAATGGCTACGGAAATGCCATGATAGGTAGGTATGGTGGCTGTTTTGAGGAAGGTATATGGTGGGTGTATGGTACCGGCGAAAGTTGCGCGATACAAGAGAGGCTAGCAATGGTGGAAGGGTGAGAGTGTGTATAATCCAGGGACTCAACATTAGTCATAAAGAACTCACATACTTATTGCGAAAAATCTATTAGCCCTCGAAGCAAAGATACTACAACGCATTCTCCTAGGGGGGAGGTTGGTAGGAGTTAACCATCGCGCGCCCCCGACCTTCACACAAATATAAACAATCAAAATACAATGCGCGCCAATTTCGTTACATAGTTAGGAGACCATACGTGCATGCTTCGGGAATCACAAACCTTAACACCAATATTTTTACTAAACCATAATCATTTACTAGTTCCTCCCACATATTAGCATCTCTATATCGCAAAACTATTGCAAGGAATCAAACATATCATATTCAGTGATCTACAAGTTTATGTAGGATTTTATGACTAACCATGTGAATGACCAATTCCTGTCAACTCTCTAAATAGATATAAGTGAAGCAAGAGAGTTTTAATTCTTTCTACAAAACTTATGCCCACGCTCTAACAATTATAAGTGAAGCAAAAGAGCATTCTACAAATGGCGGTTTTCTATGTGAAGAGAAACAGGAAATCCAAACTTCAAATGATATAAGTGAAGCACATGAAGCATTCTATAAAGCCATACTCAAAAGATATAAGTGAAGTGCAAAGAGCATTCTATAAATCAACCAAGGACTATCTCATACCAGCATGGTGCATAGAAGAAAAGGTGAAAACTAAATGCAAAAGACGCTCCAAGATCTGCACATATCACATGAATGAAAAGAATCCGAAAACATACCGATACTTGTTGAAGAAAGAGGGGATGCCTTACGGATCATCCCCAAGCTTAGACGCTTGAGTCTCCCTGAATATTTACTTGGGGTGCCTTGGGAATCTCCAAGCCTGAGCTCTTGCCTCTCCTTCTTCTCCTCACATCGAGACCTCCTCGATCTTCGAACACTTCATCCACACAAAACTTCAACAGAAAACTCGGTAAGATCCGTTAGTATAATAAAGCAAATCACTACTCTAAGTACTGTTGCAAACCAATTCATATATTGTTTTTGCATTGTAGCTACTGTAACATAACTTTTCCATGGCTTAATCCACTGATAGAAATTAATTTTTTCATCAAAACAAGCAAAATATGCATCAAAAACAGAATCTGTCTAAAACAGAACAGTCTGCAATAATCTGAACATTCACCATACTTCTGGTACTTTAAAAATTCTGCCAAAATTAGAAAAACTCAACATTTTTTATAGAAAGACAATGCAAAAAGTTTCAGAACCATTTGATGTTCCAGCAAAAAATGTAAAATCGTGCACTACAGCCAAAGTTTCTGTCCTGCACCACACAAACCAACAAGCATTGTAAACATCCTAAAGGCAAACTTTGGCACATTATTTTTATAATACAATGGAATTGTACAAGGGGATAATTAATTTTGTTGAAAATTTTCTGTAATTAAGATTCACAAAGTTTCCATGGGCATGAACAAAGTTCAAGGACGTCCCCCGCTTTCACAATGCTCGTCTATCTCACTTTCACTTTTCTTTTTGAAAAGTTTTGGGTTCCCCTCTTTATTTTTTGTTTTTAAACTTTATAAAAGCACACAACAGAAATAAATGACTCTCTAAAACTTCCGGGTTGTCTCCCTGGCAGCACTTTCTTTAAAGCCATTAAGCTAGGCAAATAGTGCTCAAGTGATGGATCCACCCGGATCCCAAGGTATATCAAAGCCAATTTTAATTAACAATGATTTGGCATTTAGTAGTGAACACAAAGTGATATATATCATGCAACAACGAAGTCTAAATCTTTTCATATGCATCGGCATGTCATAAAAGAACAATTCATGCACATCAAGTAAAGGCCAATGCATAGTATAAGCAGTTTCTTGCAATTTTATCAGGTTGGAAACATAGAGAGGCGGAGATGTAGTTCCTCCCTCATAATAATTGCAAGTATGAGCAGCAAGCACATGCATATTATATTCATCAAAGTCATCATGTGTAACGGAAAAAGGCAACCCATCAATATAATCCTTAATAAGTGCAAACTTCTCCAATATAGTGTAGTTTGGAGAATTCAAAAAGATAATAGGACTATCATTTGTGGGTGCAATAGCAACTATCTCATGTTTAACATAAGGAACTATAGCAAGTTCATCTCCATAAGCATAATTCATATTGGCATCTTGGCCACAAGCATAGCAAGCATCATCAAAAAGGGATATTTCAAAAGAATCAACGGGATCATAGCAATCATCCTTCGGTAAGCACGAAGGGTAATTAAACAATGTATGGGATAAAGAGTTACTCTCATTAGATGGTGGGCACGGGTGATCAATCCGCTCTTCCTCCTTTTGTTCTTCGCTCTCCTCCTCATCTTTTTCATCCAATGAGCTCACAATGTCATTAATTTCTTCTTCCATAGACTCCTGCAAAATATTAGTCTCTTCTTGGACAGCGGAGACCTTCTCAATAAACGCATCAATATTGGAGTTATATTCATAATTCAAATAGCAATATTTCAATATAGCAAGATTTTTAGGCCTAGAAACATCATCATCAAAAGCATCATTCTTTCTAAACAGAGATTCAATTTCATAAGCACCCTTAAAAGCAATGAATTATTCTATTTGTTCCACATCATAATAATCATATATACCATTAGCATAAGAAACTAAGGTTTTAATATCATTAAATTTGCATGAAAAGGGAAGGTGTGGAGCCTTCATCCTAGAGCAACAAGTATAATCATATCTCAAGCATAGTTGCCGAGCATACCAATGCAACAAATGAATTTGATCCCATAACAGTTTCCCTTTTTGTGTCAAGCGATAATCCCTAAAGTATTCACGTTGATCCAATGTTACTCCCATTACATAGTTGAATGGGGTTGTCTCGGGATTATCAAAGTAGTACATAATATCTTTCACATAATTTGCATCGAGGGTTTTAGGAGGTTCCACATCTCCATGAGTAGCAAGTACACCTAAGTTTTTTGGTATTTCGTGTTCCATATCCATAACTAAAGATAGAGAACAACTTTTAACAGCAAATAAAATCTACTTAGCGATAAGGAAACAAGCACACACGAGAATATTCACCCCACGCTATTGCTCCCCGGCAACGGCGCTAGAAAAAGGTCTTGATAACCCACAAGTGTAGGGGATCAGTTATAGCCTCTTTCGATAAGTAAGAGTGTCGAACGCAACGAGGAGCTAAAGGCAGAACAAATATTCCCTCGAGTTCTATCGACCATCGATACAACTCTACGCACGCTTGACGTTTACTTTACCTAGAACAAGTATGAAACTAGAAGTACTTTGTAGTTTTTGTGGGATAGGTTTGCAAGAATGTCAAGAACACGTAAATAAAACTAGGGGCTGTTAAGATAAAGAAACAATAAAGTTAATGATAGAGAGTGTGGAAAAGTGGTGGTAAGAGTTGCGAAATTGCCCCTAAGCAATTGACTACATTACTAGACCGATAGCAAGTTTTATGTGGGAGAGGCCACTGATAGCATGTCATCCCTTACTTGGAATTCTATGCACTTATGATTGGAACTATTAGCAAGCATCTGCATCTACTAACGTTCATTAAGGTAAAACCCAACCATAGCATTATGATATATTGGTCCCCCTTCAATCCCGTATGCATCAATTTCTACGCTAGCTTGAAGTTTCTGTCACTCTTGCCCTCCAATACGTAGTCCTATCAACATGCAACTAACCCTATGGTGTGATCCACATGCGCACTCATATGATGGGCACCAAAGGACAGCAACATAACCACAAGCAAATTAAATCAATCATAGCAATTCACCAATCACCGATAGGACAACGAAAATCTACTCAGACATCATAGGATGGCAACACATCATTGGATAATAATATGAAGCATAAAGCACCATGTTCACGTAGAGGGTACAGCGGGTTGCGGGAGAGTGTATCGTTGTATATAGATGGGGGAAGGTGATGGAGATGTTGGTGAAGATGACGGAGGTGTTGGTGTAGATCGCCGTCACACGATGATGGCCTCGGTGGCACTCCGGTGCCACCGGAAGCAAGGGGGAGAGAGAGCCCCTCCTTCTTCTTATTCCTTGACCTTCTCCCTAGGTGGGAGAAGGGCTTCCCCTCTGGTCCATAGCCTCCATGGTGGCGGAGGGGCGAGAGCCCCTCCGAGATTGGATCTATCTCTCTGTCTCTCTCTGTTTCTGCGTTCCCAAATTTTGTCCCTTCACCGTTTCTTATATTCCCGGGGATCCGTAACTTCGATTGGGCTGATTTTTTGACACGATTTTTATCCGGATATTAGCTTTTTTGCGGCGAAAGAAGGGCATCAACTGCCTTACGGTGTGGCCTCGAGGGCCCAGGGCGCGCCCTGGGCAGGGGGGCGCGCCCCCCACCCTCGAGGCCCACTCGGGCATCGTTTCGTGGTGGTTCCGCTTCCCAAAATTCACATATATTCCAAAAAAATATCCGTCCGTTTTTATTCCGGTTGGACTCCGTTTGATATGGATATTCTGCGAAACAAAAAACATGCAACAAACAGGAACTAGCACTGGGCACTGGATCAATATGTTAGTCCCAAAAATATTATAAAAAGTTGCCAAAAGTATATGGAAGTTGTAGAATATTGGCATGGAACGATCAAAAATTATAGATACGACGGAGACGTATCAGTAGACAAGATCTATTTATGTAGAAATAGACCCCATCTTGTTATCCTTAATGGCAACATTACATACATATTGGTTCCCCTTCTGTCACTGGGATCAAGCACCGTAAGATCAAACCCATCACAAAGCACCTCTTCCCATCGCAATATAAATAGATCAAGTTGGTCAAACAAAACCCAAATATCGGAGAAGAAATATGAGGCTATAAGCAATCATGCATATAAGATATCAAAGAAGACTCAAATAACTTTCATGGATAAAAAGATAGATCTGATCATAAACTCAAAGTTCATTGGATCCCAACAAACACACCGCAAAAAGAGTTACATCATATGGATCTCCAAGAGACCATTGTATTGAGAATCAAACGAGAGAGAGGAAGCCATCTAGCTACTAACTACGGACCCGTAGGTCTACAAAGAGATACTCACGCATCATCGGAGAGGCACCAATGGACATGATGCACCCCTCCGTGATGGTGTCTAGATTGGATCTGGTAGTTCTGGAACTTGCGGCGGCTGGAATTGATTTTCGTTGACTCCCCTAGGGTTTCTGGAATATTGGGGTATTTATAGAGCAAAGAGGCGGTTCAGGGGGCACCCGAGGTGGGCACAACCCACCAGGGCGCGTCTGGGCCTCCAGGCGCGCCCTGGTGGGTTGTGCTCCCCTCGGAGCA
>LR738715.1:548303392-548319090 GCA_902687465.1 Secale cereale | reverse complement strand
CTGGATGTCTTCTGGTCCAAAAAAATTCCACAAAAAGTTTTGCTGCATTTGGACTCCATTTGGTATTGATTTCCTGCGATGTAAAAAACATGCGAAAAAATAGCAACTGGCACTTGGCACCATGTCAATAGGTTAGTACCAAAAAATGATATAAAATGACTATAAAATGATTATGAAACATCCAAGGATGATAATATAACGGCATGGAACAATCAAAAGTTATAGATACATTGGAGACGTATCACGCCGCGATGCGGGACATCTCTCTTGCTTTCGCTTCCATGCTCGTCTCTCTCCCTGGTAATTTCTCGATCCATAACTCACGCAGGCCACGACAGAGGCAAGGAAGGACAAATAAAGACTTGTTCGTCTGGTGAAGAGGAGGCTGAGGAGGAATGTGCAGTCATCCTGGAGTAGGTAGTATTTATAACCCAGTAATACGCTGCTAAGTGGAATCATTTAGGTTTTGATCGGTGTGAACAGGTTTTTATTTGCATGAACAATAATTGGGAATGTGAAGGGAAGCAAGTTCAAAATTTATTGACGGTCCATATTTCGAAGTGCGGTATGATTCCCGGAAGGCGTAAAGTGGGCATGCGTTCTCGAATGTGTACGTGGTGTTTGCACCATACGATGCACCGCAATCGGCGATATCAGCACACGACTTGTTCCATCAACCGTGGGAGCTTGTTATTACTTTCGCACATGCTTCTTTTAATTAGAATGTGTGCCCGTCTAGTGCACACACCTTGATCTTTCTGACCATTTTTGTTAGGCGTGGCTAATCGCAAACAGTTCATCCATGTGAAGTGTATGTCGTATATCACACACAACTTGACATGGCTGCCTGTTTCTGTTGTTGTGCTCATCGCACATAGTTCATTCGAGTGAACTGTATGCCACTCATCTCACACGCAACTACAATTTGAATCATGTTTGATGTCTTAGTCATCACAAATGTTTTGTATCCTTTTTGATGGTTTTGTTGCATCACCATTGCGATTAATGCATCACACACAGTTTCGTCAAAGGGTCTCTGATTGGACTGACGCGTTTGGACCATCCTGCAGTAATGGAGGGGCAGCTGCACGCCCAACCCCTCTCCAGCCGGTGCTGCCCCTTGCCGTCGGAGCTGCCTTTGGTCGTCCCTCTCCCGACTCATCGCGGCCTCCTTCATCCCCCTTTCACTTCTAGTGAGGTCTCATCCACATCCCCTTCCTCTCTGACGCATGCCTTTGCTCGGCCTCCCATCTTGTTCTTCATCTTTCACAAATTTATTTGCAACACTACCTTTGTTGCAATTGTTTTTGGAACATTATCTATATTGCAGAAGCTCTTCCGTAAGATCACCGTTGTTGCGAAAAAGTGAAGACAGAAAAAAACCACAAACCATCCTCTGTTGCAAATAAAAATTCCACAACAAGCACCATGTTGCAAAAAAATGTTGCACACAAAATTCTTCAACACAACATATATTGCAAAGCAGAGGAAGACGTTCAATCGTTTAGATTGTGTTAGATCCGTCAGCACGCGAGGCGGCAGATCTTTTTAAAGATCCGCCAGCCGATGTGTAACCGCCCCCCTTTTAGGAATATACTTGTATATGTAAATTTTAATAAATCCATTTTATGAGTCTAAGAAAGCGTGGTGTAGTTGACACGTAAAATAAACCCTCCACGTGGAGCCGTTGGAGATGTTCTAAAGCCGTAGATGACCTTTGGAGAAGATGTAGAGCGCAAGTCAATTTTTGTAAGGGAAACACTTGCCATCAACCAACTGATACGTCTCCAACGTATCTATAATTTTTAATTGTTCCATGCTATTATATTATCTATTTTGGATGTTTTATATGCATTAATATGCTATTTTATATTATTTTGGGACTAACTTATTAACCTAGAGCCTAGTGCCAGTTTATGTTTTTTCCTTGTTTTTGAGTTTTATAGAAAAGGAATACCAAACGGGAGTCCAAATGAGCTGAAACTTTACGACATTTTTTATGGACTAGGAGAAGCCCACGGACTATCGGAGATGGACCAGAGGAGCCACGAGGCATCCACAAGGGTGGGGGGTGCACCCACCCCTAGGGTGCGCCCCCTGCCTTGTCGTCGCCTCGTGGACTCCCCTGACTTGTCCCCGACACCAAAAAATCTTATGAATAGAGAAACCCCCAAAAGAAACCTAGATCGGGAGTTCCGCCACTACAAGCCTCTATAGTCACGAAAAACCAACCGGGGGCCCGTTCCGGCACCCTGACGGAGAGGGAAACCATCACCGGTGGCCATCTTCATCATCCCGGTGGTCTCCATGACGAGGGAGGAGTAGTTCGACATTGGGGCTAAGCGTGTGTACCAGTAGCTATGTGTTTGGTCTCTCTCTCTCTCTCTCTCTCTCTCTCTCTCTCTCTCTCTCTCTCTCTCATGTTCTTGATTCAGCACGATCTTGATGTATCGCGCGCTTTGTTACTATAGTTAAATCATATCGTGTTTCTCCCCCTCTCTACCTTGTGATGGGTTGAGTCTTTTCCATTGATATTTTGTTATGTCGGATTGAATCTTTGGATGTGAGAGCACTTGATGTATGTCTTGCGATGGGATATCCGTGGTGACAATGGGATGATCTGTTGATCCTCTTGATGTATGTTTTGGTTATCAACTTGCGGATTCCCGTGGTGACATTGGGGTAATCTATGCATAGGGGTTGATGCACGTTTTCCTGTTCCTTTCTCTGGTAGAAATCTCGGGATGCTCTTGAAGTTCTTTGTGTTGGATTGAATATTATGAATCTGAAATTGTGTGATGCATATCGTATAATTGACCCACGGATACTTGTGGTGACATTGGAGTATCTAGGTGACATTAGGGTTGGTTGATGTGTGTCATGTGGTGTTATCTTAGTACGAACTCTAGGGCTAATTGTGGCACTTATAGGAATAGCCCAATAGATTGATCAGAAAGAATAACTTTGAGGTGGTTTCGTACCCTACAAGCAATTTCATCTTATGTTCTCCACGATAGGAACTTTGTAGTGACTCTTTGTTGCAGTTGAGGGATTGTTATATGATCCAATTATGTTATCATTGTTGAGAGAACTTGCACTAGTGAAAGTATGAACCCTATGCCTTGTTTCCAAGCATTGCAATACTGTTTTTGCTCACTTTTATCATTAGTTACGTTGCTGTTTTTATATTTTCGGATTACAAAAACCTATATCTACCATCCATATTACACTTTTATCACCATCTCTTCACCGAACTATTGCACCTATACAATTTACCATTGTATTGGGTGTGTTGGGGACACAAGAGACTCTTTGTTATTTGGTTGTAGGGTTGTTTGAGAGATACCATCTTCATCCTATGCCTCCCATGGATTGATAAACCTTAGGTCCCCCACTTGAGGGAAATTGCTACTGTCCTACAAAACTATGTGCTTAGAGGCCCAACACGAGTCTACAAGAATAAAGTTGTGTAGTAGACATCAAGCTCTTTTCTGGAGCCGTTGCCGGGGAGGTGAGTGCTTGAAGGTATATCATTAGATCTTGCAATTGAATCTTTTAGTTTCTTGTTTTATCACTAGTTTGGTTTATAAAAGAAAACTAAAAAAATGGAATTGAGGTTGCCTCATATTATTCATCTCTATAAAGTCTTTTGTAAAAATGATGGAAAGGAAAATTGTGCTCAAGTGTTAGAAGAAGAAGTTCATAAAATGTTTGGCATACAATCTTTGAATGATGAGCATGATTTCAACGTCGTTAGTATGAATTATTTGAATATCCATAGTACTAATGATGATTGCACTAGTCATCATAAAAAAGTTTCTTATAAGCACGTCAATTTTTGTGGAGTGCATAGAGTTTGCAATTACATACCAAAAAGGGAAGATAGATTTTACAAGAGGCATAAGTATTTAGAAACTAAATGGTTTCAAGAGAGGCTAGATGTTTGTGTTGGAAGATTTAGTTTTTCTTGATGTCCTTGTGAACTTTGCAATGAACGTGGTCATTTAAATCTCCAATGCAAATTTTTTCATGATCGAATCGTGTCCAAAAATTGTGATGACTTGATTTCCCTTCTGCATCATAATGAACTTAGTCTGCTTCTGGGATATGAAGAAATGGAATGTATATAACTAAGGATATTCGAGAATATAACCTTAAGAGATTTCTTGATTTTGATCTAGAGGAAATTTATATGTATTGCGCGGTAAATTGCATTGAGAATCCTTATATTGCCCATTACTTAAATAAAATAAAACAAATAGAAGATGAAGAGAATATTAATGAAGGGGAAGAGGTTTCCCAATATCCTCCTATTTTTTTTCTTATGATAAATCAGGTAACGAGGAGGAGCTTTTTATTCAACCAATCTCATCAATAAGGAGCTCCAAAAATGTGATTAAACCCACACATGATGTGGAGAAGAAAAAGAAAAGACGGAGAAGTAAAGGTAAAAAGGTATCCCTCCCAAGTGTATCAAATATAAATGTGGAAGATGATATACTTGATAATGATATTGATTCTTTGTCTTATGGTACAATGTCCGAAGAAACTATTGAGGATGATTTTGTTATGCCTATTACTCATTGTGGTGATTATGATTGGGAAAATAATGATACTCCTTATAATCTTGAAGATCTCTTTGGCACCAACATAGAAAATTGTGATGACAATAATTGTTATACTATAGGTGCTATTTGTATATTAATAATGAGAATGATGTGTTTGAAAATATATTTGCTAAAATTAATGTTTTTCCCAAGCTTGGGGATGCTATGCTTAATGAAGATGATCCTTTTAGCCCCCTACTTTGAGTGATCAAATTGATTATGATTGCATACCTCCTACCTATGATGATTATTGTGATTACTTATGTTATGAAGAAGAGTGATGATTATTATTATAAAACTTGTCATAATTGTGAGTACCCATTTTCTGAACATTATCATTTCAATATGGAAACAATTTATAGTATTCAAGTTTCATATGATACTCCCACTATTATGAATGAGAATAATTTTGCTTATGTGGAGAGTAATAAATATTGTATGCATGTGGATCATGAAAAGAATGCTTTGTGTGAAAGTTATATTGTTGAATTCATTCATGATTCTACTAAAAATTATTAAGAGAGAGGAACATTTGCTTGTAGGAATTGCAATAATATCAAGTTTACTCTCTATGTGTTGAAAATCTTGAAGTTGTGCTTGCTTTGCCTTCCTATGCTAGTTGATTCTTGCTCCCATAAATTGTTTGCTCACAAAATACCTATGCATAGGAAGTAGGTTAGACTTAAATGTGCTTGCGATGTGATTCATGATGCTCCCTTTTATATTTCAATTTTTCTCTTTATGTGAGCATCATTGAAATCTTCATGCCTAGCTAAAAAGGCATTAAAGAAAAGCACTTGTTGGGAGACAACCCAACACTTTTACCAACTGTTTTTGTGTGTTAACATGATTAAGCTACTGTGGTAATTAAGTTTTATAGCTTTTGTTTCAATAAAGTGCCAAGTAAAGCCTTTGGGATAGTGTGGTTGATAGTTGATTTGATTCTGTGCAAAAATAGAAAGTTTTGCGTCCAGTGCAGAAAATTTAATAAATCACTGCAACATGATAATTAGCTGAAATTTTTACACATAATTGATATACAAATTTCCTACGTTGTCCTAATTTTTCAGAATTTTTAGAGTTGCAGAAGTATGGTGGTTGTTCAGATCATTAGAGATTGTTCTATTTTTGGCAGATTCTGTTTTCAATGCATAGTTCGCTTGTTTTAGTATTTCCATGGATTATATTAAGTGATATAAATTGTGGAAATGATAAGATACAGTAGGCATGGTGTGATAACAATTATGAATCTTGTCTTTGACAGTAACCAAGTGAATGATTTGCTTTATTATACTAATGCATCTCACGAAGTTCTGTTAAATTTTGTGTGATTGAAGTTTTCAAGTTTTGGGTGAGATATCGATATGAGGAGAATAAGGAGTTCCAAGACCCTAAGATTTGGGATGTACAAGGCACCCCAAGGTAATATTCAAGGAAGATCCAAGCAATTAAGCTTGGGGATGCCCCGGAAGGCATCCCCTCTTTCGTCTTCAAAATTATCGCTAACCTCAATTGGAGCTATATTTTTATCCGTCACATGATATGAGTTTTATTTCGAGCGTCATTTTATTTTATTTAGATCTGCTTGATGTTATTCAGAATAAGGTTTTGCATCTTTTATTTCAATAAAAAAATACAAGTATAGCCTTTACCATGTTTATTTTGCAGGTCTTTATGTTGCTGTTTGAAAACAGGCAGTTTTCTATCACTGTCTGAATTCTTCTGGATAGTCAGAATGTGATAAAATCTTGAAATTTTTACACATTGAGCATGAATAAGTTCTCTGTAACATAGTAATTTTTTAGATTTTTTTTAGAGCTAGGTAAGTATGAGCACAATTCCACTCTTTACAGACTGTCATGTTTAGACAAATTGTTGTTATGTTTGCATATGTTTGCATGTTTAATGATTCTATTTGAGGATATGAGTATTAAATATGCAGAGGCATTTAGTATCCAATGTTAAATTATAATTTTAGTGATTTTTATAGTACGGAATGATAAGGTTTTGAGTTGATTTATACTAACTTATCTCATGAGTTCTTGTTGAGTTTTGTGTGGATGAAGTTTTTGAGATTTAGGGAAACCGCGACATGTGAAAAATTAAGTAGGCACAAAAGTTCAAGGTTGGGGATGCCCAAGGCATCCCATGTTAATATCTCAAGAAGTCTCAAGCATCTAAGCTTGGGGATGCCCCGGTAGGCATCCCACCTTTCTTCATCAACAATTATCGGTTAGTATCGGTTGAGCCCAACTATTTGCTTCTTCACATGATATGTGCAATCCTTGCAATGTCATTTTATTTTGTTTTGCTTGGCCACCTTTCATTATTTTCTATACATGTCACTCTTGATCATTGAACATCCCGGTACATCGCCGGAGGCATCCATATAGAGTCATATATTTGGTATCGAGTTGTAATATCGAGTTGTAAGTAAATAAAAGTTTGATGATCATCATTATTAGAACATTGTCCCATGTGAGGTTTTTAAATAAAGAGGCCAAAGAGTCTCCAAAATAAAGAGGCCAAAAGAGTCTCCAAAAAAGAGAGAAAAGGGTCTCCTAAAAAAAGAGGAGCCTAAAAAATGAAAAGAAAAAATGAGAGAAAAAATAGAGAAGGAACAATGTTACTATCCTTTTCCACACTTGTGCTTCAAAGTAGCACCATGTTCTTCATGATAGAGAGTCTACTATTTTGTCACTTTCATATATTACTAGTGGGGATTTTTCGTTATAGAACTTGGCTTGTATATTCCAATGATGGGCTTCCTCAAATGCCCTAGGTCTTCATGAGCAAGCAAGTTGATGCACACCCACTAGTTTTCTTTTGAGCTTTCATACACTTATAGCTCTAGAGCATCTGTTACATGGCAATCCCTGCTCACTCACATTGATATCAATTGATGGACATCTCCATAGTCCATTGATTTGCCTAGTTGATGTGAGACGGTCTCCCTTCCTTTGTCTACTACCACCTTCTATTCCACCCATAGTGCTATGTCGATGGCTCATGCTCATGTATTGCGTGAAGAGTTGAAAAAGTTGAAGCGCATTAAAAAGTATGAAATATATTGCTTGGTTGAAACCGGGGTGGGCATGATTTATACTTTGTGTTAAGAAGAGGGATCATAACAAGACTATATGATTTTGTAGGGATAACTTCCTTTAGCCATGTTATTTTTTAAGCTTAATGATTTGCTTTCTAGTACACTTGAAGTATTATTGTTTTTATGTCAATAGTAACTTTTGTTTTGAATCTTATGGATCTAAATATTCATGTCACAATAATGAAAATTGCATTGATAAATATGTTAGGTAGCATTCCACATCAAAAATTCTGTTTTTATTGTTTACCTAGTCGAGGACGAGCAGGAATTAAGCTTGGGGATGCTTGATACGTCTCCAACCTATCTATTATTTTTTATTGTTCCATGCTATTATATTATCTCTTTTGGATGTTTTATATGCATTTATATGCTATTTTATATTATTTTTGGGACTAACATATTAACCTAGAGCTTAGTTCCAGTTTCTGTTTTTTCCTTGTTTTTGAGTTTTACAGAAAAGGAATACCAAACGGAGTCCAAATGAGCTGAAACATTACGATGGTTTTTTATGGACCAGGGGAAGTTCACGGAGTATCGGAGATGGACCACAGGATCCACGAGGCATCCACATGGGTGGGGGCGTGCCCACCCCCCTAGGGCGCGCCCCCTGCCTTATTGTCGCCTCGTGGACCCCCTCACTTGTCCCCGACGCAAAAAATTCCTATAAATAGATAAACCCCCGAAAAGAAGCCTAGATCGGGAGTTCCGCCGCCGCAAGCCTTTGTAGCCACGAAAAAACAATCGGGAGCCCGTTCTGGCACCCTGCCGGGGGGGGAAACCATCACCGATGGCCATCTTCATCATCCCGGCGGTCTCCATGATGAGGAGGGAGTAGTTCACCCTCGGGGCTGAGGGTATGTACCAATAGCTATGTGTTTGATCTTTCTCTCTCTCTCTCTCTCTTGTGTTCTTGATTTGGCACAATCTTGATGTATTGTGAGCTTTGTTACTATAGTTGAATCATATGGTGTTTCTCCCCCACTCTACCTTGTGATGAATTGAGTCTTTTCCATTGAGGTTTTGTTATGTCGGATTGAACAACACACGCGTCCGTCTTCTCCGTTAACATCCTATATTGATCAAATGGTTTGGGGAGCATCCTATATGTACATAAATTTAGGTTCTGCAACTGAGTCGTTGTTGCGATCTTCCCCACCGCAACAACTAGTCTTTTGGAAGATCTGGATCTCATGTGAATCCTTGGTCGTCTCCATGTATTCTTTATCCTTTCGTCCCAAGATAGCAGCATCACACGGGGTGGTCCCGGCTTGCCATGAGCAGGCGGTCAGGCGCGGTCGCCATCGTGGTGCGCCATTGAACCAGGGGTTGGGCGCGGTCATCCCGTGGTGCTCGCCGCCCGCCTCCGCCACGCCCATCGGCTGCATGCAGTACACCCACCTCGCCGGAGAGGAGAATGGTGGTGAGGCAACCTAGTGAGATCCAGCGCTCGCCGGTGGTGACCGGCAGCCCCGCTCCTCCCTCACCACTGTTTGACATGAGCTCATGGTGAACGACGGTCATCTTTTCTTGTAACACCCCCCATGTTGCAAGGAAGATTTCTGCAACATTAGTGATGTTGCAAAACTTTCTTCAGCTGTATAAAAGGTGAAGATAATTTTTTTGCAACGTTAGTTGTGTTGCAGAAAAAATCTGTAACAACGCCTCGGTCGCAAAAGTTACACAACATGATCTTTGTTGCAAACATGGAGTGCAACATCATCCTTGTTGCAAAGACGACAGCTAAATCCATAGACTACCCCGTGTGATGGCATTCACCCAGCGGACCATGTCGTCGCGTCCGCTGCTTCCCAAACTGTTCTATCCATTTTTGTCCTGTGGTACAGAGACCACTATTGTTGGCTTTGGACCACATAGCCACATATCCCAACAACCAACCACACGCTGCCTTATCCTTTTGCATTTATCGTCTTCCTCACATACACATAGTTTTCCCCCAAATATCTTTAGGAGCTCGCGACCATGGTCGTTTGATGTCCCCCTCTCCAAGCTCCCGCATGCCCACCTCCGCCACCGCTCGCCAACATCCAACATGCTAGCTGTTCACCACAGCTAGCGTAGGCGGGGAGGCAGCGGTGCGAAGCAGAGGCGGGGAGGCAGCGGTGGAGCTTGTTGGCGTCGGGGACGAGGGCAGGTGGCAGTGCTCGAGCAGCGACTTGAGAGATGGAGCAGATCTGGGCAGGGACGTCCTGTTCTCGCAGGACTCATGGTCGGAGGCGGGCGAGGAGCTGAGGCTATGGCAGCGGCGTCCTGGTTCAGAGAGCGAGATGTGAGCGGAGGGAGTAGCAGGTAGGGGAAGGAAGGAGAGGGGAGGAGGAAGAGGCCGGGACGCTGGTGGGTCGTCGGAGCTTTGTCCGGCGACATGGCCGAAGGGGAGGTAGAGCGCCACTGGTAGGATGAGGCAGCGAGCAGGAGGCGCCAGGGTGCGCTGGTTCGACGAGGCAAGGAGGTCTTGGCAGGTTTGGGCCGCAGATGGAGCAGCTCCAGCAGTGGCGCTCGCTGGCGCGGTGCCGGAGAGGGCAGGGGAGCAAGGTCGCTCGGGGCCTCGTGCAGCTCTGACGCAAAGGAGCTGATGAGGACATCCCAACCATGGACACTACACCACCAATCATCAACGGTCCAATCACAAGAAGTCACACAATGCAAATACATGATTAGGTGAACGCTAATTTAAGTCTATCATTTGACCTTGAAAACATGATTGTACCTTCACCTCCTTTGTTGTTGGTTGAACTTAGGTGCGATATTGAAGAAGGCCAAACACATTTTAGTCCGCGCAAAACAATGTTTTATGGCAAAGAAACAAAGTTAGGAATCCATGAAGAAATGAGTTGTCTGCTGAAGAAACATTGTTCCGATTCTGACGAAACAATGTTTTGCACGAGTTTGGATATCCCGACTTGCGAAAGGTTCCCAGAACTCGAGTTTTCTGCTAAAGGAAACATTGTTCGACCCCCAGTGAACAATGTTTGGTCCGGAACTGCCAACCACCTCCAACGAGAGTTTTTCAGAAGATAGATCATTAAGTCTCTAAGCCATTTAGTCAAACCAAAGATGGTTCTCTTTCACACCTAAGCTGGTTCCCAAAGCTAGTTTTATTTCACACCTATCCAGTGGGGGTTGTCCCGATTATAAATAGGCTAGCTTTTCCCTTCGTTGGGGACTTTTGCCATTTCTATCAAAGACCAAAGACATAGACTCCTCCTAAGATTGGAGAGATCTTATTACCCTTATTCTTGTGATTCCTTGAGAAATTGTTCCTAATTCATGCTCCACGACTAGATCGTGTTGTGTGGGTTAGAGTTCATGGTTTCCCTTACGGATTGCACCTATCCCGTGGTCCATGACTTGCGAGCGTGGTTGTGTGGGCTAGTATTGCGGGTTGTGGATCGGTGAATGTTCGGATCGCAAGCTTTGGTGAGCATCCTCCTCGTCGGGTCATAATATCTTATTTTCTAATTTTCGGCTGCTTGCAGCTAGTTATCCTCATCCACTTATCTATCCTACACCGTAAAGATCGGACCTCCCCTTGTTCACCCTCTTCTCCGAAGACGGTGGCACACCATCTGGTATTCAGAGCAAGGTTTACACGGTAGGATCTATATCTTTGTTGCTAGATCTATCTTTTTTAGTTTGGTTTTTCCCCGTCCTAATGTCCAAATCCACAAAATCCACACAAAAATCCAAGCCTTTGTTTGCTGAGATCTAGTTGTTTGCTTTCCTCTTTGTGTTAGCACCAAGCTAGATCTGAAGTTGCTACTGTTTTCTTTGAGTCTTGTTGTTGGATCTATTGTGTTGCAAAAAAATAGCAAAAGAGAGAGAGAGAGAGAGAGAGAGAGAGAGAGAGAGAGAGAGAGAAAAGAGAGAAGAGAAAGTGTTGAGCAAGTGTGCAATCATATTCAGTTGGGTGAGAAATTTCAGAAGTTGAGTGGCAAGTGTTGCAGCTCAAACATGGTGCAAAGATCTACAATTTTTTCTTGTTTATTTGGTTTGCATCGATTGGATCTCACCACTAGCCCTCCCCATTTTTACCCCACCCAGATCCACCTAGAAACCGTCAGCTTCCTTCCTTTCATTCCCCCATCCACTCCTGATTTTATACCACCACACATCCGCCAAGGAATCATTAGAATTTGGGTAAGCAAGAAGGTGAGCTGAGTGTTTTCCACATATATTTTTCTTTTGTCCACTTGTTTCCGAGAGTTACATGACAGGATCCAACTCGAGTGTACATGGACATCAACATGTGGAAGATGATCTCCCAAAAACTCACGCGGCACATGATGAAATGATTGAGGAGAGTATAGCTGCAGCTATGCGAAGGTTGTTCGGAGGCCGTCTTCCTATCACGGGTAATGGGGATCAACATCAACACAGCCCCGCTGCCTCGTTGGCCGCTAACAACCGACGACGTCAAGGAAACGAGGATTGCCATGATGGTCGTCGAAGAGTGGCAGAAGTTGCTGCCCATGCTGTCCCTGCTGTTGGGGCTCAACAGAGGCGTGGAGAATTTGTCGCCCCTCGTGAGGGTGGGCTGCATGGAGGAGAAGCTCACGCGCGAGACCATGACCTCCGCATGTTTGTTGCTGATCACCGGCGACGAGCCGCACATGATGGTGATGACATCTCTTATGAAGATCTCTCAGGGCATGGAGAGGAAGATGAAGGCATGGGGGACTATGAACCCTACTCCCAACCACGTTGTGGTGCTATTTTTGGTCGCAATGGTCATCATTATGACCGTCGTGATCAAGATGACCGTGATAACCAAGCGAGAGTGAAGCTGCATGTGCCATCATTCACTGGAAAAGAGGATCCGGATGCATATATTGAGTGGGAGGAGAAGTGTGATCAAATCTTTGGCATCCATAGGTTTTCTGAAACCAAGAGAGTTGATCTTGCTATTATGGAGTTCTCTGGTTATGCTCTTACTTGGTGGAATCAGCTGCAAGACGATCGCTTACTATCGAACAATAATTATATCTGCAGCTAGAATTTGATGAAGCAAGTCATGAGGCGCCGTTTTGTTCCATCATACTATGAGAGGCAACTGTACAAGATATTGCAGGAGCTCACTCAAGGGCCCCGCGTAGTTGAGGAGTACTATAAAGAGATGGAGGTGATGTTAATTCGAACAAGAACCCCTGAAAGTGATGAGGCGAAGATGGCAAGATTTTTACATGGGCTGAATGATGAAATATCAGACTTTGTGGAGATATTTCCTTATGATACCCTACAAGATGTGGTACATCAAGCTATACGAGTTGAGAATAAGAATATGCGAAATGGTCGTACTCGTGCTTTCCAAGGCCGCGCCACCACATCCTCATGGAAGCGAACACAACAGACATATGGTTCTCGGTTTGAGGGTGCACCACCTAGGCACCCGCATGCCTCGACGGCTTCCTCACCTGTTGTTCACTATCAAAATAAGAGGTCATTGATACGTCTCCGTCGTATCTATAATTTTTTATTGTTCCATGCCAATATTCTATAACTTTCATATACTTTTGGCAACTTTTTATACTATTTTTGGGACTAACATATTGATCCAGTGTCGAGTGCCAGTTCATGTTTGTTGCATGTTTTTGGTTTCGCCGAATATCCATATCAAACGGAGTCCAAACAGGATAAAAACGGACGGAGATTTTTTTGGAATATATGTGAATTTTGGGAAGTGGAGTCAACGTGAGACGATGCCCGAGTCGCCCATGAGGGTGAGGGGCGCGCCCTGGGCCCTCGTGGCCACCCCGTAAGGCGGTTGGTACCCTTCTTTCGCCGCAAGAAAGCTAATATCCAGATAAAAATCATGTCCAAAATTCATCCCAATCGGAGTTACGGATCTCCGGGAATATAAGAAACGGTGAAGGGCTAGAATCAGAGAACGCAGAAACGGAGAGAGAGACAGAGAGACGGATCCAATCTCGGAGGGGCTCTCGTCCCTCCGCCGCCATGGAGGCCATGGACCAGAGGGGGAACCCTTCTTCCATATAGGGAGAAGGTCAAGGAAGAAGAAGAAGGATGGGGGCTCTCTCCCCCTCTCTCCCGGTGGCGCCGGAACGTCGCCGGGGCCATCATCGTGTGACGGCGATCTACACCAACAACTCCGTCATCTTCACCAACATCTTCATCACCTTCCCCCATCTATATACAGTGGTCCACTCTCCCGCAACCCATTGTACCCTCTACTTGAACATGGTGCTTTATGCTTCATATTATTTCCAATGATGTGTTGCCATCCTATGATGTCTGAGTCGATTATCTTTGTCCTATTGATGATTGGTGAATTGCTATGATTGATTTAATTTGCTTGTGGTTATGTTGTTGTCCTTTTGTGCCCATCATTTCAGCCCGCGCGTGGATCACACCATAGGGTTAGTTGTATGTTGATAGGACTACGTATTGGAGGGCAAGAGTGACAGAAGCTTCAACCTAGCGTAGAAATTGATGTATACGGGATTAAAGGGGGGCAATATATCTTAATGATATGTTTGGGCTTTACCTTAATGAACGTTAGTAGTTGCGGATGCTTGCTAATAGTTCCAATCATAAGTGCATAGAATTCCAAGTCAAGGATGACATGCTAGCAGTGGCCTCTCCCACATAAAACTTGCTATCAGTCTAGTAACGTAGTCAATTGCTTAGGGACAATTTCGCAACTCCTACCACCACTTTTCCACACTCGCTATATTAACTTTATTTCTTCTTTACCTAAACAGCCCCTAGTTTTTATTTGTGTGCTCTTTATATTCTTGCAACTCCGCCAATGTTGTCTCAACATAGCCGGTCTCCACCTATGTTGTCTTAACATAGCCGGTCCCAAGCTCGGGTAAAGGAGGAGGGTTGTGTTAGGCTTGGCGAGCCAACGTGAAAACTCTGCTACTCTTATGGAGATGAAACCCAAAAGATTTTTGTTGGGGCATAACCCTCTCAGCGACGCGCCACATCAGAACCCGGGTGTGGTGTCAAGTGGGCAAGGGCCGAGACGTCACCCCCTTGGTGGCGGCCGTATCTTAATCTGGATACGGTGGCAAGTGAGCGAGGATCGGGTCGTCGCATCCTTAGTGGCGCGCTACATCGGTGCCCGGATGTAGTGGAAAATGAGCAAGGGTCTTTGCATTTGACTTGACGAGTGCGAAGGGTAAGGAAGCTAGACGAGCCTAGGAGGATCCGCTTAGGTAGCTGGAACATAGGGTCCCTGACAAGGAAGCTTCGGGAGCTAGTCGATGTAGCAGTGAGGAGAAGTGTTGATATCCTTTGCGTCCAAGAAACCAAGTGGAGGGGATAGAAGGCAAAGGAGGTGGAGGGTACCGGCTTCAAGCTGTGGTACACCGGGTTGGCTGCAAACAAGAATGGCGTGGGCATCTTGATCAACAAGAGCCTCAAGCATGGAGTGGTAGACGTCAAGAGACGTGGGGACCGGATTATCCTGGTCAAGCTGGTAGTTGGGGACTTAGTTCTCAATGTTATCAGCGCGTATGCCCCGCAAGTAGGCCACACTGAGAACACCAAGAGGGAGTTCTGGGAAGGCCTAGAAGACATGGTTAGGAGTGTACCGATTCGTGAGAAGCTCTTCATAGGAGGAGACCTCAATGGCCACGTGGGTACATCTAACACATGTTTTGAAGGGGTGCATGGGGGCTTTGGCTATGGCACCAAGAATTAGGAAGGAGAAGATGTCTTAAGCTTTGCTCTAGCCTACGACATGATTGTAGCTAACACCCTCTTTAGAAAGAGAGAATCACATCTGGTGACTTTTAGTAGTGGCCAACACTCTAGCCAGATTGATTTCATCCTCTCGAGAAGAGAAGATAGGCGTGCGTGCCTAGATTGTAAGGTGATACCTGGAGAGAGTGTTGTACCTCAACATAAGTTGGTGGTTGCTGACTTCTGCTTTCGTACTCGTGTCCAGTGGGATAGGCGTGCCAAAGTGGCTAGAACGAAGTGGTGGAAGCTCAAGGGGGGGG
>LR738715.1:548278034-548302890 GCA_902687465.1 Secale cereale | reverse complement strand
GGTAGCTCAGGCGTTCAAGGAGAGGGTCATTAAGGAGGGCCCTTGGGAGGAAGGAGGGGATGCGGACAATGTGTGGATGAAGATGGCGACTTGCATTCGTAAGGTGGCCTCGGAGGAGTTTGGAGTGTCCAGGGGAAGGAGAAGCGAAGATAAGGATACCTGGTGGTGGAATGATGACGTCCAGAAGGCGATTAAAGAGAAGAAAGAGTGCTTCAGACGCCTGTACTTGGATAGGAGTGCAGACAACATAGAGAAGTACAAGACGGCGAAGAAGGCCGCAAAGCGAGCTGTCGGTGAAGCAAGGGGTAGGGCGTATGAGGGCCTCTACCAACGGTTAGGCACGAAGGAAGGGGAAAGGGACATCTATAAGATGGCCAAGATCCGAGAGAGGAAGACGAGGGATATTGGCCAAGTCAAATGCATCAAGGACGGAGCAGACCAACTCGTCGTGAAGGATGAGGAGATTAAGCATAGGTGGCGGGAGTACTTCGACAAGCTGTTCAATGGGGAGAATGAGAGTTCTACCATTGAACTTGATGACTCCTTTGATGAGACCAGCATGCGTTTTGTGCGGCGAATCCAGGGGTCTGAGGTCAAGGAGGCTGTAAAAAGGATGAAAGGAGGCAAGGCGATGGGCCCTGATTGTATCCCCATTGAGGTGTGGAAAGGCCTCGGGGACATAGCGATAGTATGGCTAACCAAGCTTTTCAACCTCATTTTTCGGGAAAACAAGATGCGAGAAGAATGGAGACGGAGTATATTAGTACCAATCTTCAAGAACAAGGGGGGATGTTCAGAGTTGTACTAATTACCGTGGAATTAAGCTGATGAGCCATACAATGAAGCTACTGGAGATAGTCATTGTGCACCGCTTAAGAAGAATGACAAACGTGACCAAAAATCAGTTTGGTTTCATGCCTGGGAGGTCGACGATGGAAGCCATTTTCTTGGTTCGACAACTTATGGAGAGATACAGGGAGCAAAAGGACTTGCATATGGTGTTCATTGACTTGGAGAAGGCCTATGATAAGATACCACGGAATGTCATGTGGTGGGCCTTGGAGAAACGCAAAGTCCCAGCAAAGTACATTACCCTCATCAAGGACATGTACGATAATGTTGTGACAAGTGTTTGAACAAGTGATGTCGACACTGATGACTTCCCGGTTAAGATAGGACTGCATCAAGGGTCTGCTTTGAGCCCTTATCTTTTTGCCTTGGTGATGGATGAGGTCACAAGGGATATACAAGGAGATATCCCATGGTGTATGCTCTTTGCGGATGATGTGGTGCTAGTTGACGATAGTCGGACGGGGGTAAATAGGAAGTTAGAGTTATGGAGACAAACCTTGGAATCAAAAGGGTTTAAGCTTAGTGGAACTAAAAGTGAGTACATGATGTGCGGTTTCAATACTACTAGGTGTGAGGAGGAGGAGGTTAGCCTTGATGGACAGGTGGTGCCTCAGAAGAACACCTTCCGATATTTGGGGTCAATGCTGCAGGAGGATGGGGGTATTGATGAAGATGTGAACCATCGAATCAAAGCTAGATGGATGAAGTGGCACCAAGCTTCTAGCATTCTCTGTGAAAAGAGAGTGCCACAAAAGCTAAAAGGCAAGTTCTACAGGACGGCGGTTCGACCCACAATGCTGTATGGCGCTGAGTGTTGGCCGACTAAATGGCGACATGTTCAACAGTTAGGTGTGGCGGAGATGCGTATGTTGAGATGGATGTGTGGCCACACGAGGAAGGATCGAGTCCGGAATGATGATATACGAGATAGAGTTGGGGTAGCACCTATTGAAGAGAAGCTTGTCAAACATCGTCTGAGATGGTTTGGGCATATTCAGCGCATGCCTCCAGAAGCCCCAGTGCATAACGGACGGCTAAAGCGTGCGGAGAATGTCAAGAGAGGTTGGGGTAGACCGAATTTGACTTGGGAGGAGTTCGTTAAGAGAGACCTGAAGGATTGGAGTATCACCAGAGAACTAGCTATGGACAGGGGTGCGTGGAAGCTTGCTATCCATCTGCCGGAGCCATGAGTTGGTCATGGTTGGTCACGAGATCTTATGGGTTTCACCTCCAGCCTACCCCAACTTGTTTGGGACTAAAGGCTTTGTTGTTGTTGTTGTTTCTCTTTATATTATTGCAAACCTATCCCGCAACACCTACAAAGCACTTCTAGTTTTATACTTGTTCTAGGTAAAGCAAACGTCAAGCGTGCGTAGAGTTGTATCGGTGGTCGATAGAACTTGAGGGAATATTTGTTCTACCTTTAGCTCCTCGTTGGGTTCAACACTCTTACTTATCGAAAGAGGCTACAACTGATCCCCTACACTTGTGGGTTATCAAAACCTTTTTTTGGCGCCGTTGTCGTGGAGCAATAGTGTGGGCTGAATATTCTCGTGTGTGCTTGTTTGCTTTTTCACTAAGTAGATTTTATTTGTTGTTCTAAGTTGTTTTGTATCTTTAGTAATGGGTAGGAAACACAAAATACCAAAAAAATAGTGGTACCTACTGAACCAATGGTTGAAGAACCACTCAAAATCTATCACACTCCTGAAGCTTTTTACTTGGATCATCTTCGATCCCTATGTGCTCGTGCTGAAACCCCAACTAGCTTAGTTGAGGGAAAATCTTTAGATGAGCATGCTTGTTATGTGCGACACCGCTTATCTCAAGAAGGGAAACTTTTACTGGATCAAATTCATCATTTGCAATGCTATGCTTGGAATTTATGTGAAATATATGATTTTACTTGTTGTTCTGAAGACCCTAAGAAACACCTTCCCCACCAATGCGAGTTTGGTGATAATGGAATCATATCTTCATATGCTAAGGGTGTTTATAGTTACTATGATGTTCAACAAATTGAAGAATTTGTTTCTTTTAAGGGTGCTTATGAAATTGCTTCTTTGATTGAAAAGTATGATGCTACTCTTTACAAATCTGAAATTTTTGCCATATTTAAATATTATTATGATAATTATGCTTCTAATGCCTATGTTAAACCATATATTGAGGACTCCTCCGCTGTCCAAGAAGAGACTAATATTTTGCAGGAGTCTATGGAAGAAGAAATTAATGACATTGTGAGCTCATTGGATGAAAAAGATGAGGATGAGAGCGAAGAACAAAAGGAGGAAGAGCGGATTGATCACCCATGCCCACCTTCTAATGAGAGTAACTCTTTATCTCATACATTGTTTAATTTCCCTTCGTGCTTACCGAAGGATGAATGCTATGATGATTGCTATGATCCCTTGGATTCGTTTGAAATATCCCTTTTTGATGAAATTGATGCTTGCTATGTTTGTGGCCAAGATGCCAATATGAATTATGCTTATGGAGATGAACTTGCTATAGTTCCTTATGTTAAACATGAGATAGTTGCTATTGCAACCACACATGATAGTCCTATTATCTTTTTGAATTCTCCAAATTACACTATATCGGAGAAGTTTGTGCTTATTAAGGATTATATTGATGGGTTGCCTTTTTCCGTTGCACATGATGTTTTTGATGAATATAATATGCATGTGCTTGCTGCTCCTACTTGCAATTATTATGAGAGAGGAACTACATCTCTGCCTCTCTATGTTTCCAACACGATAAAGTTGCAAGAAACTGCTTATACTATGCATTGGCCTTTACTTGATGTGCATGAATTGTTCTTGTATGACATGCCTATGCATAGGAAGAGAGTTAGACTTGGTTTTTGCATGACACGTATCACTTTTTGCTCACTACTAAATGACAAATCATTGCTAGTTAAAATTGGCATTGATATACCTTGGGATCCGGGTGGATCCATTACTTGAGCACTATATGCCTAGCTTAATGGCCTTAAAGAAAGCGCTGCCAGGGAGACAACCCGGAAGTTTTGGAGAGTCATTTATTTCTGTTGTGTGCTTTTATAAAGTTTAAAAACAAAAAAAATAAAGAGGGGAACCTAAAACTTTTTCAAAAAGAAAAGTGAAAGTAAGAAGGACGAGCACCGTTGAAATGGGGGAGCTCCTTGAACTTTGTTCATGCCCATGGAAACCTTGCCAATCTTGAAATACAGAAACTTTTCAACAAACATAATTATCCCCTTGTACAATTCCATTGTATTATAAAAATAATGTGCCAAGAGTTTCCTTTAGGATGATTAAACTACTTGTTGGTTTGTGCGGTGCAAAGACAGAAACTTTGGCTGTAGTGCGCGATTTTAAATTTTTTTTACTGGAACTCCTAAAGGATCTACAACTTTTTGCAAAGTCTTGCTGTAATTTTTTTTGTTTTTTCCTAATTTTTCCAGAATTTTTAGAGTTACAGAAGTATGGTTAATGTTCAGATTACTACAGACTATCCTGTTTTCACATATTGCTGTTATAGCTTCATTATTTGCATATGTTTGAATTCTTGTTGAAGCCTCCTTGACTTGAGGCCATAGAATTGTGATAGCATACATTAGGTAATGTTTTTTTATAATTATACAATATTGTTAGAGTAGTACATGATGGGATTTCATTGATCATATGCACTAACCCTGCCACTAAAAGTTCGATTAAGTTTTGTGTGGATGAAGTGTTCGAAGATCGAGGAGGTCTCGATGTGAGAAGAAGGAGGCGAGGAAAGAGCTCAAGCTTGGGGATGCCCAAGGCACCCCAAGTAAATATTCAAGGAGACTCAAGCGTCTAAGCTTGGGGATGCCCCGGAAGGCATCCCATCTTTCTTCAACAAGTATCGGTATGTTTTCGGATTTGTTTCATTCACATAATATGCGTAAACTCTTGGAGTGTCGTGTGCTTTTTCTTTTTCTTTTAATAAATGCACCATGCTGGTATTAGATAGCCCTTGGTTGATTTATAGAATGCTCTTTGCACTTCACTTATATCTTTTGAGTATGGCTTTATATAATGCTTCATGTGCTTCACTTATATCTTTTGAAGTTTGGATTGCCTGTTTCTCCTCACATAGAAAACCGACATTTGTAGAATGCTCTTTTGCTTCACTTATATTTGTTAGAGCAAGGGCATATCTTTTGTAGAAAGAATTAAAACTCTCTTGCTTCACTTATATCTATTTAGAGAGTTGACATGAATTGGTCATTCACATGGTTAGTCATAAAATCCTACATAAACTTGTAGATCGCTGAATATGATATGTTTGATTCCTTGCAATAGTTTTGCGATATAGAGATGCTAATATGTGTGAGGTACTAGTGAATGATTGTTGTTTAGTAAAAATATTGGTGTTAAGGTTTGTGATTCCCGAAGCATGCACGTATGGTCTCCTAACTATGTAACCAAATTGTCGCGCATTGTATTTTGACTGTTTATCTTTGCGTGAAGGTTGGGGGCGCGCGATGGTTAACTCCTCCCAACCTCCCCCCTAGGAGCATGCGTCGTAGTATTTTTGCTTCGAGGGCTAATAGATTTTTCGCAATAAGTATGTGAGTTCTTTATGACTAATGTTGAGTCCATGGATTATACGCACTCTCACCCTTCCACCTTGCTAGCCACTCTAGTACAGCGCAATTTTCGCCGGTGCATCAAACCACCTTATACCCTTCCTCAAAACAGCCACCATACCTACCTATTATGGCATTTCCATAGCCATTCTGAGATATATTGCCATGTAACTCCACTGTTCTGTTTGTTATGACACGCACCATCATTGTCATATTGCCTTGCATGATCGTAAGATAGCTAGCATGATGTTTCCATGGCTTGTACGTTTTTTGATGTCATTACTACGCTAGATCATTGCACATCCCGGTACACGGCCGGAGGCATTCATATAGAGTCATATTTTTGTTCTAGTATCGAGTTGTAAGTAAATAAAAGTGTGATAATCATCATTATTAGAGCATTGTCCCAAAAAAATAAAAAAAATAAAGGCCAAATAAAAAAAGGAAGAAAGGCCAAATAAAAAAACAAAGGTCAAATAAAAAATACGGAAGGCCCAAAAAAAGAAAAAAGAAAAAAAAGGACAATGCTACTATCTTTTTTCCACACTTGTGCTTCATCATAGCACCATGTTCTTCATATAGAGAGTCACCTATATCGTCACCTTCATATACTAGTGGGAATTTTTCATTATAGAACTTGGCTTGTATATTCCAATGATGGGCTTCCTCAAATTGCCCTAGGTCTTCATGAGCAAGCAAGTTGATGCACACCCACTAGTTTTCTTTTTGAGCTTTCATCCACTATAGTGCATCCGTTACATGGCAATCCCTACTCACTCACATTGATATCAATTGATGGACATCTCCATAGTCCATTGATTTGCCTAGTCGATGTGAGACTTTCTCCCTACTTTTGTCTATCACCACCTTCTATTCCACCCATAGTGCTATGTCCATGGCTCACGCTCATGTATTGCGTGAAGAGATGAAAAGGTTCGAAAAAGTAAAATATGAAAACAATTGCTTGGCTGACACCGGGATGGGCATGAGGGGTACCTTTCGTTAAGAAAATGGAGCATAAAAGACTATATGATTTTGTAGGGATGACATTCTTTAGCATTGATATTTTGCAAGACTTGATTGTTTGTTGGGATGGCCGAGTATTAAATTCTTTTATTTCAAATGATAGACTATTGCTTTGAATCATTGGTGTCTTAATATTCATGCCATGATTAGATTACATGGTCAAGATTATGCTAGGTAGCATTCCACATCAAAAATTATCATTTTTATCATTTACCTACTCGAGGACGAGCAGTAATTAAGTTTGGAGATGCTGATACGTCTCCGTCGTATCTATAATTTTGTATTGTTCCATGCCAATATTCTACAACTTTCTTATACTTTTGGCAACTTTTTATACTATTTTTGGGACTAACATATTGATCCAGTGCCCAGTGCCAGTTCATGTTTTTTGCATGTTTTTTTTTGCAGAATATCCATATCAAATGGAGTCCAAACGAGATAAAAATGGACGGAGATTTTTTTTGGAATATATGTGAATTTTGGGAAGTGGAATCAACGTGAGACGATGCCCGAGTGGCCCATGAGGGTGAGGGGCGCGCCCTGGGCCCTCGTGGACACCCCGTAAGGCTGTTGGTGCCCTTCTTTTGCTGCAAGAAAGCTAATATTCGGATAAAAATCGTGTCCAAAATTCAGCCCAATCGGAGTTACGGATCTCCGGGAATATAAGAAACGGTGAAGGGCCAAAATCAGAGAACGCGGAAACAGAGAGAGACAGAGAGGCGGATCCAATCTCGTAGGGGCTCTCTCCCCTCCGCCGCCATGGAGGCCATGGACCAGAGGGGAAACCCTTCTCCCATCTAGGGAGAAGGTCAAGGAAGAAGAAGAAGAAGAAGAAGAAGGAGGAGGAGGGGGGCTCTCTCCCCCTCTCCTAGTGCCGCCGGAACACCGCCGAGGCCATCATCGTATGACGGCGATCTACACCAACACCTCCGTCATCTTCACCAACATCTTCATCACCATCCCCCATCTATCTACAGCGGTCCACTCTCCCGCAACCCGTTGTACCCTCTACTTGAACATGGTGCTTTATGCTTCATATCATTATCCAATGATGTGTTGCCATCCTATGACGTCTGAGTAGATTATCGTTGTCCTATCGGTGATTGGTGAATTGCTATGATTGATTTAATTTGCTTGTGGTTATGTTGTTGTCCTTCGGTGCCCATCATATGAGCGCACGCGTGGATCACACCATAGGGTTAGTTGTATGTTGATACGATTACATATTGGAAGGCAAGAGTGACAAAAGCTTCAACCTAGCGTAGAAATTGATGCATACGGGATTGAAGTGGGACCAATATATCTTAATGCTATGGTTGGATTTTACCTTAATGAACGTTAGTAGTT
Organism: Secale cereale; assembly: GCA_902687465.1. NCBI lineage: Eukaryota > Viridiplantae > Streptophyta > Magnoliopsida > Poales > Poaceae > Secale > Secale cereale. The sequence continues at coordinate 548,295,062 of LR738715.1, read as the reverse complement.
GCAGATTCTTGCTAATAGTTCCAATCATAAGTGCATAGAATTCCAAGTTAGGGGTGGCATGCTAGCAGTGGCCTCTCCCACATAAAACTTGCTATCGGTCTAGTAACGTAGTCAATTGCTTAGGGGAAATTTCGCAACTCATACCACCACTTTTCCACACTCGCTATATTAACTTTATTTCTTATTTACCTAAACAGCCCCTAGTTTTTATTTGCATGCTCTTTATATTCTTGCAAACCTATCCCGCAACACATACAAAGCACTTCTAGTTATATACTTGTTCTAGGTAAAGCGTGCGTAGAGTTGTATTGGTGGTCGATAGAACCTGAGGGAATATTTGGTCTACCTTTAGCTCCTCGTTGGGTTCGACACTCTTACTTATCGAAAGAGGCTACAACTGATACCCTACACTTGTGTGTTATCAGTCATCACTAGCAGCAGGAGTATCCTTCGCTCCACCTGCAGAAAAGAGTTCTACACGTAGCAGCGCATGCAATGCCACAAGTTCAAAGGAAGAGGTCACATTTCTTCGGAATGTCCAAGCAAAAGAACTATGATCCTCAATGAATGAGGTGAATGGGAGTCTGAAAGTGACCCTAAAGGTGGCAATGATGAAGTGGAAGAGCAACAAGATTGGGAAGTAGGAGGAACTATTTTATCTCATGAAGAACTTGATGGTGAAGCTTTGGACGTATGTCGTTCATTAAATGCCCAAGTTGTGGAGGAGGAAAAGGGTCAACGGCAAAATATTTTTCACACTCGTTACCTTATCAACTCAAAGATATGTCGAGTGATTGTTGATAGTGGCAGCTACAACAATATTGCAAGCACGGAGATGGTTGGGAAGCTTCAATTGCAAACAAAACGTCACCAACACCCATACCGCATGCAATGGTTTAATGATTGTGGCGCAATTAAGGTGATTAGCAGCGTGCGAATACCAATTTCAGCAGGGACATATCATGATTATGTTGAGTGTGATGTGGTGCCGATGCACGCTTGTCACTTGCTTCTTGGACGACCGTGGTTGCATGACCGTGATGTCAAATCAGCGGGCGTGCGAATCACTTATGTTTTGTCCATAGAAGAGAAAAGTTCACTTGGATGCCCATGACACCGGAGGAAGTCTATCTTGATGAGACGAAAAGAAAAGGAAATAAAAAGGGAGAGAGTGATCATACACAACGAGTGAGCCACCAACATAGTGAGGGAGTGTTTCCACGGCCAAAAGCTCCACAGCCAAATACGACCAAGCCCCAGGAAAAACTGGGATTAGTTATGATGGCTTGGAAAAGGGATATGCGGGAATTGAGAGAACCTAATACTCCATTCTTTGTACTCATGTACAAGGAAACTTTAGTGGCTGCTAACGAATTACCCTCCACTCTTCCTAGTGTTGTTTTTGATCTTTTGCAGGAGTATGAGGATGTGTTTCCCAAGGAGGTGCCACCAGGTTTGCCACCAAAGCGGGGCATTGAACACCAAATCGACTTGGTTCCGGGCGCCCCACTACCAAACCGACCACCGTACCGAGCAAACCCAGAGGAGACGAAGGAAATTCAGAGGCAAGTAGAAGATCTTCTTAACAAATGGTATGTAAGGGAAAGTCTTTCTCCTTGTGATGTTCCCATTCTTGTAGTTCCAAAGAAAGACGGTATTATGCGCATGTGCACTGATTGTAGATCCATTAACAACATAATTGTGAGATATCGGCACCCTATTCCTAGGCTCGATGACACGCTTGATGAACTTTGTGGCTCCACCATATTTTCCAAAATTGATTTGCGAAGTGGATACCACCAAATAAGAATGAAAGAGGGTGACGAATGGAAAACTGCATTCAAGACAAAATTTGGCTTGTATGAATAGTTGGTTATGCCTTTTGGATTAACAAATGCACCTAATACTTTCATGAGATTGATGAATCAGTGCTTAGATCCTACATTGGCAAGTTTGTAGTGGTTTACTTTGATGACATATTGATTATAGCAAAACTTTGGAGGATCATGTTGAACATATAAAATGTGTGCTGATTGTCCTACGTGAGGAAAAGTTGTACGCTAACGTGGAAAAGTGCACATTTTGCACAAACAAGGTTGTGTTTTGTAACATCCCAAATTTTCAATTTGGAATGTTACACATAGATCATATTGCATTGCATATTTATTGCATTTGAGCGTGGTGATCCTCGAAAATTCTAAGAAACTCAAGGACCCTCGGAGAGAGTTGGAAATTCTACCGTTTTCGTATTTGAGTTTTCTCAAATACTGGTATGGGGATCACTTTGGTTTTAATAGTTTTTCTCTCCTAAAAATATTTCTTAATAAAATATACGAGCAGAGATAATATGACTTCTCCAAAATAAAAAAATATTGGAGGAAAAATATTAATATCACTTTTGGTTTTTATTCGGATTTATTTGCATAGGGAAAAATGCGCGTTTTTCAAAATTGATTTTGGTCCGGGAAAAATGTTCACCTTGTCCTAAATATTATTAGAGGACGGTGAAAATTTATTTCAGAATTTTTGAAGTCAGTTTAGTATTTTTATCGCCTGTGTTAGTACGTCAGGACTGTTAAAAAAAGTCAACCGACTTACCGGGCCATGTCCGGCTAGGACACTGCGCCCGGGGGCCCTTTAAAAGCCCAGCCGGCCGCCGCCCCGCAGCCCAGCCCCGCGCCCAGCCAAACCCTAGCCTCCGACGCGCCTCGTTCCGTGCACTGCGCCGCCGCCGCACCACCGCCTCGCCGCCAAAGCCCGCCGCCGCCGCCGCCGAGATAGTTGCCGCCGTCGTCGTTGGTTTTCCGAAGAAAACCGTTCGGGTTTTTTTCAAAACCCTAGATCTGTTTTTTTAATAGATCGGTTCGGTTTTTTTGGTTTAGTTAGTTAGCGGACGTTCGTCCGTACGTTCGTTTTTAACGAACGTTGTTCGCCCGTTAGTCACACACAACGAACGTTTGTTCGTTAGCCTGTTCGTCAGTTTTCTTTTTCGGGGCTTTTTCCGCGATTATTTTCGATCGTGATTTCTGCCCTGATCTTGTTTTTAGTTTTTCTTTTCGCTCGAGAGTCGGAATCAGGCGATTCAAACGCCCAGATCTTCGTCTTGAAAGCCTCTTTCCGTTTAACCAACTTGAATAAGGTTTTGCTACCGTAAAATTTGACCTTAGACCAATCTAGTAGACGGATCTTGTTTCTTTTGTAGTTTGAGTTTCGTTGCTCCGTTTGATTTGATTCTTTTTGCAAACCGGAGTTCTTAAGTTGAACTTTCTAGTTAGATCTTCTTATTTGGGTGTTTTATCTATGGATCTTTGCTTGATTGCTTATGTGTGCTACTGTTTTCTTGCGATAGAATTATCGAAGTGCGAAGCATGCTACTACGAGTATCTAGATTTTGCGAATCATCAGCAAGGCAAGTAACACTTTGATCATACCCTTTATTACCCAGTTTTTATGCATTAGATCAAACCCTCACACATTGCATGAGTAGGATCTCTTAACTTATGGGTCTGGGAAGTAGATTGAGGTAGAACCTATTACCTGCATTATTTTCAAACCCTTGGGAGTTACTTCTACGTTATGCTTAGGTTGCCATGCTATGCTCGTAGACGTGGTTTGGGTTTGAGAGAATACATGACAGATGTGAGTTGTTAATTAATGGTTCAACTTAAGGTGGCTACTTGAATACACATCTGGGTGGATTGGTTGCAGGGCACCTGGAGAATCCAGTGTTGTCCTAGGAAATCCCGGAGGAACCGTGTGATTATCCTATGGAATGCCACCCAAGCTCAAAGGGATCATAAGACTATTCATGCTAGAAACTTCCGTGTGCAGCCACAATGTCATTATGGGCTCTGGCATAGTATGAGTAAGTTGTGTGAGCTCTTTCAGTGGTGGACCAGCAGATGTAGGGGAAAGTAGGTGTACTGGTCCACCCGGGGTAAAGAGTAAATGCTTCTGAAAGACTCTGTCTCGGTCGTCCGTCTCTCAAACACCATGCAGTGCGAGAAATTCAACGGAGGAGATCGAGTCTTGTGGGGAAAGTGCGCAAACCTATGCAGAGTGTACAAACTAATCATGGTTAGTCGTGTCCCCGGTTATGGACAAACTTGAGTATCTGGTACTTGAATTATTGGTTGATCTCATCACTCTAAAATAGATTTGTTGGATTAATGATGACTACTTTATTTGGGATTGAGTTGGAGGTACATTCTCAATGATGTTTCAACTACCATGATAGTTAAAATAAAATTTATTCCTTTGTTGTAGGGAAAAATTGGCTTTACGCAAAAACCTTAACCTTAGAGCCTCCACCAGCCAAATATGCATATAGTGTTAGCCTTTATTTCTGTTACTTGCTCTACTGTGTTATCTTGCCAGCATATTCCATGTGCTGACCCGTTTCGGGCTGCAACATGTTATGTTGCATACTTTTCAGACGAGGAGTAAGACGTACTAGGTCATTTGTCATGCACTCAACTATGCCGTTGGAGTTGATGGACTCACTTATCTTCCAAGCCTTCCGCTGTTATCTTGTTAGATGGCCTTATGCCATAGACTTTTCTAATAAGTTCTCTTTTGAGGCATTCGATGTAATAAGTGTGTGATTGCCACTCTGTTATAAATCCTTCAAGTACTGTGTGTGTGAGCATTACCGATCCAGGGATGACACAAAACACAGAGACTTCGGTCCATTCGGATCGTGGTCGCTACAAGATGGTATCAGAGCACACGCTGACTATAGGACACGACCACTAAGATAAACCCTAGGTCACTCTTCTCTACTCATTTCTGACTCCTCTCCATTTTCTACTCTTTAGGATGGTGGACCCAAGGAACAAGTTCACTCAACCAGATGAAGACACACCTTTTGGACGACACTTGAAGGAAGTCACTAGGTACCTGAACATCGGAATACCAAGTTTCACTGGGACCTACACTGCCACTTTACCAGAAGAGGAGCGATGGAGTATTCAAGTTCAAATTCCCGGGAGGACCTTCGCACCATCCACTGAGCCAATAGAGTTTTCTTTTGATGCACCAACCTGGAGTCTAGGCAAGAGTATGGCAGCCCACATTACCATGGCACGCATTGGAGAAGTCAACTAGCAGGAGCTGAAGGACACTATCTACCAGATATGTGGACGCCGAGATGAGCAATGGGACATGATCAGCATCCGGAAAGACAGGTCCATTGCAGCGTTCATCCAAGAGTTAAACCAGCACATTCGTCGACAGGAGCACCAGATGTGCGCCGGGATGATAGATTTGAAGAAGGCACTAACCAGGAACTTGGAGCTAGAAGAGGAGCTCAAGTCTACACGCGATGGATACAAGGAGGAGATGACAATACAGGTGGAGAAGAATGACGACTTGACAAGGAAGCTAGGAGTATTCATGGGAGATCCCGCGCTAGGAGGAGGAGAAGAAGAAGAAGAAGAAGAAGAACCCAAGGAGATTCGTTCTGAGGACTACATCATCATCGATGACACGGACTTGGACCCCGATGATAGTCATGAGGACTATGAAGATGAAGCTGGAGCAGATATCATGGAATCTTTCGCCGATCAAAATTTCTAGATGACCACCCTATGACTAGTAGTTTTCCCCCATAGAGTAGAGTTTAGATCACTTTTGTAATGTTAGTTAGGATCTTTGTATGCCCTTGCTTGAAATTGATTGGTGTGATATTATTGTGTTTGTCTCATGTGCATATGGGCAGTGAATTTTCCCTTAGACCTCATTTCTATTCTGATCTCTTCCCTCTACACCCAGCAGATGCCTCTGAGACGTGAGCCCGGATTTCAGTTTCCCCCTGAGCTCACTCAGTTGATCTAGCAGCAGAACACTTTGATGCAACTTCTTGTCCAGAACAATCAGAACAGTCAGAACAACAACAACAACAACAACAACAACCCTCCGCCCCCACCACCCGTGGACAACCTGACACGCTTTATAAGGTTGCAACCACCGGTGTTTGCTAGCAGCATTGAACCAATAGTTGCTGATGACTGGCTGCGCAAGATTGGAAGGGATTTGACCACCGCCAATTGCACGGATGCTAAGAAGGTGCGTTTTGCCGCACATCAGTTGGCTGGACCAGCAGCAGCATGGTGGGAGAACTACACAGCCACTTTCCCTGTAGCCAATGTCACTTGGCATCAGTTTTAGCAAGCTTTTCGCACTGCCCGTGTCTCAACTAGAGCCATGAGCATGAAGAAGCGAGAGTTTCACAACTTGCGCCAAGGAAATCGTACTGTGGCTCAGTACGTAGATGAGTTTAGTGCCTTATCTCGTTATGCCCCGGATGATGTGGCCACAAATGCCGCGAAGCAGGAGAGGTTTATGGAAGGGCTGAATGATGAGATGAGCGTACAGTTGATGGTGGCAACCTTCAACAACTACCAGGAGTTGGTAGATAAGGCTCTTATGATTGAAGGGAAGCAGCAGCAGATTGAGAGCCACAAGAGGAAGTACGGACAAGGGAGGAATAATTCCGGAGCCCAGCAGAAGCCCCGTTTCACCCCGAACTCGGGAGGATACACCCATAACCATGGAAGTCACACCCATAATGGAGGAAGTGCTCACAACCACAATGGCACCAAGAATGGGAATGGGAATGGAGCAAACAATAATCAGAACCGCTCCACTTCATCCACACCCGCCAAGAGGGATTTAAGCCATGTCACCTGTTTCAAGTGCGGGAAGAATGGACACTATGCCACGGAGTGCCCTGAAGCTAAGAATGGGAATGGCAATGGAAGCGTCGGGAAGAAGCCCAACCCGTTCAACAAAGGACAAGTGAACCACGTGACAGTGGAGGAGCTTGAAGAGCAACCAGATGCAATTGTCGGTAAGTTTTTGGTTAAATCATTTACTGCAGTAGTTCTTTTCGATACTGGTGCATCGCATTCATACATTTCAAGGGGATTCATAAATAGACATAAGATGCCCACCCAAGTCCTTAAGACCCCCATGTTAGTAAGTTCCCCAGGAGCAGAGTATATGTCACATCAAGGATGTTTTCAGATGCCATTGATCATTGGACGACATGTTTTCCCCTCAGACCTGATAGTTTTGGAGTCACAAGGATTGGATGTGATACTAGGTATGGATTGGCTATCGATGTATGGAGGAACATCGATTGTGCCAGTAGGTAAATTTTTCTTACCACCCTCGAGGGAAAAAGGATCAAGTATGTATTTAGGCATTCGCCTAGAAGGACACAAGTACATTCTCTCACGGGAGTTGTTCAGGAGGAAGTTCCGGTAGTAAGGGATTAGGATGTTTTTCCAGAGGAGCTACCAGGCATGCCGTCAGATAGGGATATAGAGTTTTTGCTTGAGCTATTGCCTGGCACCGGACCAATATCGAAGAGACCGTATCGGATGCCAGCAAATGATCTAGAGGAGATCAAGAAGCAGATTAAGGAGTTATTGGAGAAAGGATTCATTTGACGAAGTTCATCACCATGGGGAGCCCCTGTGCTTTTGGTCGAGAAGAAGGATGGATCTTTAAGAATGGTCGTTGATTATCGGGCACTGAATGAAGTGACGATTAAGAATAAATACCCGCTGCCGATGATCAATGATTTGTTTGACCAACTTCAAGGAGCTAAAGTATTCTCTAAGATCGATCTACGATCAGGATACCACCAGTTGAAGATCCGAGAGAAGGATATCCCTAAGACAGCCTTCACCACAAGGTATGGGCTATATGAGTATACGGTTATGTCGTTTGGATTGACTAATGCCGCTGCCTATTTCATGAGTATGATGAATAAGGTGTTCATGGAGTTCTTGGATAAGTTTGTCGTGGTATTCATTGATGATATCTTGGTGTACTCGAAGAACGAAGAGGAACACGCGGAGCATTTGCGTTTGGTTCTGGAGAAGCTCAGAGAACATCAGTTGTACACCAAGTTTAGCAAATGCGAGTTTTGGTTGAAGGAAGTTGGATACTTAGGGCATGTTATATCACGAGAAGGTATAGCAGTGGACCCCGTCAAAGTGTAGGCAGTAACTGAGTGGTTGGCACCCACTTCAGTTGGAGAGATCCGCAGTTTTCTTGGACTCGCGGGATATTACCGGAGATTCATAGAGAATTTCTCCAAGATTGCAAAGCCAATGACGACATTGTTGAAGAAAGAGACAAAGTTTCATTGGACCGAAGAGTGCGAAGAAAGTTTCCAGGAGTTGAAGAAACGGTTGACGACAGCCCTAGTGCTGATCTTGCCCGATATACGCAAGGATTTCCAAGTGTACTATGATGCTTCATGCTTAGAACTTGGAGGAGTACTCATGTAGGATGGACGCGTTGTTTCTTACGCATCTCGTCAACTTTGACCGCACGAGTTGAATTATGCGACGCATGATTTGGAGCTAGTAGCAGTTGTGCATGTGCTCAAAACTTGGAGACATTCCTCATTGGACATCGTTGTGATGAGTACACGGATCACAAAAGTTTGAAGTACATTTTCACTCAGAAGGAGCTGAACCTCAGACAGAGGAGATGGTTGGAGCTTATAAAGGATTATGATATGAAGCTGCACTATCACCCCGGGAAGGTGTAACATCCCAAATTTTCAATTTGGAATGTTATACATAGATCATATTGCATTGCATGCTCTTTGCATTTTTGTTCGTGGCGTTCTTCGAAATTCTAAGCAACTCAAGGACCTACGGAGAGAGTAGGGAATTTTACCGTTTTGTATTTGAGTTCGCTCGAATACCGGTACGAGGACAGTGTGATTTTAATAATTTTTCTCTCCAAAAAAATATTTCTAAATACGATATATGAGCGGAGATAATATGACTTCTCCAAAATAACAGAAATATTGGAGGAAAATGTTAAAATCACTTTTGGTATTTTTTTGGATTTATTTGCGATTTTATTTGCATAGGAAAAATGTCCGTTTTCCAAAATTGAATTTAGGTCCGGGAAAAATGTTCACTTTGTCCTAAATATTATTAGAGGACGGTGAAAATTTATTTCGGGATTTTTGGAGTCCGTTTAGTATTTTTTTCGTTAGTTTTTCTGCGCCACGACTCTTTTTTTTAAAAAAAAAGTGGCAACCGACTTAGAGTCGTACTGGCCCAGGACTTCGGGCTTTATAAGCCGCCGCCCGGGCCCAAGCCAGCCTAGCCGCCCCGCGCCTCCTGCCCTAGCGCCGCCCCAGCCGCCTGTCCCGCGCCGCCGCCCGCGCCGCCGCTCGCCGCCGCCGCTCGCCGCCGCCGGGCCGCCATCTCGCCGGAGTTCGTCGTTACGAGGTAGTTATCGATTTTCCTTTAAAACCGATCGGTTTTTCGTAAACCGTAGATGCGTTTTTTTAGTTAGATCGGTTCCGTTTAGCTATTTAGCGGACGTTCGTCCGTACGTTCGTTTTAACGAACGCTTTTCGTCCCTTAGCCGCAGACAGCGAATGTTCATTCGTTAGCCTGTTCGTCAGTTTTCTTTTTCGGGGTATTTATCCACGATTATTCCGATCGCGATTTCTGCCCTGATCTTATTTTTCGTTTTTCTTTTCGCTCGAGAGTCGGAATCAGGTGATTCAAAATCCCAGATCTTCGTCTCGATGCCCTCTGTTCGTTTAAGCAACTTGAATAAAGTTTTGGCTACTATAAAATTTGACTTTAGGCCAATTAGTAACCGGAGCTTGTTTCTTTCGCAGTTTGAGTTTCGTTGCTTCTTTCGAGTTGATTCTTTTTGCAAACTGGAGTTCTTAAGTTGAACTTTCTGGTTAGATCTGATCTTTTGGAGTTTTGTTTGTGCATCATTGCTTGTTTGCTTATGTATGCTATTGTTTGCTTGCGATAAAATACCCAGACTATGAAGTGTGCTACAACGAGTCTCTAGGTTTTGCGAATCGTTAGCAAGGCAAGTAACACTTTGATCATACTTTTATTACCCAGTTTTTATGCATTAGATCAAACCCTCACACATTGCATGAGTAGGGTCTCTTAACTTGTGGGACTGGGAAGTAGATTGAGGTAGAACCTATTACCTGCATTTTTTTAAACCCTTGGGAGTTACTTCTACGGTTGCTTAGGTTGCTATGCTATGCTCGTAGACGTTGTTTGGGTTCGATTGAAATCCATGACAGATGTGAGTTTTAATTAAGGATTCAACTTAAGGTGGCTACTTGAATACACATCTGGGTGGATTGGTTGCAGGGCACCTGGAGAATCCAGTGTTGTCCTAGGAAATCCCGGGGTTCCGTGTGATTTTTCCTATGGAATGCCACCCAGGCTCAAAGGGATCATAAAACTATTCATGCTAGAAACTTTCGTGTGCTGCCACATGACAATATGGGCTCTAGCATAGTTGAGTAAGTTGTGGGAAACCTTTCCGTGATGGGCTAGCAGATGTAGAGGGATTGTAGGTGTACCGGCCTATCTATCCGGTTAAGGGGACCTTTTCGGAAAGACTGTGTCTCAGTCATCCGTTTCTCAAACACCATGCGGTGCGAGAAACCAAACGGAGGCGATCGAGTCTTGTGGGAAAAGTGCACAAACCTCTGCAGAGTGTACAAACTGATCATGATTAGCCGTGTCCCCGGTTATGGACATCTTGAGTATCTGGTACTTGAATTATTGGTTGATCTCATCACTCTATAATTTAAATTGTTGGGTTAATGATATCTTTAATATGGGATTGAGTAAGGGGGTACCTTCTCAATGATTTTCAACCAACATGATAGTTAAAATAAAATTTATTCCTTTGTTGTAGGGAAAAATTGGCTTTACGCAAAAACTTTAACCTTAGAGCCTCCACCAGCCAAATATGCATATAGTATAGCCTTTATTCTGTTACTTGCAATCATTTGTGTTATCTTGCCAGCATATTCCATGTGCTGATCCGTTTTCGGGCTGCAACATATTACGTTCCAGACTTTTCAGACGAGAAATAAGACGTGCTAGGTCGTTTGTCATGCACTCAGCTATGCCGTTGGAGTTGATGGACTCACTTATCTTGCAAGCCTTCCGCTGTTATTTTGTTAGATGGCCTTAAGCCATAGATTTTATAATAAGTTCTCATTGGAGACATTCTATGTAATAAGTGTGTGATTGCCACTCTGTTATAAATCCTTCAAGTACTGTGTGTGTCAGCATTACCGATCCAGGGATGACACAGAACACAGAGACTTCGGTCCATTCGGATCGTGGTCGCTACAAAGATGGTATCGGAGCACACGCTGACTGTACGACACGACCACTAAGACAGACCCTAGATCACTCTTCTCTACTCATTTCTGACTTCTCTCCATTTTCTACTTCTTTAGGATGGTGGACCCAAGGAACAAGTTCACTCAACCGGATGAATACACACCATTTGGACGACACTTGAAGGAAGTCACTAGGTACCTGAACATAGGAATACCAAGCTTTACCGGGACCTACACCGCCACTTTACCGGAGGAGGAGCGATGGAGCATTCAAGTTCAAATTCCCGGAAGAACCTTCGCACCAACCACTGAGCCAATAGAGTTTTCTTTTGATGCGCCAACTTGGAGTCTAGGCAAGAGCATGGCCGCCCACATCACAATGGGAAGGATCGGAGAAGTCTACAAGAAGGAGCTAAAGGACACCATCTATCAGATTTGCGGACGTCGAGATGAGAGTTGGGATATGATCAGCACCCGGAAGGATAGGTCCATTGCAGCATGCATCCAGGAGTTGAACCAGCACATTCGACGATAGGAGCACCAGATGTGCGCTGGGATGATAGAATTGAAGAAGGCACTAAACAGGAATTTGGAGCTAGAAGAAGAACTAAAGTCTACTCGTGACGGATACGAGGAGGAGATGTTGATACTAGTGGAGAAGAATGATGATTTTACAAGGAATCTAGGAGTATTCATGGGAGATCCAGCACCAGGAGGTGAAGAAGAGGAAGAAGAACCCAAGGAAATTCCTCTCGAAGATTACATTATCATCGACGACACGGATTTAGAACCCGATGATAGTAAAGACGAGGACTATGAAGATGAAGCTGGAGCAGACATCATGGAATCATCCGCCGATCAATATTTTTAGATGACCATCCTGTGACTAGTAGTTACCCCCATATATTAGTATTTAGAGCACTTTTGTAACGGTAGTTAGATTTGTAAGATCTTGCTTGAAATTGATTGGTGTGTTATGATTGTGTTTGTCTCATGTGCATATGGGTAGTGATTTCCCTTAGACCTCAATTCTGTTCTAATCTCTTCCCTCTACACCCATCAGATGCCTCCAAGACGTCAGCCCGGATTTGAGTTTCCCCCTGAGCTTACCCAGTTGATCCAGCAGCAGAACACCTTGATGCAACTTCTTGTCCAGAACACTCAGAACAACCAGAACAAAAACAACAACCCTCCACCACCACCACCCGTGGACAACCTGACACGTTTCTTAAGGTTGCAACCACCAGTGTTTGCTAGCAGCATCGAACCAATAGTGGCTGATGACTGGCTACGCAAGATTGGAAGGGATTTGACCACCGCAAATTGCTCGGATGCTGAGAAGGTGCGATTTTCCGCACACCAGTTGTCTAGACCAGCTGCAACATGGTGGGAGAATTACACAGCCACTTTCCCCATAGCCAATGTCACTTGGGAGCAGTTTCAGCAAGCTTTCCGTACTGCCCATGTCTCAACTAGAGCTATGAGCATGAAGCAGTGGGAGTTTTGCAACTTGCGCCAAGGAAACCGTACTGTAGCTCAATACGTGGATGATTTTAGTACCCTATCTCGTTATGCCCCAGATGATGTGGCCACAGATGCCGCTAAGGAGGAGAGATTTATGGAAGGGCTGAATGATGAGATGAGCGTACAGTTGATGGTGGCAACTTTCAACAACTACCAGGAGTTGGTAGATAAAGCTCTTATGATTGAAGGGAAGCATCAGCAGATTGAAAGCCGTAAGAGGAAGTATGGACAAGGAAGGAATAATTCTGGAGCCCAGCAGAAGCCCCGATTCACTCCAAATTTGGGAGGATATACCCATAACCATGGAATTCCCCACAACCACAATGGCCCTAAGAATGGAAATGGGAATGGAGCAAGTAATAACCAGAGCCGCCCTACCCCGTCCTCACCCGCTAAGAAGGATTTCAGCCATGTCACTTGTTTCAAGTGCGGGAAGAATGGACATTATGCCAATGACTGCCCAGAAGCTAAGAATGGGAATGGCAATGGAAGCGCCGGGAAGAAGCCCAACCCGTTCAACAAAGGACAGGTGAACCACGTGACTGTGGAGGAGGTAGAATAGCAACGAGATGCTGGTTTCGGTAAGTTTTTGGTTAAGACATTTGCCGCAATAGTTCTTTTCGATACTGGTGCATCGCATTCGTACATTTCAAGGGGATTCGTGAATAGACATAGGATGTCCACCCGAGTTCTTAAGACCCCCATGTTAGTAAGTTCACCAGGAGCAGAGTATATGGCACACCAAGGATGTTTTCAGACGCCATTGACCATAGGACGCCACACTTTCCCCTATGACCTAATAGTCCTGGAGTCACAAGGATTGGATGTTATATTAGGTATGGATTGGCTATCGAAGTATGGAGGTAACATCGATTGTGCCAGCAAGTCTATTTTGCTTACCACCTCGGAGGGAAAAAGGATTAAGTATGTATCTAGGCATTCGCCTACAAGGACGCAAGTACATTCTCTCACGGGAGTTGTTCAGGAGGAAGTGCCAGTAGTAAAGGATTACCCGGATGTGTTTCCAGAGGAGTTACCTGGCATGCCACCGGATAGATATATTGAGTTCTTAATAGAGTTGTTGCCTGGCACCGGACCAATATCTAAGAGACCATATTGGATGCCAGCAAATGATCTGGAGGAGATCAAGAAGCAGATTAAGGAGTTGTTGGAGAAAGGATTTATTCGCCGAAGTTCATCACCTTGGGGATCCCCAGTGCTTTTGGTCGAGAAGAAGGATGGATCTTTAAGAATGGTCGTTGATTATCGTGCGCTGTACGAAGTGACTATTAAGAATAAGTACCCGCTGCCGATGATCAATGATTTGTTCGACCAACTCCAGGGAGCGAAAGTATTCTCCAAGATAGATCTACGATCTGGATACCACCAATTGAAGATCCGAGAGAAGGATATACCTAAGACAGCCTTCACCACATGGTACGGGCTATATGAGTATATGGTTATGTCATTTGAATTGACCAATGCCCCTGCCTATTTCATGAGTATGATGAACAAAGTGTTCATGGAGTTCTTGGATAAGTTCGTCGTGGTATTCATAGATGATATTCTAATATACTCAAAGGATGAGGAAGAACATGCAGAGCATTTGCGTTTGGTATTGGAGAAGCTCAGAGAACATCAGTTATATGCCAAGTTTAGCAAATGCGAGTTTTGGTTGAAAGAAGTAGGATTCCTAGGGCATGTTATATCGGGAGAAGGTATAGGAGTGGACCCCGTCAAAGTGCTGGCAGTCACTAAGTGGTTGGCACCCACTTCGGTTGGAGAGATCCGCAGTTTTCTGGGACTTGTGGGATACTACTGGAGGTTCATAGAAAATTTCTCCAAGATTGCGAAGCCAATGATGACATTGTTGAAGAAGGAGACAAAGTTCGATTGGACCGAAGAATGTGAAGAGTGTTTCCAGGAGTTAAAGAAACGGTTGACGATAGCCCGAGTGCTGAAATTGCCATATATACGCAAGGATTTCCAAGTGTATTGCGACACTTCACACTTAGGACTTGGAGGAGTACTCATGCGGGATGGAAGAGTTGTTTCCTATGCATCCTGTCAACTGCGACCGCACGAGTTGAACTACGCGACGCACGATCTGGAGTTAGCAGCTGTAGTGCACGCACTGAAAACCTAGAGACATTACCTTATTGGAAATCACTGTGATGTGTACACGGATCACAAGAGTTTGAAGTACATATTCACACAGAAGGAGCTGAACCTCAGACAAAGGAGATGGTTGGAGCTTATAAAGGATTACGATATGAAGTTGCACTATCATCCAGGAAAGGACAACGTCGTGGCAGACGCCTTGAGCTGGAAGAGTTATACAAATACCCTAGTAAAAGGGGGATTGCCACAGGAGTTAGCAGAACATCTCAGGGAACTTCGTTTGGAGATAGTTCCTAGAGGTTTCGTTGCAACATTGGAAGTTCAGTCGACATTGCTGGGAAAGATACGTGAAGCCCGGAAGGATGATAAGGAAATTGCCGAGATAAGGAAAAGGATGAGTGAAGGAAAAGCCAAGGGATTTCGTGAGGACGAACACGACACCTTGTGGTTTGAGGATCGAATCTATGTGCCCAACGACCCGGAGATCAGAAAGTTGATACTGCAGGAAGCACATGATTCGCCATACTCGATACACCCCGGAAACACCAAGATGTATTTGGATTTGAAGGAACGTTTCTGGTGGACGGGAATGAAGAAGGATATTGCCGAGTATGTAGCCGTATGTGATATATGCCAGAGAGTAAAGGCAGAACATCAGAAGCCAGCAGGATTGTTGCAGCCTATGCCGATACCCGAATGGAAGTGGGATAAGCTTGGCATGGACTTTATCACCGGATTGCCCAGGACCAAATCAGGATAAGACTCAATCTGGGTAGTTGTGGATTGATTGACGAAAGTAGCCCACTTTATCCCTGTGAAAATCACCTACACCAGTGCGAAGTTGGCCAAGATATACATGACCAGGATAGTATGTCTGCACGGAGTTCCGAGGACCATTGTATCAGATAGAGGAACACAGTTCACCTCAAAGTTTCGGCATCAGCTACACCAAACTTTGGGAACGAGGCTGGAATTCAGCACCGCTTTTCATCCGCAGACCGATGGACAGACCGAGAGAGTCAACCAGATCCTGGAGGACATGTTGAGAGCATGTGCGTTAGATTATGGATCTAGTTGGGATGATAATTTTCCCTACACGGAGTTCTCGTACAACAATAGTTACCAGGCCAGTTTGAAGATGGCACCGTTCGAGGCATTGTATGGAAGGAGATGCCGAACACCGTTAATGTGGGAAGAAGTTGGAGACTGACAGTTGTTTGGACCAGACTTGATCAAAGAGTCTGAGGAGAAGGTGAAGTTGATTCGAGATAGATTGAAGGTAGCTCAGTCCAGGCAGAAGAATTATGCAGACTCGAAACGCAAGGAGATAGCCTACGAAATCGGAGACAGAGCGTACTTGAGAGTATCGCCTCTGCGAGGAGTTAAAAGTTTCAGAGTTAAAGGGAAGCTAGCCTCGAGATTTGTGGGACCTTACCGTGTTTTGGAACGCATGGGAGAGGTTGCCTACAAGTTGGAATTACCCGAAGGATTGTCAGCAGTGCACGATGTGTTTCACATTTCGCAGCTTAAGAAGTGCCATGCGGAGATGGCCGATATACCGCTTAGAGACAAGTACCCCTGGAAGCAATTCAGTTGGATAGTGATCTGACCTACGAGGAGAAGCCGATTAAGATTCTCGAATTTTCGAGCAGAGTTACCCGCAGTAAGGTTATCAAGTTTTGCAAAGTTCAGTGGAGTCACCACACCGAGGAAGAAGCCACCTGGGAACGAGAAGATGATCTACGCAAGTACCACCCACACCTGTTCTCTAGCCAAGTCGAATCTCGAGGGGAGATTCATTCTAAGGGGGGTAGGTTTGTAACATCCCAAATTTTCAATTTGGAATGTTATACATAGATCATATTGCATTGCATGCTCTTTGCATTTTTGTTCGTGGCGTTCCTCGAAATTCTAAGCAACTCAAGGACCTACGGAGAGAGTTGGGAATTTTACCGTTTTGTATTTGAGTTCGCTCGAATACCGGTACGAGGACAGTGTGATTTTAATTATTTGCATAGGAAAAATGTCCGTTTTTCAAAATTGAATTTAGGTCCGGGAAAAATGTTCACTTCGTCCTAAATATTATTAGAGGACGGTGAAAATTTATTTCGGGATTTTTGGAGTCCGATTAGTATTTTTTTTCGTTAGTTTTTCTGCGCCACGACTCTTTTTTTTAAAAAAAAAGTGGCAACCGACTTAGAGTCGTACTGGCCCAGGACTTC
>LR738715.1:548229774-548278024 GCA_902687465.1 Secale cereale | reverse complement strand
AATGTTATACATAGATCATATTGCATTGCATGCTCTTTGCATTTTTGTTCGTGGCGTTCCTCGAAATTCTAAGCAACTCAAGGACCTACGGAGAGAGTTGGGAATTTTACCGTTTTGTATTTGAGTTCGCTCGAATACCGGTACGAGGACAGTGTGATTTTAATTATTTGCATAGGAAAAATGTCCGTTTTCAAAATTGAATTTAGGTCCGGGAAAAATGTTCACTTCGTCCTAAATATTATTAGAGGACGGTGAAAATTTATTTCGGGATTTTTGGAGTCCGATTAGTATTTTTTTTCGTTAGTTTTTCTGCGCCACGACTCTTTTTTTTAAAAAAAAAGTGGCAACCGACTTAGAGTCGTACTGGCCCAGGACTTCGGGCTTTATAAGCCGCCGCCCGGGCCCAAGCCAGCCTAGCCGCCCCGCGCCTCCTGCCCTAGTGCCGCCCCAGCCGCCTGTCCCGCACCGCCGCTCGCCGCCGCCGGGCCGCCATCTCGCCGGAGTTCGTCGTTACGAGGTAGTTATCGATTTTCCTTTAAAACCGATCGGTTTTTCGTAAACCGTAGATGCGTTTTTTTAGTTAGATCGGTTCCGTTTAGCTATTTAGCGGACGTTCATCCATACGTTCGTTTTAACAAACGCTTTTCGTCCGTTAGCCGCAGACAGCGAACGTTCGTTCGTTAGCCTGTTCGTCGGTTTTCTTTTTGGGGTATTTATCCGCGATTATTCCGATCGCGATTTCTGCCCTGATCTTGTTTTTCGTTTTTCTTTTCGCTCGAGAGTCGAAATCAGGTGATTCAAAATCCCAGATCTTCGTCTCGATGCCCTCTGTCCGTTTAAGCAACTTGAATAAAGTTTTGGCTACTGTAAAATTTGACTTTAGGCCAATTAGTAACCGGAGCTCCTTTCTTTTGCAGTTTGAGTTTCGTTGCTTCTTTCGAGTTGATTCTTTTTGCAAACCGGAGTTCTTAAGTTGAAATTTCTGGTTAGATCTGATCTTTTGGAGTTTTGTTTGTGCATCATTGCTTGTTTGCTTATGTATGCTATTGTTTGCTTGCGATAGAATACCCGGACTGTGAAGCGTGCTACTACGAGTCTCTAGGTTTTGCGAATCGTCAGCAAGGCAAGTAACACTTTGATCATACTTTTATTACCCAGTTTTTATGCATTAGATCAAACCCTCACACATTGCATGAGTAGGATCTCTTGAGTTGTGGGACTGGGAAGTAGATTGAGGTAGAACCTATTACCTGCATTTTTTTAAACCCTTGGGAGTTACTTCTACGGTTGCTTAGGTTGCTATGCTATGCTCGTAGACGTTGTTTGGGTTCAAGTGAAATCCATGACAGATGTGAGTTTTAATTAAGGATTCAACTTAAGGTGGCTACTTGAATATACATCTGGGTGGATTGGTTGCAGGGCACCTGGAGAATCCAGTGTTGTCCTAGGAAATCCTGGGGTTCCGTGTGATTTTTCCTATGGAATGCCACCAAGGCTCAAAGGGATCATAAAACTATTCATGCTAGAAACTTTCGTGTGCAACCACATGCCAATATGGGCTCTGGGATAGTTGAGTAAGTTGTGGGAAACCTTTCCGTGATGGGCTAGCAGATGTAGAGGGATTGTAGGTGTACCGACATATCTTTCTGATTAAGGGGACCTCTTCGGAAAGACTGTGTCTCGGTCATCCGTTTCTCAAACACCATGTAGTGCGAGAAACCAAACGGAGGCGATCGAGTCTTGTGGGAAAAGTGCACAAACCTCTGCAGAGTGTACAAACTAATCATGATTAGCCGTGTCCCCGGTTATGGACATCTTGAGTATCTGGTACTTGAATTATTGGTTGATCTCATCACTCTATAATTTAAATTGTTGGGTTAATGATAACTTTAATTTGGGATTGAGTAAGGGGGTACCTTCTCAATGATTTTCAACCAACATGATAGTTAAAATAAAATTTATCCCTTTGTTGTACGGAAAAATTGGCTTTACGCAAAAACTTTAACCTTAGAGCCTCCACCAGCCAAATATGCATATAGTATAGCCTTTATTCAGTTACTTGCAATCCTTTGTGTTATCTTGCCAGCATATTCCATGTGTTGACCCGTTTTCGAGCTGCAACATATTACGTTGCAGACTTTTCAGACGAGGAATAAGACATGCTAGGTCGTTTGTCATGCACTCAGCTATGCCGTTGGAGTTCATGGACTCACATATCTTCCAAGCCTTCCGCTGTTATTTTGTTAGATGGCCTTAAGCCATAGATTTTGTAATATGTTCTCATTGGAGACATTCGATGTAATAAGTGTGTGATTGCCACTCTGTTATAAATCCTTCAAGTACTGTGTGTGTCAGCATTACCGATCCAGGGATGACACAGAACACAGAGACTTCGGTCCATTCGGATCGTGGTCGCTACAGAAGGCCAATGTCGTTGCAGACGTTTTGAGCCGGAAGAGTTATGCAAATACCCTGGTGAAGGGAGGATTGCCAAAGGAGTTAGCAGAAGATCTCAGGGAGCTTCGTTTGGAGATAGTTCCTAGAGGTTTTGTTGCAACCTTGGAGGTTCAGTCAACATTGTTGGGAAAGATACGAGAAGCCCAGAAGTATGACAAAGAGATTGTCGAAATTAAGGAGAAGATGAGTGAAGGAAAATCCAAGGGTTTTCATGAGAACGAACACGACACCTTGTGGTTTGAGGATCGAATCTATGTACCCAACAACGCCGAGATCAGGAAGTTGATATTACAGGAAGCATATGATTCGCCATACTCGATACACCTCGGAAACACAAAGATGTATTTGGATTTGAAAGAACGTTTCTGGTGGACAGGAATGAAGAAGGATATTGCCGAGTATGTAGCCGTATGTGAAGTATGCCAGAGAGTGAAGGCGGAACATCAGAAGCCAGCAGGATTGCTACAGCCTATGCCGATACCCGAATGGAAGTGGGATAAGCTTGGCATGGACTTTATCACCGGATTGCCCAGGACCAGATCGGGATATGACTCAATCTGGGTAGTAGTGGATCGTTTGACCAAAGTAGCCCACTTTATCCCAGTGAAAACCACGTATACCAGTGCAAAGTTAGCCAAGATATACATGACCAAGATCGTATGTCTGCACGGAGTTCCGAGGACCATCGTATCAGGTAGAGGAACACAGTTCACCTCAAAGTTTTGGCATCGGCTACACCAAACTTTGGTAACGAGGCTGGAATTTAGTACAGCTTTTCACCCGTAGACCGATGGACAGACCGAGAGAGTCAATCAGATTCTGGAGGACATGTTGAGAGCTTGTGCGCTAGATTATGGATCTAGTTGGGACGACAAATTACCATATGCAGAGTTCTCGTACAACAACAGTTACCAGGCCAGTTTGAAGATGGCATCGTTCGAAGCATTGTACGGGAGAAGATGTCGAACGCCGTTGATGTGGGATGAAGTCGGAGACCGTCAGTTATTTGCACCAGATCTGATTAAAGAGCCATAAGAGAAGGTTAAGATGATTCGAGATAGACTGAAGGTAGCTCAGTCCAGGCAGAAGAGTTATGTAGACTCGAAATACAAGGAAGTAGTCAATGAAATTGGAGATAGCGCGTACCTGAGAGTGTCGCCTCTGCGAGGAGTTAAACGTTTCAGAGTTAAGGGAAAGTTAGCCCCGAGATTCGTGGGACCATACCATGTTTTGGAACGCATGGGAGAGGTTGCCTACAAGTTGGAGTTACCCGAAGGATTGTCAGGAGTTCACGATGTGTTTCACGTTTCTCAGCTTAAGAAGTGCCATGCAGAGATGGCCGATATTCCTTTAAGAGACACAGTGCCCCTGGAAGCAATTCAGTTGGATAGTGATCTGAATTACGAGGAAAAACCCGTCAAGATCCTGGAGTTTGCGAGCAGAATCACCCGTAGCAAGGTTATCAAGTTTTGCAAAGTTCAGTGGAGTCACCATACGGAGGATGAAGCCACCTCGGAACGAGAGGACGATCTACGCAAGGACCACCCACACCTGTTCTCTAGCCAAACCGAATCTCGAGGGCGAGATTCATCCTAAAGGGGGTAGGTTTGTAACATCCCAAATTTTCAATTTGGAATGTTACACATAGATCAGATTGCATTGCATATTTTATTGCATTTGAGCGTGGCGATCCTCAAAAATTCTAAGCAACTCAAGGACCCTCGGAGAGAGTTGGGAATTCTACCGTTTTCGTATTTGAGTTTTCTCAAATACCGTTACGGCGATCACTTTGGTTTTAATAGTTTTTCTCTCCTAAAAATATTTCTTAATAAAATATACGAGCGGAGATAATATGACTTCTCCAAAATAAAAGAAATATTGGAGGAAAAATATTAAAATCACTTATGGTTTTTATTCGGATTTATTTGCGATTTTATTTGCATAGGGAAAAATGAGCGTCTTTCAAAATTGCATTTTGGTCTGGGAAAAATGTTCATCTTGTCCTAAATATCATTAGAGGACGGTGAAAATTTATTTCGGAATTTTTGGAGTCTGTTTAGTATTTTTTTTTTCTTGTTTTAGTACGTCAAGACTTTTAAAAAAAGTCAACCGATTTACTAGGCCGTGTCCGACTAGGACACTGCGCCCGGGGGCCCTTTAAAAGCCCAGCCGGCCGCCGCCCCGCAGCCCAGCCCCGCGCCCCGCCAAAGCCTAGCCGCCGCCGTGCCTCGTTCCGTGTGCTGCACCGCCGCCGCCGCCGCACCGCACCACACCGCGCCGACGCCGCCGCGCCTCGCAGGAGTCCCGCCGCCGCCGAGGTAGTTGCAGCCGTCGCCGTCGGTTTTCCGAAGAAAACCGTTCGTTTTTTTCGAAACCCTAGATTTGTTTTTTTAAATAGATTGGTTCGGTTTATTCGGTTTAGTTAGTTAGCTGACGTTCGTCCGTACGTTCGTTTTTAATGAACGTTGTTCGCCCGTTAGCCACAGACAACAAACATTCGTTCGTTAGCCCGTTCGTCAGTTTTCTTTGTCGGGGCTTTTTTCGCGATTATTTTTTATCGCGATTTCTGCCCTGATCTTGTTTTTAGTTTTACTTTTCGCTCAAGAGTCGGAATCAGGCGATTCAAACGCCCAAATCTTCGTCTTGAAACCCTCTTTCCGTTTAACCAACTTGAAAAAGGTTTTGCTACTGTAAAATTTGACCTTAGACCAATCTAGTAGATGGATTTTGTTTCTTTCGCAGTTTGAGTTTCGTTGCTCCGTTTGATTTGATTCTTTTTGCAAACCGGAGTTCTTAAGTTGAACTTTCTGGTTAGATCTTATTATTTGGAGTTTTATATGTGCATCTTTGCTTGATTGCTTCTGTATGCTACTATTTGCTTGCGATAGAATTCCCGGAGTGCGAAGCGTGCTACTATGAGTCTCTAGGTTTTGTGAATCATTAGCAAGGCAAGTAACACTTTGATCATACCCTTTATTACCCCGTTTTTATGCATTAGATCAAACCCTCACACATTGCATGAGTAGGATCTCTTAACTTGTGGGTCTGGGAAGTAGATTGAGGTAGAACCTATTACCTGCATTATTTTCAAACCCTTGGGAGTTACTTCTACGTTATGCTTAGGTTGCCATGCTATGCTCCTAGACGTGGTTTGGGTTTGAGAGAATCCATGACAGATGTGAGTTGTTAATTAATGGTTCAACTTAAGGTGGCTACTTGAATACACATCTGGGTGGATTGGTTGCAGGGCACCTGGAGAATCCAGTGTTGTCCTAGGAAATCTGATACGTCTCCAACGTATCTACTTTTCCAAACCCTTTTGCCCTTGTTTTGGACTCTAAATTGCATGATTTGAATGGAACTAACCCGGACTGATGTTGTTTTCATCAGAACTACCATGGTGTTGCATTTTGTGCAGAATAAAAAGTTCTCGGAATCTCCTGAAAATCAACGGAGAATTATTTCAGAAAATATTAAAAATATCTGCAAGAAGATCTGCACCGGGGGGCCACACCCTGTCCTCGAGGGTGGGGGCGCGCCCCCCTTCCTAGGGCGCGCCCCCCTGCCTCGAGGGCCCCTCGATGCTCCACCGACGTATCCCCAGGTCCTATATATTCCGTTTCGTGGAGAGAAAAATCAGAGAGAAAGAATTATCACATTTCACGAGATGGAGCCGCCGCCAAGCCCTAATCTCTCTTGGGAGGGCTGATCTGGAGTCCGTTCAGGGCTCCGAGAGTGGAGATCGTCGCCATCGTCATCATCAACCTTCATCCATCACCAATTCCATGATGTTCACCGCCGTGTGTGAGTAATTCCATCGTAGGCTTGCTGGATGGTGATGGGTTGATGGGATCTATCATGTAATCGAGTTAGTTTTGTTAGGGTTTGATCCCTAGTATCCATTATGTTCTGAGATTGATGTTCCTATGACTTTGCTATGCTTAATGCTTGTCACTAGGGCCCGAGTGCCATGATTTCAGATCTGAACCTATTATGCTTTCATGAATATATGTGTGTTCTTGATCCTATCTTGCAAGTTTATAGTCACCTACTATGTGTTATGATCCGGCAACCCCAAAGTGACAATAATCGGGACCACTCTCGGTGATGACCATAGTTTGAGGAGTTCATGTATTCACTATGTGTTAATGCTTTGGTCCGGTACTCTATTAAAAGGAGGCCTTAATATCCCTTAGTTTCCAATAGGACCCCGCTGCCACGGGAGGGTAGGACAAAATATGTCATGCAAGTTATTTTCCATAAGCATGTATGACTATATTCGGAATACATGTCTACATTGCATTGATGAACTGGAGCTAGTTCTGTGTCACCCTACGTTATAACTTCTACATGATTAATTGCATCCGACATAATTTCCCATCACCGATCCAATGCCTACGAGCTTTACCTATATTGATTGTCGCTTATTTACTTTCCCATTGCTATTATCACAAAAACTACAAAAACACTATCGTTACTTTTATTGCTGCTACCACCACTATCATATTACTTTGCTACTAAACTATCTTGCTGCAGATACTAAGTTTCCAGGTGTGGTTGAATTGACAACTCAGCTGCTAATACTTAAGAGTATTCTTTGGCTCCCCTTGTGTTGAATCAATAAATTTGGGTTTAATACTTTACCCTCGAAAACTGTTGCGATCCCCTACACTTGTGGGTTATCAAGATTATTTTCTGGCGTCGTTGCCGGGGAGCATAGCTCTATTCTTTAAGTCACTTGGGATTTATATCTGCTTATCACTATGAAGAATTTGAAGGACTCAAAAACCAAGATCTTACCCTCAACTACGAGGGGAGGTAAGGAACTGCCATCTAGCTCTGCACTTGATTCTCCTTCTATTATGAGTAAACTTGCGACACCTACTTCTGCTATTGAATCTGATATGTCGTATTTTCTTGATGATGCTACTTCTGCTATGTATGATGAAACTACCTCTATGGCTGATACTGTGCCGCTAGGTGAATTTCTAGATGAACAAATTGCTAAGGTTAGGGAGAGTGCAAATGTTGATGATATTTATGAAAGTGATGATGAAACTACTCCCAATAGATATGAATTGCATGTTGTGCCTGAGGGTTATGTTATGGATGAAGAAACTGCTAGAGACTTTCTTGCTTGCAATGATAGATATGATCTTAAGATGTTATTAGCTAAGCTTAAAGAAAAGTCCTTGAATGCTAGAATGAAACATGACCCTGCTTTTGCTACTTCACCTATCTGTGTTACTGATAAGGATTATGAATTCTCTATTGATCCTAAGTTAATTACTTTGGTTGAATCTCATCCTTTCCATGGCTATGAGTCTGAAACTGTTGTGGCACATCTTACCAAGTTGAATGATATAGCCACCCTATTTACCAATGATGAAAAGATTCGTTACTACTATATCCTTAATCTATTTCCGTTCTCGTTAAAGGGTGACGCTAAGACTTGGTTTAATTCTCTTGATCCTGGTTGTGTGCGTAGTCCCCAGGATATGATGTATTACTTTTCTGCTAAATATTTTCCCACTCATAAGAAACAAGCTACCTTACGGGAAATATATAACTTTGCTCAAACTGAAGAAGAGAACCTCCCACAAGCTTGGGGGAGGCTTCTCCAGTTACTTAATGCTTTGCATGATCATCCTCTTGAGATGCATGATATACTTGATGTCTTTTATAATGGACTAACCGATGCTTCCAGAGACCACCTGGATAGTTGTGTTGGTTGTGTTTTCAGGGAAAGAACTGTGGAACAAGCTGAATTACTATTGAATAATATGCTAGCCAATGAACATAATTGGACACTTCCTGAACCAGCCCCTAAGCCAACTCCAAAGAAAAGGGGTGTTCTATTTCTCAGTCCTGAAGATATGCAAGAGGTAAAGAAATCTATGAAAGAAAAAGGTATTAAAGCTGAAGATGTTAAGAATTTACCACCTATTGAAGAAATACATGGTCTTGATAACCCGACACAGGTAGTAAAGGTAAATTCTCTTTATAGATTTGATGAAGGTGATATTCCTCGTTATAAGTCTGCTAGCCAATGCTTAGATGAGTTTGACAATTTTATTGTGAAACAAGAAAACTTCAATGCTTATGTTGGTAGACAATTACAACACAATGCTCATATGATTGAACGCTTGAGTGATTATCTGTCTAGTGCTAAAGATGAACTGAAACTTATTAGTATACATGCTTCCATGGTCACCACTCAAGTAGAACAAGTACTTCAGGCTCAGAATGATCTGCTCAATGATTTAAATAGTAAGAATAATGACTATGCTGTTAGAGTTGCAACTAGAGGTGGTAAAATGACTCAGGAACCTCTGTATCCTGAAGGCCATCCAAAGAGAATTGAGCAAGATTCTCAGAGAGCTAATTTAGATGCACCTAGTTCTTCTAAGAAGAAGAAAAAGAAAAATGATAGGACTTTGCATGCTTCTTGTGAACCTGTAGCTGACAAACCTGAGAATCCCAATGATATATCTATTTTTGATGCTGAGACACAATCTGGTAATGAACATGAACCTAGTGATAATGTTAATGATGATGTTCATGTCGATGCTCAACCTAACAATGATAATGATGTAGAGAATGAACCTGTTGTTGATCTTGATAACCTACAATCAAAGAATCAACGTTATGATAAGAGAGACTTTGTTGCTAGGAAGCACAGTAGGGAAAGAGATCCCTGGGTGCAGAAACCCATGCCTTTTCCTCCGAAACCATCCAAGAAAAAGGATGATGAGGATTTTGAGCGCTCCGCTGAAATGATTAGACCTATGTTTTTGCGTGTGCATTTGACTGATGTGCTTAAAACAAATCCTTATGCTAAGTATATGAAAGATATTATTACCAACAAAAGAAAAATACCTGAAGTAGAAATCTCCACCATGCTTGCCAATTACACTTTTGAGGGTGGAATGCCTAAGAAATTAGGAGATCCAGGAGTACCTACTATACCTTGCTCCATTAAGAGAAACTATGTTAAAACTGCTTTGTGTGATCTTGGAGCCGGAGTTAGTGTTATGCCTCTCTCTTTATATCGTAGACTTGACTTGAGTAAGTTGACACCTACTAAAATATCTTTACAAATGGCTGATAAATCAACTGCTATACCTGTCGGTATTTGTGAGGATGTGCCTCTTGTAGTTGCAAATGTTTCTATTCTAACGGACTTTGTTATACTTGATATTCCCGAGGATGATAGTATGTCTATTATTCTTGGAAGACCTTTTCTGAATACTGCAGGGGCTGTTATTGATTGCAACAAAGGCAATGTCACTTTTCATGCCAATGGCAATGAGCATACGGTACACTTTCCGAGGAAACAACCTCAGGTATATAGTATCAATTATATTGGAAAAACTTCGACTATTACTATTGGAGGTTTTGAGTTTCCTATTCCTACTATCAAGAAGGCATATGACATACTTATTGTTGGGGACATACATATCCCCATTGAGGTAACATAGTGTTATTCGGAAATTCTCCGGTTTCATGTTACTCGGAAAGAGTTTATTAACAAGACCTGATCAACCTTGTTAATGGATTCCTTTTGACGAACATGGGATAGGTGAATCTAGATAGCACGAACCTACTGTACCCTCCTTTT
The DNA here is from genome assembly GCA_902687465.1 of Secale cereale. NCBI lineage: Eukaryota > Viridiplantae > Streptophyta > Magnoliopsida > Poales > Poaceae > Secale > Secale cereale. The sequence continues at coordinate 548,267,946 of LR738715.1, read as the reverse complement.
ACTTTCTGTTAATTAGGTTAAATAAAAGAAAAATAGCATTATGTGTCTGTTTCCATACTTATCCGTGTGATATAAAAATATCCCGAAAATAAAAGTTCTCCAAATGCCATGAAAATGAAATATGATTTTTTTCTAGAATATTTAAGAAAATATGGCACTGAACACACATCGAGGGGAGCCAACACGTGGCCTCGTGGGCCCAGGGAGCGCCCCCTTCCTCGAGGGCCCCACGTGGCCTCCCTCCACTTATCCTTTCACCCATGCTCTTCTTCTTCCTCCCAAAAAAATCTCCAACCAGCTCAAACCCGAGTTCTAGCTCATTTTGCTGCCATTTTCGATCTCCTTGCTCAAAACACCATTCACCAAACTGTTTGGGGAGATTGTTCCTTGGTATGTGACTACTCCATTGGTCCAATTAGTTTTTGTTCTAGTGCTTTATTTGTTGCAAATTTGTGCTGTTGTGGTGACCTTGTTCTTGAGCTTTCATGTCAAATTTTCTTGGTCCCAAGTAGTTCTAATGCATGATATAGCTTCTAGGCACTAGTAGGAGTTGTTGCTATCAATCTTGTTGAGTTTGGTTAACTTTTATTGTGAGTTACTAAAAATTTCAAAAAAAAATCAGAAAAGGAAAATGTTAAAAAGATTATTGAGGGGCTCTTCCAGTAAGAGCTCAAAGGAGAAGAAGAAAGAAGAAAATAAGAAGCCCAAGTATCATCTTCCTCGCATGGCGGAAGTTCGACCGTGCAAATGGCCGTGTAATGATTTCATGATATCCGCCGGTATTTACGAAGACTTTTATTGGATGGCGAATAATGCAGGCCTCACCGACTTCCTCAACGACCAAAAAGAACAGTATCTCTTACTCACCAATATTTTTACGCAATGCTTTCATTTTCATTATAGGAAAACACCACCTATGGTGGAGTTTCGCTTATATGATGTGAGTAAGGAGATATCACTTTTATATTTTTGTGAAATATGCAAAGTACCCTTTGAAGGAAGACTAGAGAACCACGTCATGAAGACGTCAAAGGGTTTATTGATATGATAGCCGTAGGTGAAACTAGTTAACTTTCAGGGGCAAGAATCACTAGTATACACTTCCCTGTTCTTCGCTACTTTGCTTTATTTGCTAGTAGGTGTTTGATTGGTCGCGGGAACAGTGGGAATCTCAGTGCCCCTGATATTATCATTTTATGCCATGCCTTGTTTCGAGACACAAATTTTAGCCTTGGCGTCGTCGTTGCCAAACGATTGAGTCTTAACCGCTCAAGAGGGCCCGTCTTTGGAGGCATCTTTGCTTCTCGCCTTGCTGAACATTTTAATATACCCATTAGGCATCATGAGAAGGAAGAAAAATTACTTGCCCCTATTTATCTAGACTACAAGAGCATGGTAGCTCATGACTTTATTGTTAAAGACAAAAATATGCAGCTCCATTATAAATTGAGGTTTGATGAAATATACTGTGAAATTGTTACCTTGCCTGCACCTTCTTTGTTTGATCTATCTACAGGCGTATTCCTCATCACCTCAGATGTCTTATACAAGTACCAAGGCCAGGCACAAGCTTCAGAGCCTGAGCCAAAACCACCACTTGATCCTTCCCGACAATCTGTTTATGGGTGGGAGCTGGACGAGCTCGCCAACCAGTGGCGCCCAGAGGACACATCTCAGTACACTGGAGGGAGTGGCTTCGATCTGTGGCCATAGACCAACTTAGGCCAAAAGCCTAAGCTTGGGGGAGTACGTGTTTCTCACCGACTTACATTCATGTTCACACCTATTCTAGTCGTCGGTGCTCACACTCTTTCACTGTACCATCCATGCTTAGTTTTAATTTCTTTTTCTTAGTCTTTTTCTTGTGTGCTAGAAAACCCAAGAAAAACAAAAAATATTAGTTGTAGCTTCTAGCTAGTTTACTTTCTTTGCTTGTAGTAGTAACTAAAAATGAAAACCCAAAAAGATTCCCGTTCTTCTTTTGCTTGTTGGGAGCTTTCCTGTGTAAATAATTTCTTTTCTTTTCTTTAGGGGTCGAGAGTAGAAGACCATGAAAATGCTTAGTGGCTCTCATATGCTTTGTTGTTGATTTAATCTTGAGCCATATTACCTTGTCTTCTCTCTTGTATTAAATGTCTGCAGATTCTAGCTTAGTCCAATGCACGTGCACTATTATTATTTTCCACGCCGTTCGGTCGTGCTAGTGAAAGGCAATAAGGATGATATATGATGAACTAATTGAGATGAGAAAAACTGGTATGAACTCGATCTCTCTTGTTTTTGTAAATATGATTGCTCATCATTCTTGATTCAGCTTGTTATGAATGAAACATGCTTGCAATGACAATTAGAGATCATAGCTGCTTATGTCATGCTTAATTAGCTGAGAGTTTATAATGGTCTATCTTGCATGCCAACATGATATTAAAATGGTTGTGATGTGGTATGATGGGTGGTATCCTCCTCTGAACAATTTAAGTGACTTGACTTGGCACATGTTCACGCATGTAGTTGAAACAAATCAACATAGCCTTCACGATATTTATGTTCATGGTGATTTATATCCTACTCATGCTTGCATTCATTGTTGATTAATTTTAATGCATGTTCATGACCTTTGTTGCTCTCTAGCTGGTCGCTTCCCAGTCTCTTTCTAGCCTTCACCTGTACTAAGCGGGAATACTGCTTGTGCATCCACTTCCATAAACCCCAAAGTTGTTCCATATGAGTCCACCATACCTTCCTATATGCAGTATTTACCTGCCGTTCCAAGTAAATTTGTATGTGCCAAACTCTAAGCCTTCAAATGAAATTCGGTTTTGTATGCTCGAACAGCTCATGTATCAACTAGGGTTGTCTATATCTTCCATGCTAGGTGGGTTATTCTCACGATGAGTGGGCTCCGCTCATCATTCACGAGAAAATGGCTGGTAACCGGGATGCACAGTCCCATGATCAAAATCATAATAATTAAACAAAACTCCCCCAGGGCTGTTGCTTGTTTGGACGGTAACCCATGGATTCGGCTGGCCGTGGAGTGTGCTTGTTGGTGGTTGGGGGAGTATAAACTTTACCATTCTGTTTGGGAACCTCCTATAATGTGCGTAGCATGGGAGATATCGAGATTCTTGGTTGTTATGTTGACAATGAAAGTATACCGCTCAAAATGTTATTCAATCTCTATTTAAAAATCAAGCTCTGGCACCTCTACAAATCCCTGCTTCCCTCTGCGAAGGGCCTATCTATTTAGTTTTATGAGCACCTTTGTCGTTGTATGTATTACTATTAATTTGCATTGAGTATGTCATGACTGGATCTCTTTTACCATGAATTACAATGTCTAGTCAGTCCTTGATCTTTAAAGGTGCTCTGCATTTATGTTTTGCGGTCTCAAAAAGGGCTGAGATACCATCCTGTTATATCATATCATGATTGTTTTGAGAAGTGTTGTCATCCGAGGTTTATTATTATTGCTTGCTAGTTGATTTTGCTATTAATATGAGTAGTCTTGAGACCAGAAAGTTATTGTGAATGTGGTTAGTTCATGATCTTGTTGAAAACCTGAATGCTAGCTTACATATTTACAACAATAAGAGCAAACAGAGTTTGTCAAAGTTTTTCTTTATCACTTTTAGTTTATCAACTGAATTGCTGGAGGACAAGCAAAGGTTTAAGCGTGTGGGAGTTTATACGTCTCCAACGTATCTACTTTTCCAAACCCTTTTGCCCTTGTTTTGGACTCTAACTTGCATGATTTGAATGGAACTAACCCAGACTGACGCTGTTTTCAGCAGAACTGCCATGGTGTTGTTTTTTGTGCAGAATAAAAAGTTCTCGGAATCTCCTGAAAATCAACGGAGAATTATTTCAGAAAATATAAAAAGTATCTGGAAGAAGATCTGCACCGGGGGGCCACACCCTGTCCTCGAGGGTGGGGGGGCGCGCCCCCTACCTCGAGGTCCCCCCGATGCTCCCCCGACATATCCCCAGGTCCTATATATTTCGTTTCATGGAGAAAAAAATCAAAGAGAAAGAATTATCACGTTTCACGAGACGGAGCCGCCGCCAAGCCCTAATCTCTCTCGGGAGGGTTGATCTGGAGTCCGTTCGGGGCTCCGGAGAGTGGAGATCGTCACCATCGTCATCATCAACCTTCCTCCATCATCAATTCCATGATGCTCACCGCCGTGTGTGAGTAATTCCATCGTAGGCTTGCTGGACGGTGATGGGTTGGATGGGATCTATCATGTAATCGAGTTAGTTTTGTTTGGGTTTGATCCTTAGTATCCATTATGTTCTGAGATTGATGTTGCTATGACTTTGCTATGCTTAATGCTTGTCACTAGGGCCCGAGTGCCATGATTTCAGATCTGAACCTATTATGTTTTCATGAATATATGTGTGTTCTTGAGCCTATCTTGCAAGTCTATAGTCACCTACTATGTGTTATGATCCGGCAACCCCGAAGTGACAATAATCGGGACCACTCCCGATGATGACCATAGTTTGAGGAGTTCATGTATTCACTATGTGTTAATGCTTTGGTCCTGTACTCTATTAAAAGGAGGCCTTAATATCCCTTAGTTTCCAATAGGACCCCGCTGCAACGGGAGGGTAGGACAAAAGATGTCATGCAAGTTCTTTTCCATAAGCACGTATGACTATATTCGGAATACATGCCTACATTGCATTGATGAACTGGACCTAGTTCTGTGTCACCCTAGGTTATAACTTCTACATGATGAATTGCATCTAACATAATTTCCCATCACGGATCCAATGCCTACGAGATTTACCTATATTGCTTGTCGCTTATTTACTTTCCCGTTGCTATTATCACAAAAACTACAAAAACACTATCGTTACTTTTATTGCTGCTACCGCCACTATCATATTACTTTGCTACTAAACTATCTTGCTGCAGATACTAAGTTTCCAGGTGTGGTTGAATTGACAACTCAGCTGCTAATACTTAAGAGTATTCTTTGGCTCCCCTTGTGTCGAATCAACAAATTTGGGTTTAATACTTTACCCTCGAAAACTGTTGCAATCCCCTACACTTGTGGGTTATCAAAATTCCGGAGGAACCGTGTGATTATCCTATGGAATGCCAGCTAGGCCCAAAGGGATCATAAGACTATTCATGCTAGAAACTTCCGTGTGCAGCCATAATGTCATTATGGGCTTTGGCATAGTATGAGTAAGTTGTGTGAGCTCTTTCAGTGGTGGACTAGCATATGTAGAGGAAAGTAGGTGTACCGGTCCACCCGGGGTAAAGAGTAAATGCTTCTGAAAGACTGTGTCTCGATCATCCATTTCTCAAACACCATGTAGTGCGAGAAATCCAACGAGGAGATTGAGTCTTGTGGGGAAAAGTGCGCAAACCTCTGCAGAGTGTACAAACTAATCATGGTTAGCCGTGTCCCAGGTTATGGACAAGCTTGAGTATCTGGTACTTGAATTATTGGTTGATCTCATCACTCTAAAATAAATGTGTTGGGTTAATGATGACTACTTTAATTAGGATTGAGTTGGAGGTGTTGGGGAACGTACTATTTTAAAATTTTCCTACGATCACGCAAGATCTATCTACCAGATGCATAGCAACGAGAGGGGAGAGTGTGTCTACGTACCCTCGTAGACCGGGAGCGGAAGCGTCAAGTGACGCGGTTGATGTAGTCAAACTTCTTCGCGATCCAACCGATCAAGCACCGAACGTACGGCACCTCCGCATTCAGCACATGTTCAGCTTGATGACGTCCCACGAGCTCTTGATCCAGTTGAGCTTCACGGGAGAGTTTCGTCAGCACGATGGCGTGGTGACGGATATGATGTATCTACCGGCGCAGGGCTTCGCCTAAGCACTGCAACGGTATGACCGAGGTGTGTTTCTGTGGAGGGAGGCACCGCACACGGCTAAAACAATTCAACTTCTATGTCTTTGGGTGCCCCCCTGCCCCTGTATATAAAGGAGCAAGGGGAGGGGCCGGCCAGCCCTTCTATGGCGCGCCAGGGAGGCAATCCTACTAGGAATAGGATTGCAATCCTATTCCTAGTAAGAGTCCACCAAGATGGAAGAGGGGGGAAAGGAAGGAGAGGGAGAGGTGGCGCCCCCCAATCCTAGTCCAACTAGGATTCCCTGGTGGGGCGCCGGCCAGCCTCTATGGGCTGCCTCTCTTCTTTCCTCAAGGCCCACTATGGACCATCCCCCTTTGTGGGGGGTTCCGGTAACCCCCTCCGGCAATCCGGTAAAATCCGAAACTTTTCCGGAACACTTCCGGTGTCCGAATATAGTCATCCAATATATCAATATTTATGTCTCGGACATTCCGAGACTCCTCGTCATGTCCGTGATCTCATCCGGGACTCCGAACTACCTTCGGTACATCAAAACTCATAAACTCATAATACCGATCGTCATCAAATGTTAAGCGTGCGGACCCTACGGGTTCGAGAACTATGTAGACATGACCGAGACTCATCTCCGGTCAATAACCAATAGCGGAACCTGGATGCTCATATTGGTTCCTACATATTCTACGAAGATCTTTATCGGTCAAACCGCATAACAACATACGTTATTCCTTTTGTCATCCGTATGTTACTTGCCCGAGATTCGATCGTCGGTATCTCTATACCTAGTTCAATCTCGTTACCAGCAAGTCTCTTTACTCGTTCCGTAATACATCATCTCATGACTAACTCATTAGTCATTTGCTTGCAAGGCTTTATTATGATGTGCATTACCGAGAGGGCCCAGAGATACCTCTCTGACACTCGGAGTGACAAATCCTAGTCTTGATCTATGCCAACACCACGAATACTTTCGGAGACACCTGTAGAGCATCTTTATGATCACCCAGTTACGTTGTGACGTTTGATAGCACACAAGGTGTTCCTACGGTATTCGGGAGTTGCATAATCTCATAGTCATAGGAACATGTATAAGTCATGAAGAAAGCAATAGCAGTAAAACTAAACGATCATAGTGCTATGCTAACGGATGGGTCTAGTCCATCACATCATTCTCCTAATGATGTGATTCCGTTGATCAAATGACAACTCATGTCTATGGCTAGGAAACATAGCCATCTTTGATCAATGAGCTAGTCTAGTAGAGGCATACTAGGGACATACTATTTTGTCTATGTATTCACACATGTATCAAGTTTCCGGTTAATACAATTCTAGCATGAATAATAAACATTTATCATGATATAAGGAAATATAAATAACAACTTTATTATTGCCTCTAGGGCATATTTCCTTCAGTCTCCCACTTGCACTAGAGTCAATAATCTAGCTCACATCGCCATGTGATTTAATACCGATAGTTCACATCGTTATGTGAATAACACCCATAGTTCACATCGCCATGTGACCAACACCCAAAGGGTTTACTAGAGTCAATAATCTAGTTAACATCGCTATGTGATTAATACCCAAGAGTAATAAGGTGTGATCATGTTTTGCTTGTGAGAGAAGTTTAGTCAACGGGTCTGTCACATTCAGATCCGTATGTATTTCGCAAATTTCTATGTCTACAATGCTCTGCATGGAGCTACTCTAGCTAATTTCTCCCACTTTCAATACGCATCCAGATTGATACTTAGAGTCATCTGGATTTAGTGTCAAAGCTTGCATCGGCGTAACGCTTTACGACGAACTCTTTATCACCTCCATAATTGATAAACATTTCCTTAGTCATCCAGTTACTAAGGATAATTTTGACCGATGTACAGTGATCTACTCCTGGATCACTATTGTACCTCCCTGTCAAACTCATGGCAAGGTACACAACATGTTTGGTACACAACATGGCATACTTTATAGAACCTATGGCTGAGGCATAGGGAATGACTTTCATTCTCTCTATATTTTTCTGCCGTGGTTTGGCTTTGAGTCTTACTCAACTTCACACCTTACAAGTCAGGCAAGAACTCTTTCTTTGACTGATCCATTTTGAACTACTTCAAAATCTTATCAAGGTATGTACTCATCAAAAGTCTTATCAAGCGTCTTGATCTATCTCTATAGATCTTGATGCCCAATATGTAAGCAGCTTCACCAAGGTCTTTCTTTGAAAAACTCCTTTCAAACACTCCTTTATGCTTTCCAGAAAATTCTACATCATTTCTGATCGACAATATGTCATTCACATATACTTATCAGAAAGGTTGCAGTGCTCCCACTCACTTTCTTGTAAATACAGGCTTCACCGCAAGTCTGTATAAAACCATATGCTTTGATCACCTCATCAAAGCGTATATTCCAACTCCAAGATGCTTGCACCAGTCCATAGATGGATCGCTGGAGCTTGGACACTTTGTTAGCGTCTTTAGGATCGACAAAACCTTCTGGTTGTATCATATACAACTCCTCTTTAATAAATCCATTAAAGAATGCAGTTTTGTTATCCATTTGCCAAATTTCATAAAATGTGGCAATTGCTAGCATTATTCGGACAGACTTAAGCATCGCTACGGGTGAGAAAATCTCATCGTAGTCAACACCTTGAACTTGTCGAAAACCTTTCGCAACAAGTCGAGCTTTGTAGACAGTAACATTACCATCGGCGTCAGTCTTCCTCTTAAAAATCCATTTATTTTCAATAGCTTGCCGATCATCGGGCAAGTCAACCAAAGTCCACACGGTTTTCTCATACATGGATCCCATCTCAGATTTCATGGCCTCAAGCCATTTTGCGGAATTTGGGCTCATCATCGCTTCATCATAGTTCGTAGGTTCATCATGGTCTAGTAACATGACTTCTAGAATAGGGTTACCATACCACTCTCGTGCGGAACGTACTCTGGTTGATCTACGGCGTTCAGCAGAAACTTGATCTGAAGTTTCATGATCATCATCATTAGCTTCCTCACTAATTGGTGTAGGAATCACTGGAACAATTTTCTGTGATGTACTACTTTCCAATTCAGGAGAAGGTACAATTACCTCATCAAGTTCTACTTTCCTCCCACTCACTTCTTTCGAGAGAAACTCCTTCTCTAGAAAGGATCCATTCTTAGCAACGAATATCTTGCCTTCGGATCTGTGATAGAAGGTGTACCCAACAGTCTCTTTTGGGTATCCTATGAAGACACATTTCTCCGACATGGGTTCGAGCTTATCAGGTTGAAGCTTTTTCACATAAGCATCGCAGCCCCAAACTTTAAGAAACGACAACTTTGGTTTCTTGCCAAACCATAGTTCATAAGGTGTCGTCTCAACGGATTTAGATGGTTCCCTATTTAACGTGAATGCAGCTGTCTCTAAAGCATAACCCCAAAACGATAGTGGTAAATCGGTAAGAGACATCATATATCGCACCATATCCAATAAAGTACGGTTACGACGTTCGGACACACCATTGCGCTGTGGTGTTCGGGTGGCGTGAGTTGTGAAACTATTCCACATTGTTTCAAATGAAGACCAAACTCGTAACTCAAATATTCTCCTCCACGATCAGATCATAGAAACTTTATTTTCTTGCTACGATGATTCTCTACTTCACTCTGAAATTCTTTGAACTTTTCAAATGTTTCAGACTTGTGTTTCATTAAGTAGATATACCCATATCTGCTCAAATCATCAGTGAAGGTCAGAAAAAAACGATACCCGCCGCGAGCTCAACACTCATTGGCCCACATACATCAGTATGTATGATTTCCAACAAATCTGTTGCTCGCTCCATAGTTCCGGAGAACGGAGTTTTAGCCATCTTGCCCATGAGGCATGGTTCGCAAGCACCAAGTGATTCATAATCAAGTGATTCCAAAAGTCCATCACCATGGAGTTTCTTCATGCGCTTTACACCAATATGACCTAAGCGACAGTGCCACAAATAAGTTGCACTATCATTATTAACCTTGCATCTTTTGGCTTCAATATTATAAATATGTGTATCACTACGATCGAGATCCAACAAACTATTTTCATTGGGTGTATGACCATCGAAGGCTTTATTCATGTAAACAGAATAACAATTATTCTATGACTTTAAATGAATAACCGTATTGCAACAAACATGATCAAATCATATTCATGCTTAACGCAAATGCCAAATAACATTTATTTAGGTTCTACACTAATCCCAAAAGTATAGGGAGTGTGCGATGATGATCATATCAATCTTGGAACCACTTCCAACACACATCATCACTTCACCTTTAACTAGTCTTTGTTCATTCTGCAACTCATGTTTCGAGTTACTAATTTTAGCAACTGAAATGGTATCAAATACCCAGGGGTTGCTATGAACACTAGTAAAGTACACATCAATAATCTGTATATCAAATATACCTTTGTTCACTTTGCCATCCTTCTTATCCACCAAGCATCTAGGGCAGTTCCACTTCCAGTGACCATTTCCTTTGTAGTAGAAGCACTTAGTTTCAGGCTTGAGTTTAGCTTCGGGTTTCTTCATGGGAGTGACAACTTGCTTGTCATTCTTATTGAAGTTCCCCTTCTATCCCTTTGCCCTTTACTTGAAACAAGTGTTCTTGTTAACCATCAACACTTGATGCTCTTTCTTGATTTTTACCTTCACCGATTTCAGGATCGCGAAGAGCTCGGGAATTACCTTCGTCATCCCTTGCATATTATAGTTCATCACGAAGTTCTACTAACTTGGTGATAGTGACTAGAGAACTTTGTCAATTACTATCTTATCTGGAAGATTAACTCCCACTTGATTCAAGTAATTGTAGTACCCAGACAATCTGAGCACATGCTCACTGGTTGAGCTATTCTCCTCCATCTTGTAGGCAAAGTACTGCCAGAGGTCTTATACCTCTCGACACGGGCATGAGTATGAAATACTAATTTCAACTCTTGGAACATCTTATATGCTCTGTGGCGTTCAAAACGTTTTTGAAGTCCCAATTCTAAGCCGTAAAGCATGGTGCACTTAAACTATCAAGTAGTCAGCATACCGAGCTTTTGTCAAAACGTTCATAACGTCTGCATCTGCTCCTGCAATAGGTCTGTCACCTAGCGGTGCATCAAGGACATAATTCTTCTGTGCAGCAATGAGGATAATCCTCAGATCACGGAACAATTCCGCATCATTGCTACTAACATCTTTCAACTTAGTTTTCTCTAGGAACATATAAAAAATAAACGTGGAGCAACATCGCGAGCTATTGATCTACAACATAGATATGCTAATAGTACCAGGACTAAGTTCATGATAAATTAAAGTTCAATTTAATCATATTACATAAGAACTCCCACTTAGACAGACATCCCTCCGGTCATCTAAATGATCACGTGATCCAAATCAACTAAACCATGTCCGATCATCACGTGAGATGGAGTAGTTTTCAATGGTGAACATCTTATGTTGATCATATCTACTATATGATTCACGCTCGACCTTTCGGTCTCCAGTGTTCCGAGGCCATATCTGCATATGCTAGGCTCGTCAAGTTTAACCCGAGTATTCTGCGTGTGCAAAACTGGCTTACACCCGTTGTATTTGAACGTAGAGCTTATCACACCCGATCATCACGTGGTGTCTCGGCACGACGAACTTTCGCAACAGTGCATACTCGGGGAGAACACTTATACCTTGAAATTTAGTAAGGGATCATCTTATAATGCTACCGTCGTTCTAAGCAAAATAAGAAGCATAATAAGATAAACATCACATGCAATCAAAATATGTGACATGATATGGCCATCATCATCTTGTGCTTTTGATCTCCATCTCCAAAGCACCGTCATGATCACCTTCGTCACCGGCGCGACACCTTGATCTCCATCGTAGCATCGTTGTCGTCTCGCCAACTATTGCTTCTACGACTATCGCTACCGCTTAGTGATAAAGTAAAGCAATTACATGGCGATTGCATTTCATACAATAAAGAGACAACCATATGGCTCCTGCCAGTTGCCGATAACTTTACAAAACATGATCATCTCATACAAAACCATATATCTCATCATGTCTTGACCATATCACATCACAACATGCCCTGCAAAAACAAGTTAGACGTCCTCTACTTTGTTGTTGCAAGTTTTACATGGCTGCTATGGGCTTAGCAAGAACCGTTCTTACCTACGCATACAAAACCACAACGATGTTTCGTCAAGTATGTGTTGTTTTAACCTTCACAAGGACCGGGCGTAGCCACACTTGATTCAGCTAAAGTGAGAGAGACAGACACCCGCCAGTCACCTTTAAGCAACAAGTGCTCATAACGGTGAAACCAGTCTCGCGTAAGCGTACGCGTAATGTCGGTCCGGGCCGCTTCATCTCACAATACTGCCGAAGCAAAGTATGACATGCTGGTAAGCAGTATGACTAGTATCGCCCACAACTCATTGTGTTCTACTCGTGCATATCATCTACGCATAGACCTGGCTCATGATGCCACTGTTGGGGAACGTAGTATTTTAAAATTTTCCTACGATCACGCAAGATCTATCTACCAGATGCACAGCAACGAGAGGGGAGAGTGTGTCTACGTACCCTCGTAGACCGGGAGCGGAAGCGTCAAGTGACGCGGTTGATGTAGTTGAACTTCTTCGCGATCCAACCGATCAAGCACCGAACGTACGGCACCTCCGCGTTCAGCACACGTTCAGCTTGATGACGTCCCACGAGCTCTTGATCCAGTTGAGCTTCATGGGAGAGTTTCATCAGCACGACGGCGTGGTGACGGATATGATGTATCTACCGGCGCAGGGCTTCGCCTAAGCACTGCAACGGTATGACCGAGGTGTGTTTCTGTGGAGGGAGGCACCGCACACGGCTAAAACAATTCAAATTATGTGTCTTTGGGTGCCCCCTGCCCCTGTATATAAAGGAGCAGGGGAGGGGCCGGCCAGCCTTTCTATGGCGCGCCAGGGAGGCAATCCTACTAGGAATAGGATTGCAATCCTATTCCTAGTAGGAGTCCACCAAGAAGGAAGAGGGGGAAAGGAAGGAGAGGGAGAGGTGGCGCCCCCCAATCCTAGTCCAGCTAGGATTCCCTGGTGGGGCACCGGCCAGCCTCTATGGGCAGCCTCTCTTCTTTCCTCAAGGCCCACTATGGACCATCCCCCTTCGTGGGGGGGTTCCGGTAACCCCCTCCGACAATCCGGTTAAATCCGAAAGTTTTCCGGAACACTTCCGGTGTCCGAATATAGTCGTCCAATATATCAATCTTTATGTCTCAGACATTCCGAGACTCCTCGTCATGTCCGTGATCTCATCCGGGACTCCGAACTACCTTCGGTACATCAAAACTCATAAACTCATAATACCGATCGTCATCAAACGTTAAGCGTGCGGACCCTACGTGTTCGAGAACTATGTAGACATGACCGAGACTCATCTCCGGTCAATAACCAATAGCGGAACCTGGATGCTCATATTGGTTCCTACATATTCTACGAAGATCTTTATCGGTCAAACCGCATAACAACATACGTTGTTCCTTTTGTCATCGGTATGTTACTTGCCCGAGATTCGATCGTCGGTATCTCTATACCTAGTTCAATCTCGTTACCAGCAAGTCTCTTTACTCGTTCCGTAATACATCATCTCGTGACTAACTCATTAGTCATTTGCTTGCAAGGCTTTATTATGATGTGCATTTCCGAGAGGGCCTAGAGATACCTCTCCGACACTCGGAGTGACAAATCCTAGTCTTGATCTATGCCAACACCACGAATACTTTCGGAGACACCTGTAGAGCATATTTATGATCACCCAGTTATGTTGTGACGTTTGATAGCACACAAGGTGTTCCTACGGTATTCGGGAGTTGCATAATCTCATAGTCATAGGAACATGTATAAGTCATGAAGAAAGCAATAGCAGTAAAACTAAACGATCATAGTGCTATGCTAACGGATGGGTCTAGTCCATCACATCATTCTCCTAATGATGTGATCACGTTGATCAAATGACAACTCATGTCTATGGCTAGGAAACATAGCCATCTTTGATCAATGAGCTAGTCTAGTAGAGGCATACTAGGGACATACTATTTTGTCTATGTATTCACACATGTATCAAGTTTGCGGTTAATACAATTCTAGCATGAATAATAAACATTTATCATGATATAAGGAAATATAAATAACAACATTATTATTGCCTCTAGGGCATATTTCCTTCAGGAGGTACCTTCTCAATGATGTTTCAACTACCATGATAGTTAAAATAAAATTTATTCCTTTGTTGTAGGGAAAATTGGCTTTAGGCAAAAACCTTAACCTTGGAGCCTCCACCAGCCAAATATGCATATAGTCTTAGCCTTTATTTCTGTTAGTTGCTCTATTGTGTTATCTTGCCAGCATATTTCATGTGATGGCCCGTTTCGGGCTGCAACATGTTACGTTGCAGACTTTTCAGACGAGGAGTAAGACGTACTAGGTCGTTTGTCATGCACTCAGCTATGCTGTTGGAGTTGATGGACTCACTTATCTTCCAAGCCTTCCGCTGTTATTTTGTTAGATGGCCTTATGCCATAGACTTTTGTAATAAGTTCTCTTTTGAGACATTCGATGTAATAAGTGTGTGATTGCCACTCTGTTATAAATCCTTCAAGTACTGTGTGTGTCAGCATTACCGATCCAGGGATGACACAAAACACAGAGACTTCAGTCCATTCGGATCGTGGTCGCTACATGTTTCTTGGCTTTGTTGTTTCAGCAAAAGGTGTGGAGGTCGATGACGAGAAGAGCAAAGCTATTCGTGAGTGGATGCCTCCACAAAATGTGAGCCAAGTACGTAGCTTCCTCAGACTTGCATGTTTCTACCACTGGTTCATGAAGGATTTGAGCACCATTGCTGCACCCATGAATGAGTTAACAAAGAAAGACACTTCTTTCCAATGGGGTGACGCCCAAGACAAGTCCTTCCAAGAACTGAAGATGAGATTGACATCAACCCCATTGCTTTCACTTCCTGATTTTGGTAAGACATTTGAGATTGAATGTGATGCAAGTGGTGTTAGCATTGGTGGAGTTCTAATGCAAGAAGGTAAACCCATTGCCTACTTGAGTCAGAAGCTTGATGGTCCAACTCTTAATTATTGAGTCCATGATAAAGAATTGTATGCACTTGTTCGATCTTTGGAAACATGGCAGCATTACTTGTGGCCAAAAGAGTTTGTAATACATTCTGACCATGAATCTTTAAAACATCTAAAGGGCCAACTAAAACTGAATCGTAGACATGCAAAATGGAGTGAGTTCATAGAGTCTTTTCCTTATATTGTCAAGTACAAGAAATGGAAGGATAACGTTGTTGCCGACGCATTGTCTAGGCATCACATTTTACTTTCCCAACTTGATGTTAAAATCCTTGGTTTAGAAAGCATCAAAGAATTGTATGCTGGCAACTCATACTTTGATGAACCATTTTCAAAGTGTGACAAGGGAAAGGGATGGGAGAAGTTTCATTTGCAGGATGGATTTCTATTTCGAGCTAACAAATTGTGCATCCCAATATGTTTGTTTCTTGCTATTGCAGGAGGCTCACACTGGTGGTCTCATGGGACATTTTGGAGCCAAGAAAACTGAAAGTGTGCTTGTTGATCACTTCTTTTGGCCGCACATGAGACATGACGTGGAACGCTACATTATGAGATGCGAGATTTGCCACAAAGCTAAGTCCCGCTTGAATCCTCATGGTTTATATAGTGTCCTCTGTCTATTCCAAATACTCTGTGGGAAGATATTTCTATGGATTTTGTTCTTGGTTTACCAAGGACTAAGAGGGGGAGTGACTCGGTGTTTGTGGTAGTTGATCGTTTTAGCAAAATGGCGCAGTTTATCCCATGTCATAAGAGCGATGATGCTTCACACATTGCTAATCTGTTTTTCAGGGAAGTTGTGCGGCTACATAGATTTGCATGCACGATTGTGTTAGACCGCGACACCAAATATCTAAGCTACTTTTGGAAGACCTTGTGGGGAAAACTCGGCACAAAGCACCTATTTTCCCCGACCTGCCACCCACAAACTATTGGACAGACAGAAGTTGTCAACCGAATGTTGTCCATGATGCTACGAGCAGTCCTCAAGAAGAATTTGAAGATGTGGGAAGAGTGCCTACCTCATGTGGAGTTCGCGTATAACAGGGCAGTACATTCGACCACTAAATTTTTCCCATCTGAACTTGTTTATGGATTCAAACCTATTGCTCCCATCGATCTTTTGCCTTTGCCACTGCAGGAACGAACCAGCCTTGATGCAAGTAAGTGTGCTGATTTCGTCAAGAAACTTCATGGCCACGCAAAGGAGAACATTGAGAAAATGACTCGACAATATACAAAGCGGGTCAACAAGACCAGGAAGAAGCTGGTGTTCGAGCAAGGCGATTTGGTATGGGTACACCTTCGAAAGGACCATTTTCCTGAATAACGCAAGTGCAAGTTGCAGCCATGTGGTGATGGACCATTCGCGGTGCTCGAGCGGATCAACGACAATGCTTATAAGATTGATCTTCCAGAAGAATATGGTGTTAGCCCAACCTTCAACATCTCCGATCTTTCCCCATAGTTTGGGCCTTTAGAGTCGAGGACGACTCCTTCTCAAGAGGGGAAGGATGATGAGGACATCCCAACCATGGACACTACACCACCAATCATCAACGGTCCAATCACAAGAAGTCGCGCAATGCAAATACATGATCAGGTGAATGCTAACTTAAGTCTATCATTTGACCTTGGAAACATGATTGTACCTTCACCTCCTTTGTTGTTGGTTGAACTCATGTGCGATATTGAAGAAGGCCAAACACATTTCAGTCCGTGCAAAACAATGTTTTATGGCGAAGAAACAAAGTTAGAAATCCATGAAGAAATGAGTTGTCTGCTGAAGAAACATTGTTCCGATTCTGACGAAACAATGTTTTGCACGAGTTTGGATATCCCAACTTGTGAAAGGTTCCCAGAACTCGAGTTTTCTGCTGAAGGAAACATTGTTCGACCCCAGTGAACAATGTTTGCCCGTGAACTGCCAACCACCTCCAACGAGATTTTTTTTCCAGAAGCTACCTCATTAAGTCTCTAAGCCAATTAGTCAAATCAAAGCTGGTTCTCTTTCACACCTAAGTTGGTTCCCAAACCTAGTTTTATTTCACACCTATCCAGGGGGTTGTCCCGATTATAAATAGGCTAGCTTTTCCCTTCGTTCGGGACTTTTGCCGTTTCTATCAAAGACCAAAGACATAGACTCCTCCTGAGATTGGAGAGATCTTATTACCCTTATTCTCGTGATTCCTTGAGAAATTGCTCCTAATTCGTGCTCCACGACTAGATCGTGTTGTGTGGGTTAGAGTTCGTGGTTTCCCTTGCGGATTGCACCTATCCCATGCTCCACGACTTGCGAGCGTGGTTGTGTGGGGTAGTATTGCGGGTTGTGGACCGGCAAATGTTCGGATTGCAAGCTTCGGTGAGCATCCTCCTCGTCAGGGTCATAATCTCTTATTTTCTGTTTTTCGGCTGCTTGCAGCTAGTTATCCCCATCCACTTATTGATCCTACACCGTAAAGATCGGACCTCCCCTTGTTCACCCTCTTCTCCGAAGAAGGTGCCACATCAGGAGCTCCACACGGCTGCGGGCTGGAGGTAACGCCTCGATCCATTCAGGGTTGAGGGCTCGGGCTAGCTGTGCGACGGTCCTGGTTGCCGGCGGGACAGGGAGGCGGAGGTGCTCGAGTGTGGCTAGATGGATTGGTGAATTCGGTGGGGATTGGCCGGTTGAAACCCAGGGAGGGTCAGGGAGGATTAGGATCGAGAGGATCCCGAGGGAGATGGGGCAGGAGGAGTGGCAGCGGCGCTAGGAATTAGGGAGTTGGTCTAGGGTTTGGTCTGATAATAGACTAGGATTGACTATATATATATATGAGAAAGGGGGGCTTTGGATCATCCGATCGAAATCTGACGGTCAAGAAAAAATAGTCTAGTGAGTCCAAATAAGAAAATGGAGATGTTTTAGGGATGTTTGGGGATGATCTGGACACATTGGTCATGACAGACCGGTTCGGGTTCGGGGCAGTTTTCAGACGCGTGTGAGGGGCTATGTGCACTGTGCAGAGAAGGGAACATTTAGACAAGAGGGGAAACAAAGACAAAGGGGTCTGACGAAAGGCCACGGGGACAATGGGAGTTTCGTTGGTCTCGAAGAAAGAGAGAAGAGAGCGGTCCGGTTGATCTGGGAGAAGGTCAACAAAGACAAGCGGTCTGACAACAGGTCAACAGAGAAGAAGCAAGAAGCAGCAACTCCAAACGACTACTAGTTTTATGAAAACATGCGGATGCGATGCACACGTTGCCATGATGAATGCAGCAAATAAATAAAACACACAACGATGACCAAAATAAATGGAAGGCATCTGGAGCATCGGTCTTGGGGCATCACAACTCTCCCACACTAACAGAGGATCTCGACCCGAGATCCTGGAGATGGCACCGGAGAGAAACAGAAAAGGAAGAGGTAAAACAAAGTTGCTTCTTCGACAAACGAGTGAAACCACGAACTTTGAGAGGTTGAACAACTTGAATTAAAGAATAGAATGGAGATGAATGAGATTGCAAACACTCCATTAGCAAAGAGGAACAAGGAACATTATGAGAACCTTGTAGGTTAATAGACATGAACCAAGTGCTCAAGGGTCATGAAAAGAATTTAAAATCACTCCAGTTAAAATAAGATAGAGAGGAATAATAATGAAAGAATTTGGACAGCACTCCCACTGAAAATGGAAGGAATTTTAACATGAACTCGAGAAGATGGGATGATACTAGATGAAATCAACAACACACTGCCTCTAAAACAATTGAAAGAATGGCACAAGGGGCAAGAAATATTTCAGACAACACTCCGGTTGAAAAGAGAGGCAAAATTAGATAAGATGAGAGAACTTGAATGGAGGACAGGAAACTCTCGTTGAATGGATAAGTGAAGGAAGGGACATGATCTTGACAAATGGGATGATGGGTCGAAGAGTGCAACATCACAATCCCTCCGGAATGAAAGAATAGAAGTGGGATTGATGGAAGAAAAGAACGGAGAAAGAAATGACAACTTCTCCCACAAATGAATTTGGAAAGCATCCTTACAAAGATGGATTGAATGGGGTTGATGGAAAATCAACAACAAAAAGAATACGCTTGTTGTGGCCTTATGGAAAACATCTCAAAGTTATGAGGTGACAACCGGCTACTAACGAAAACATTTGATTGGATTGAGATCAACAGGGAGACAAAAAACTTATCTCACCGGGAGGATAAATGAAGAATTTGGGTCATTTATAAGCACCATAAATAGCAACATCCTTATGGAAAAGCTCTAGGTGAATTATAACCCAAGATAACTCCAACGAGGAAATTGCAGGTTTAAATATCTCATTCTTGATAACTTGTGAATCATGGAACATGAAGGAAATTGTCAAGAATGACATAACACCACCTCAAAAGACAAGGGAGCAAATATTTGCACTTCGAAGTGCAAAGAGAAGAATACTTGAGCTCCTTCAATAAGAATCTTGAAGAGCACTTCGAGGATGAATTAAATCATGATGAACCACCAGGAAGAACTCCGATAACAAAAGGATGAGAAGTGAAGGATGAAAAGATTAAGATTGAAGCCTTGCAATGATTTAGATGGAGCTTCATGACAGGATAATTGATATAGATTGGAACTTTCGAAAAGAAAAGATGAACAACCGAGAATGTGTATCATGAACGAACTCCGGGTGAAGGAATTAATCACTTGGAAGAACGAGAATAAGAATTGTGTTATGTGTATCCTTCACCAATTAAATTGATGAGAACCAATGGATTTGGCATACTACTTATTCGTGTTGAAAATGATTAAAGAAAGATATAACGCAAACTTGAGAAAAAACTTGAACGACTCATCAGTAGGATTTCGAATAATTGATATGATGCCAAAGGAAAATGAATGTTGAACGAACCACCGTAAGAATTGAAACGAATGAAGAAAGAGAACAAACCACCGTGAAGAATTAGAAAATGAACGAAAATACTTGAGGCAATTTAGATACAAGAGAACGAAGAGATCACGAGTTAACTACAGAATACTTGAATGATGCCCCGGAAGAATATGGAGACCAACGAAGAGGCATCAATTAAGAATAGTTGGAGGATGAAGTTGAAAACTGAGAACGAAGAAATCTTCTAAAATGATGGCCTTCGGAGGATCACAATGGAAAGAATTCATGAAATGCTTCGGATGATATGAAAAGATTCCTCATGATCGAAACAATTATGAGGATGGCATGAAGCTAGAACCACGAATCTTCAAGAGAAAGGATATGATTTAAGATAAATCTTCTTCGGTCTTCAAATTCTGAGAATGACGACGAGAATACCATGAAGAATTTGTGAGATACTCTGGAAGAATGAAAAGATGGAAGGTTCAACCAAGCATGAAAATAATTTGAAAGCGATCTTAGAGAAGGCATGTGGCTGATGGAAATCATTCTTACGTCACACTTTGAAAGGAATTTGGCAATAACTCCAGAAGAATTAGAAGAGACAGGTAAGATCCTGGGAAAAGACCTGTGGGTTAGGGCCCACTCAAAAGAAACACCGTCGGAAAAGATTGCTTGAAAGAGGGATTGTGTCGGTTGAATTAAATGGCTTAAATGGGGTAACAACCTCAAAACAGTTTGAACGGAACTAGAATAGAAACACGATTCTTCTAAGATATCTTCAGCACTCCGGAGAAGTATTAGAGGGAGTTGAATAATTAAGAGAGACTTTGGATAAGAAAATCCAACATGGGAAAATAAGTGAAACAAGAGGAAAAGATATGATTAACACCGAAGCTTGAACTTACTCCACCGGAGAAGAAACGAGAATGGAGAATGAAAACTTGAAACTCCTGAGCATTTCCTGGGAATCACCGGATAAACAAAGTCGAAGGAAAGAATGAAGAGACTTCACATGAATATAATGGATACTTGATTAAGGACTCTGGCTCCATGAAGAAAAGTGTGGGAGGGTGGGAAAAATAAAGACAATTTGGGACGAATGGAGTGAACACCGTTGAGTAAAGACTGAGAGTTGATCTTGCAAATAATGAAGATATCGGATTAACTTGAAGCGAAGCACGCCGGTTGAAAAGAATTTACATGACAATCTCGATGATCAAGAAGAACTAGCACCCCCATAGAAATATGAGAACACCGATTAGGAAAGGTATGGAATCAACACTTGACATCGAAGCAACTCGAATACCACAACTCAAAACAAAACAAAGGATTTGGCATGCGAAAGAAGCCGGAACAAATATATCATAGAGATTCCATCCAAAGTTTTCGTGATGAGCCCCCCGGGCACAACGTTACAAAGGACATTGAACCCCCAAATCAGCATAGCTAAGGATTCATTAAGACACAACGTAACCAGTGTAAAATCGACCGTGACAAGCGAATCACTATACGTTGAACCCCAACCTCATATCATGTATTCATTGGGAGATTACCTAAGAGCTACTTGAATTCCCACCTATTAATTTTCAAAACTTTCTGGTTATGCAATCTGGTGTTGGGGATACAGGGGAAGAACAATATCTCACCCAACTAACAATACTACATCCAGTTGTATCCATCCATCAACACATAACCAAACACCTTTGGAAACCATGTACCTGAGACCTTTGAAAAACATCCGCTATACTAGCTATGGCAATACTCCCGAACTATCCCCCCAGTACTGGGTGACGTCGGGGTTATATCACCACCAGACATGCATAGAAGCGTTTTCGATGTCGGCCACCTCTGATATTCCAGAACTGTAATGATACACAATGCGACGACAATACCTCAGAGCTCAACTCCCCGGGACTAAGCCTAAATAGACGGGAGGCACCAAGACAGAATTCTCGTCACAAAGATATCGAAATGATCCCAACAATACCTGCATGATCCTAAAAAAATAGTGAAAAGAGGGTAGAAAGTCAAAACTTCTACGTCAGGAGTCCTCAGCAGAGCGACGAAGGGGATAAGGAGAAAAAGAATTCCTACTCTCCGATGTATATATAATCCTAAGACTCAAAACATTTTTGTTTCTAGACTCAACATCGGTAGCAGTTCGATCAAGCAGGGGCTCCTAGGTCGGGGAAGGCTCTGATTACCAACTTGTAACGCCCAAGATGCGACTATATCTTCTACGTGTCAAGGCACAACTTAGAGGCATAATCGCATTTTGGTATGATCGCAAGATGGTCATCTTCACACATTCCCATGTACAAGAACAAAGGTAAAATAATATAGTTGGATTACAATCGCCACTTTACACAATGCATAAATAAGTCATACATTCATCCAGAGTACACACATAGTCCGACTACGGACGAATCCAAATGAAAAGAACATAACCACCCACTATGCCCGATTGGCCCTAGTAGGAACCACTACTGAT
This sequence comes from Secale cereale, assembly GCA_902687465.1. Lineage (NCBI taxonomy): Eukaryota > Viridiplantae > Streptophyta > Magnoliopsida > Poales > Poaceae > Secale > Secale cereale. The sequence goes on along the minus strand of LR738715.1, from coordinate 548,245,552 downwards.
CGTCGGGGAATGTCACGTACATTCGACCACACTCTTCATCGAACTCCCACTGGAGTTCCTGGCCATCACCTGAATCGTACTTGGTTGTACCTGCACCTGTGTTTGTAGTAAACCATGAATCACGAGGACTCAACAATCACATTACCGGGTATCAAAACTATCAAAGCCTTTGGGTGAGGAGAAGGTATATAAGTGGGATGCTGCAAGCGCTAAGCATAGATGAGGTGGCTAGCTTACGTAACTTCAGAGCGAGAATAGAAGTGAAAGCCATCGGACGATAACTATTCATGATCACTAGGTGATCATGTCTACCTACGAGTCATTCATAACCCGGCCGTGTTCTCTTCCCAAAATTCCTCCAAAAGAGACCATCATGACTACTCACACGGTAGTGTATTATGTTTGAGTTTTTGTGTCAAGTTATCTACAACCGGATATTAACAAACTCCAATCCGCCACATAACCACGGGCACATCTTTCGAAAGATCATAACCCTGTAGGGGTGTCCCAACTTAGCCCATCACAAGCTCTCACGATCAACAGAGGTAAAACCTCTTATCTTAGGGACAACCCGATCAGACTCGGAATCCCGGTGCACAAGATATTTCGACAATGGTAAAACAAGTCCAGCAAGACCTCCTGACATGCCGACACCCTGATAGGAGCCGCGCATATCTCATCTCAGGGCACGATCGGATGAGCAGTCCGTACAACTAAAACATGTCCTCGAGTTTCCTCGGGGTGGCGCTGCAAGGGGCTCTAGTTTGGACCAACACTCATGAGGAGCACTGGCCCGGGTGGTTAATTAAGTCCTCGGGTGCTAGCCGGTCCCTATGCAAGTTTTAGTTATTAGGCAAATGGTAAAACCAAAGTTGGGCCTTGCTGGAGGAGTTTTATTCAAAACGTACTATCAAGGGAGGCCCATAAACCCCAACCGCATTAGGAACGCAAAATCAAGGAACATAACACCGGTTTATCGGTTCCTAAGGCGGCATGAGTGGAACAAAACACCGAGCAAAAGTCCAAGCCTTCCACCCATTGCCAAGTTTATAGGTGCATTAATATAAATAGAGATAGTGTGTTATTCTCAAATATCCAATCCCCATGGAGCAAACTTCAACTTCACCTGCAACTAACAACGCTATAAGAGGAGGCTTGAGCAAAAGTGTAACTTAGCCAAACAATGATTTGCTAGGAAGGTAGTTAGAGGTTTCATGGCAAGGTAGGGGCGGACAAGCAAATAGATAGGTAGCATGACAAAGCAATAAAGCGAGACAACTATCATAGAAACGATAGAGGTGATATCAAGGAATGGTCATCTTGCCTGGTATGTCCTCGGTGGGATCGTAAACTTACTCCTCGAACACGGTCTCGACAGGACCCTCAAACTCTGAATCGTCACCAGGATCTACCAACATAAGAATACAAACACCGGAACAAAATCAATCACGATGCAATGCACACGCATATGATGCAAGAGATCATGAGTATGAGCATGAACATGGCATGATGAACACACAAATGGAACATGATTGGTGCAACGACATGGCATGGCAAAAATGCAACAACCACACTTCAATTATGTGGATCCCAATATGCAAGAGAATGCATATTGACAAAACACCACGTGAGTTATTTAGTTGATCTTGTTAAGCACCCAACAAGTTTAAAAGTTGTTTAACATGGCAAGGAGTGCAACACAAAACAAACTACATCACACAGGCAAATTAAATGGGGCCGGAAGAAACAAACAACAATTCCGGAAAATCCCCACGTGCACATTTGTATTTGGTACTGCTCTACTTATTACACCATTTTATTTTTGTTAAACAGGAAAACCAAGTGCACCAAGTTAATCTATGCATTTTTCTACCCCAAATACATATAAAGTTTAATTAAAACTGAGCTACGGTTATTAAGTTATGAATTAAACCATTTTAGCAAGTTATTTAAGAAAATTAAAGAAAACATCACTTTAAACATTTTAAATAAGGATGAAAGTGGCATATTATTAATCTACACAAGATTCTAAGCAATTTTCATATATAAAGTTTTTACGTGTGATGCACAGTTTGTGATTTAAGATATGCATGAAGTGCAAGGGGTTTTCTGCAAAACTACACACTCTGGGTAAATAGCAAAAATCGTTCAGAGGAGAAAAAATATACATCAGGCCGAATCTAGAACTGGGCTGCACAACAGGAGAGGAAAAAAAAGGAGGGGCGCTGGGGTTGGCCTCACCCATGGGCTTCGGCCCGTTGGTGCAGAGGTAGCAGGTCGCCTCGGTCGGCAGATCTGGGCCTGGCTTGGAGAGGTCCTAGCGAGGCGAGCGGGACATATGGGAGCGACGGCTGCGGTCAACGCCCGAGCAGAACGGGCGCTCGTTCAGTGCAGGGCAGCGGCGCGAAGCAGAGGCGGGGAGGCTGCGGGACTTGCAGCGGCGAAGCTTGTTGGCGTCGGGGATGAGGGCAGGTGGCGGCGCTCGAGCAGTGACTTGGGACATGGAGCAGATCCGGGCAGGGGCGTCCTGTTCTCGCAGGACTCATGGCCAGAGGCGGGCGGAGAGCTGAGGCCATGGCGGCGACGTCCTGGTTCAGAGAGCGAGATGTGAGCGGAGGGAGTAGCAGGTAGGGGAAGGAAGGAGAAGGGAGGAGGCAGAGGCCGGGACGCTGGTGGGTCGTTGGAGCTTCGTCCGGCGACATGGCCGAAGGGAAGGTCGAGCGCGACTGGTGGGATGAGTAAGCGAGCAGGAGGCGCCAGGGTGCGCTGGTTCGACGAGGCAAGGAGGTCTTGGCAGGTTCGGGCCGCGGATGGAGCAGCTCCGACGGTGGTGCTCGCCGACGCGGTGCCAGAGACGGCAAGGGAGCGAGGTCACTCGGGGCGTGGTGTAGCTCAGGCATAGAGGAGCTCCACACGGCTGCGGGCTGGAGGTAGCGCCTCGATCCATTCGAGTCGAGGGCTTGGGCTGGCTACGCGATGGTCCTGGTTGCTGGCGGGACAGGGAGACATAGGTGCTCGGGTGTGGCTGGATAGATTGGGGAATTCAGCGGGATTGGCCGGCATTGAAACCCAGGGAGGGTTGGGGAGGATTTGGATCGGGAGGATCCCAAGGGAGATGGGACAGGAGGAGTGGCGGCGGCGCTAGGAATTAGGGAGTTGGTATAGGGTTTGGTCTGATAATAGACTAGGATTGACTATATATATATATATATGAGAAAGAGGGGCTTTGGATCATACAATCGAAATATGACGGTCGAGAAAAAATAGGCTAGTGAGTCCAAATATGAAAACGAAGATGTTTTAGGGACGTTTGGGGATGACCCGGACACATTGGTCACGATAGACCGGTTCGGGTTCGGGGCAGTTTTCGGACGCGTGTGAGGGGCTCTGTGCACTGTGCAGAGAAGGGAACATTAAGCCGAGAGGGGAAAACAAAGACAAAGGGGTCTGACGAAAGGCCACTGTGTAACGCCCCGGATGTAACAATTCCATTTATGGCAATATAGCATCGTTGACTTAATCAATTCCATTCTGGGCTCTTCCTTCATTTCGGGTTTCTTCGTTTTTGCCTTGCGCGTGTGTGCATATCATCCATGTCATGTCATCATGTGCATTGCATTGCATTCGTGTTGTCACTTGCACCCGGTCATGCTCGTCTCTTCCCGTTGTCCGTTTCGAGTTCCGACACTCACACACGTGTCCGTGGCACCCCGAGTCCTTCTTTCGTATGTGGCTGAGGAACGTTCTCGGAATGAGGTGAGACTTGTCGTACGGTGTTGTTTTAGTACGCGGAGACCGCCTGTCAAGTTTCGTCGTGTTTGGAGGTCGTTTGATACTCCAACGGTTAACCTCGTGGGCTAAAAGCTCCTCTTTCTTTTGGCCCAACACCCCTCCACAATAGCCCACTAACCCAGCACAACCACTTCCATCCTCTCGGTCATTGGATCGTGATCGTGTGGGCAAAAAACGCTCCTCATTTGGACACTCCTAGCTCCCCCTACCTATATAAAGGCCCCATCCCCTCCATTTTTCGGGCGAAACCCTAGATCCGAGCTCCCCGCGCCGCCGGACACGTCCGCCCGCCGCCCCGTAGCGAACCGCATCCCACCATGTGGCAGCCCTGTAGCGAACCGCATCCCACCACGTGGCAGCCCAGCCGCCGGCCTCCGCCGCGCCGGGCCCGCTCGGCCCATCTCCGCCCCCCGCAGCCCGAGCCGCCCTCCGCCTAGGACGCCGCCGCCCCCGCGTGCCCCGGCCGGCCCGTCTCCTGCCGGTCGCCGCGGCTCCCTCCGCCGCCTCCATCTCTGCCGACCGGCGCCACCGCCTCCCGCGCCGGCCTCCACCTCCCGCCGGCGCGCCGCCCCGGCACCACCTCGTCGCGCCGCCTCGTCCTCCGCGCCGCCTTGCACCGCGGGCCCCGCCACAGCCGGCGCCGGTCGCCTCGCCGGCCCACTCCGCCCCGCCGGCCATCGCCTCCTCGCTGTCGTCCTCCCCAACTCCGGCGAGCCGCCGCCGGAGCTCCGGCCGATCTGGATCTGAATCCATGGATCGGAATCAGATACACCCATCCCTCCATCCAAACGCCTCCGTCCGTCCCAGATCTCTCCGTCCCGGATCCCTCTGTCCCGCGTTGACTTTCGCGGAGATAAAATTACACTAAGTCCCAGATTCGTGTAAATTTGTTGCCCTCTTTGACATGTGATAACTTTGTGCTCGGTGCTCCATTTTGCGCATATAATATGTCGAAATGTTCGTCTCGACGTGCTCTACATGTTAGCATCAGTTTCATGCATGATAGGGATCATCTAGTTGACTTAAACTTTGTGGCAAGAGTGCTTCATGATGAAACTGCTTCAGCACTTGTTGTATGTGTAAATCTGTTGGCATGTTCGTGAGCTAGTAACTTTGTGCATGTTGGTCCGAATGGAGTGAATGATATGTCCAGATGTTCATTGTGAAGTGCTCTACATGATGGTTGATGTAGCATTCATGTTAGGTGTCATATTGCCATGTTTATCTCTATTGCAAAAGTGCATTTGGCTGATAAGTTTCTGCACTTGTTATAAGATGAGGTTTTGTCTTGCTTGTGTATATTGATCCATGTGTCATATGAGCTAGTGTCAACATGAGTTTTGCTCTTTGGTATGTGCTCTAAATGATAGATTAATTTTCATGCCATGATATGTCTTGAGATGAGTGCAACAAGCTTGTTAACGTGTCATCGTGATGTTAAATTTTTGCTAAGTGTGAATCTGTTAATTTTTATGCCATGTATCCATGATGCCACCGTCATTGTTGTGCATGTTTAGAGTTGTTCAGTGGGTGTTCCTTGATGTGTATGTTATGCTTTAGCTATCCATGCTCTTGTTTGCCATGATGTCATGTTGTAGCTTGTTCTTTTGAGGCCCTCAAGTTGCTATAAAATGTTTCTGTCAGCATGCCCAGATTTTGCTAAGTCTGGATAAACTTTTGCACTTTTGCCATGATGTTTGGGACATGTTCTAGTGTGTTGTAGAAGTAGCCATGTGATTATTCTTGAAGAGCATGTTATGTATGTTATTGCCATGCCTTGTGCTTGCATGATGGCTTGCTTTAGCTTGTTGTTTTCATGCTCTCAAGTGATTATAAAATGTATCTGTCAGCATGTTGTCAACAAGTTCAGTTTTGCCGGGAGTATAGCTAGTGTTCCATGCACCCTATGACAATGTTCTTGCCATGAGTAGCTTCTCAAATATGTCTTCTTACTGTTGGATATCTTCACAAGCCATGTTATGCTTTGAGTTGAGTTGCACAAGCTTGCAAACATGCCTACATGTTGTAATTTCTGCCATGCCCAGTTTTTCTCTAAGTCTGGTTAAATTTATTGCAACTTGCCATGCTTGTTTAATTATGTTCCAGCAAGTTTATGGGTGTGCTCTAAGTTCATACGTGTTATGTATCATGTCTATTTCACATCCATGCATTTTGTCTTTATGTTTGGGTGCTGTAGCATAATTATTTCTTGCTCCAAAGATGTCATGTTGCTGTAAACTGCAGTTGTGCATTGCATCTTGTTTTGCTTGTCATTTGCAAACCGTGCATCCGTTTCCGGTGATCTTTATATCGATTTCAATCGAAATCTTCCCCTCTATCCAATGGCTTGCTTGTCTGTCCAAGATGAAGCCATTTCCACCATCTTCTCCTTAGGCTCAAGAGCTTCCTCATGCATACGCACATCATACTTGCATCCCATGATATGACTTGCATCATGTTGGTTGTGCATTGCATCGTGTTTGATATTATGCCGTTGTTGTGCTCTTGTGTTGGGTAGAGCCGGGAGCCGATACCGAGTTCGAGGATCTTGTCGAGACTGAGTTCGAGGAGCCGTCTTACCATCCCACCGACGACTTACCAGGCAAGATGACCATTCCCCGATATCACTTCTATCTTTGCCTATGCTAGATGTCTCGTTCTTTTAGATATGCCTCGATGCCCATTCCTGTTTGTCAGCCCTCATATTGTTGCCATGAAACACTCTAACCGCCTTCCTAGCAAACCGTTGTTTGGCTAAGTACGCATCGCTCGGCCCCTCTTATAGCATTGTTAGTTGCAGGTGAAGTTTTGAAGACTGCTCCATGTTGAACTTGTTATTGGGATAACACAATATATTACCTATTAAACTAATGCACCTATATATTGGTAATGGGTGGAAGGCTAAGCCTTTCTGCTTGGTGTTTTGTTCCACTCATGCCACCTTAGGAACCGATAAACCGGTGTTATGTTCCTTGATTTTGCGTTCCTAACACGGTTGGGGTTTATGGGACCCCCTTGATAATTCGCTCTGTTTAAAGTTTTTCCAGCAAGGCCCAACATTGGTTTTACATTTGCCAAATGACTAAAATTTGCATAGGGCGTTGCAAACCCGAGTTCTTAATTAACAACCCGGGCCAGTGCTCCTCATGAGTGTTGGTCCAAACTGGGCAGACTGCGGGGCCACCACGGGGAAACCCGAGGTCTGGTATACACCTGTAGGATGTCCCATCCAGTCGTGGCCTGAGACGAGATACGCGCGGCTACTATCAGGGTGTCGGCACGCCGGAAGATCTTGCTGGATTAGTTTTACCTTTGTAGAAATATCTTGATCACGGGATTCCGAGAATACTCGGGTCATCCCACTTTGGAGTTGCGACTCCGCAGATCGTGAGCTTGTGATGGCTAAGTTGGGACACCCCTGCAGGGTTTGAACTTTCGAAAGCCGTGTCCGCGGTTATGTGGCGGATGGGAATTTGTTAATATCCGGTTGTAGATAACTTGACACCTTATTCATAAGAATACACTACCTGTTTGAGTAACCGTGATTGTCTCTTTCTGAAGGGCTTCGGGAAGCGAACACGGTGGGGTTATGTTTGATCATGAGTAGCTAGGATCACTTCTTGATCAACTTGGCGATTGATGGCACTTGTTCTCTTCTCGCTCTAAACTCGTAAGCTAGTGCTTAGTGCTGCTGCAAACACTTCTACAGCCTTTCCACACCTAAGGCTTTGGTAGTTTTGATACCCGGGAACGGGATTGCTAAGTCATTTGCGGCTCATAGATTCAACACACACCAGATGCAGGTACTGCTGAGATCGATGCAGGAGATGGTTCAGAACTTCAGTGGGAGTTCGATGAAGAGCGTGGACGTTACTATGTTTCGTATCCCGACGATCAGTAGTGGTTCCTACTAGGGGCGATCAGGCCTTGTGTTTTATGGTATCTTTCTCATTTGGATTTTCGTCCGTAGCCGGACCTTGTGTTATTTGGATGATGTATGCTATTGTATTCATTGTGTGACGTGGCGAGTGTAAGCCAACTATCCTTTTCTATTTCATCCCTGAATTTTACATGAGATGTGCAAAGATATCATACTTGAGATCATTCTAGTATGCACTTATGTCTTTAAGTCGTGCCTCGACACGTAGGAGACATAGTCGCATACTGGGCATTACACACGGGGACAATGGGGTTTCGTTGGTCTCGGAGAAAGAGAGAAGAGAGCGGTCCGGTTGATCTGGGAGAAGGTCAACAAAGACAAGCGGTCTGACAACAGGTCAAAGGTGAAGAAGCAAGAAGCGGTAACTCCGAACGACTACTAGTTTTATGAAAACATGCGGATGCCATGCACACGATGCCATGATGAATGCAACAAATAAATAAAACACACGATGGCGATCAAAATAAATGGAAGGCATCTGGAGCGTCGGTCTTGGGGCGTCATACCACATACATGGTCAAGAGGCGAGGAAGGTATTCACTCAACACCCACAGTACAATATTGAAGTCTTGCTGAAGAGGACGAAGGTTGGGCGGGCAATTATCCATAGCCACTGGCCTAAAGTTGCAAGGACATTCAACATCACCGAAGGCTCAATATTTGCCTTCCGCTTCTGCAGTTTCTCAGATGAGATTCATCTGTCTATTTACCGTGTATGATGCTACTTTCCAAAGGTTTTGATATTGCATGTGAAACTTGGTGCTGTTGTGTAATGGCATAACTGAATGACGAAACTATCTGATGTAATTCGATTATGAAATCCTGGTTGCTGTTATACGGATATGAAATATCTGGTGTGTTTTATAAGAAATATCAATTTGATTAGTACATGTATCAATAATAGGCTAATTACCCTGCTTATTGGGGTTTTCTATTGCAGACGGTTACTCAGACAACACCGTGTGCGATGAACTCAAACAACCTGCATGGTTTCTAGAAAGTAGGCGTGTTCGATCAACTAATAATCACACACGGCTTTCGGCAGAGAACGGTTTGCGTTAGACCACCTTGCACAACATTTTCACACAAAAAACTGTGTGTGATATACATACAAACAGAAATATTTTTTCTGGGATTCACCGTGTGGGATGTACATACGAACGAAAACAATTGGGTTTGATGCCCCACCAGATCGCACATGAGCTCATTTTGCACCAGCCTGTGTGCGAGGAGGGCCTATCCTCGATGGTTTCTGGGTCGTGTGGGAAGGACCCCCTATCACCCACACTCACTTGGTGACGGTCCAAACACCGTCGCGGAAAGGGGTTAAAAACCGTTTGTATAGCATGTTGCTGCACCAGTGGTTGCAAAAATTTCTTCCACAAAGATGAAGACAAAAAAAAACTTTGTTGCAATTTTTTTTTTGCAATAATACCATTGTTGCAAAAGTTTTTTTGATATTGTTGCAAAAACATTTTGTAATAAGACCTCTATTGCAAAGATTTCTGTAACAAGATGTTTGTTGCAAAGATTTATGTAATATCAGCTGTGTTGCAAGCATAGGAGACACCGCTTTGCCTCACGATAACATCACATCCGATGACTCGCAAGGCGGCAGATTTTTCTTAAAGATCCATCGGTCAACGTGTAGCATTGTCCTTTCTAAGAGAGTGGAAACGAAAATATAGAATTACGTCTTCAATTTATTGGGCAAACATCACGTATCCCTTTACAGACAGCGTGTTTGGCAATATTTGGGAAGGGGAATGGGAGTTTAGAGCAGGGAGTTGTATTGAGATTAGACATGGGATGAGTCGTTTTATTCCCAATCCTCTGTTTGGTGCATGATAGGAGTTATGTGCGAGGATTTGAGGAGAAGTTGTATTCCCTTATTTGGTTCGTGAGAATTGACGAGGGAATAGACAAAGGAAGTTAATGTAAGTTATGATGAACAGTTAAGATTGACTCACTAAAACAATTCCCTACCAACTCCCACCCCTCCCCTGTTAATAAAACGGAGTTGAAGCCTCAAGTCTCATGACTATTCCCTTATGAATTCCCAATCCCTCTAACCAAACAATAGATTTGAAGTCTCGTACCCCTTTAATTTCCATTCTCTAGCTGCAAATACCCCCAACCAAACACGCTGTGAAGGTAAAAACACATGGTATCTATCATACCGTCCTACACACGTCTTTTCTATTTTGTTTTCATCATCATATTATTCCAGGAGCACCGAAGAAGGCAGCGGCATTGCCAAACGAACAACACGAGGCAGCGAGCGGCGGAATTGCGTCCCCAGCGGTGAAGATCCCCGCGGGCACCGGCGGTCTCGTGACCCCACGCAGCGTCGCGTCGACGACCTCCGGTAGCGCCATCATCAGGTTCGATTCGCTGTCCCCACAGGCGCCTTGCCTGATTTGGTGCGACGGCGGCGGCGGCTCGATTCGGCGCGGCGGCAGCTTGATTCGCGGAGACTGCTGCCCGATTGCGACGGCGTGCAGAATCCCCGCGCAGCGTCGGCCGTGCGAGGGAGCGGCGCGGTGACGTGCAGCGGCGGTCTGCTCCGCGTCGCGCACGTGCAGTCACGCGGGGATCAGGCGCCGGATTGGAGGTCAGGGCCCTTCCCCACACTCTGCTTCGCCTCTTGATTTCTGACGTGGGGGTTGTGGATTCGGGAGGGGATTCCTGCGGCGGCGAGTGTATGTACAACCGTACGATGAGCTCATCCAGCAATGGAGTTCTGTACATGATCGGCCCCCCTGTCGCGGCGCTGCTTGCTTAGTTTCTTTATCCTTCGTAGCTTGGTGAAATCACGAAGGGCGCGGGGTTGGCTAGGCCCCTGCGATTTACGGTTAGTGGTGATTAATTAGGTAGCGTAGTTACAAGGGTTGATGAACAATTGGATCGTGGTATTTGCAGGGGTCATCCGTCTAGTATTTCTGTTGTTGCTTGCTAGCAATTGTGTGAGTATTTCATGGATATCTTGTTTTTTGCTCGCAATGGAGGCCATTTGCAACTTCTCAGTGCTAGTGGACTGATATGCAATAATTAAGTTCTAGTGAAGGATTGCCATAGGGTAGGGTTTGAACACGGAGCGGTCACTTATCATAGTTTAGCAACCGACTACCAGTTCTGATGCTAACTCATGGCAAAAAAGAACCTCTGCTGCCAGAGTCTTGGGCTACGTTCTCTAAAACAAGAGTCTCATCTTGGAGTGATATATTTTGTGGTTTACTAGTTACCAGTCAGTCCAAAGTATCGCGATGGTACTATTGTAATTATATTGTTTCTGAGTCAGTGGTAGCTTGCCAGAAGCTAGTGATATTGTGACTTTGTCTTCGGGTATGCTGGTCCAACTATCATCCTCACTTTGTGTTGTTTCTTGTATGGTGGCAGGTAAGAGATCAGATAGTACAAGCTTAAAATATGACTATAGTCCTACTGGTTTTTAAAATGAGGATTACTAAACACAAGCTTGCTAGTTGTACCTCACATATTCATGGTTCCCTTTGACTGGTCGCAAACAAATGGTTTTTCAGATTATGTGATGATTAATAACAGTCAAATGTTATGTGGTTCAGACCCTCGTAATGATCTTTTTTGTGGGGATTTTTCTGGAGTGTGCATAATGTTTGACCCGCACCTTACAATATAATTGGGAGCGCTGATACCTGTGCCTTACGTCTCTGAGCTTCGGCCGTGAATTTTGATTCATGTTGTCTCATACGTGTGTCACACGGACTGGTAGATTGTTTCGATGTGTGATGTATCATGTCTTGTTAGATTAGATGGTACATTGTGTCTCACTGTAGTTTCTTACATTACATGCATCATTTTATTTCTTACTTTCATGAAAATTTGCCTGGTTAGTATGCATTATTAGATGTAAGTGATAGAGATGGACTATTTGTTATTGGTTGCATTTGATAATTCATGGCTGTAATATGCTATTTATTTGCAGACTGCAGTAACCTACAGATTTCTGTGGTGGCAATTTCTCGTTGCTCGTGTAACATTATTCTCTACAGAAGTAAAGAATATATGGGCTGACTTTGGCATTTCATGGGAGGTTTTGAAGATGATGAACCGCCATCAAAACGGGCAAGAGCATCCTCAGTAGAATCAGCAACTTTATCAGACATCCCCTGTTATTCGAAACGCACTAATCCTTTGGGAGGTTCAATGGCTAGACCTTTGACTTCCCAAGGGAAAGAAGTTATGGTTGGTTCTAAAGGTTTAATTAAGAGGGATGAATTTGTGAGGATAATCACAAAATCTCTGTATACTCTAGGTTATGAAAAAACTGGAGCTGTTCTTGAGGAAGAATCAGGTATAACACTGCATTCCCCACCAGTGAATCTTTTCAGAAAGCAGGTGCTTGATGGGAATTGGGACAGTGCAGTAGTTACCTTGAACACACTTGATCTTCTGGATGAAAACATTGTGAAGTCTGCAGTATTTTTATTATTGGAGCAGAAATTTTTTGAACTTCTAGGAAATGACAATGTCATGGGTGCTATGAAGACGTTGCAAAGTGAAATCTCCCCCCTTGGCATTAACAGAAAAAGAGTTCACGAAATGGCAACTTGCTTAATTTCTTCTCCGCAAAACGTCTTGGTTGGTTTTTCAAAGCCTGGAATTGAATCTTCTAACTCACGGTTTAAGCTCCTAGAGGAATTGCAAAAGGTGCTCCCCCCTACCGTTATGGTACCTGAGAGGAGGTTAGAGAATTTAGTTGAACAGGCACTTACTGTACAACGGGAAGCTTGTTATCTCCATAATTCTGTTGATGGCCTGTCACTCTATATTGATCATCACTGTGGGAGAGATCAGATACCATCTCAAGCGCTGCAGGTCAGAACTCATGCTGGTGCCCTCTTTCAGTGCTTGCATTTATTACATGTTATTTGCATAGAGTATTCTAAAATAAGGTTGCACACTTGTTGGTTGACTGGACTGGTCACGCAACAATACTAGTATCGTGTACGTGCACGCATGTCCAGTTCGGCAGTAATATTATTTCCAAGATTGAACCATAATTAATTTTGATTTCAATATTTAATTGTGTTTAATGCAATTAATGTTGCTTCCAAATTATGATATATGCAATTAATATTTTTCCAAATTATTGATATGTGATGGATACATCATTGGAGCAGCATTAGACGTTGGATATAGGTGGTTGGATGGCTCAGATCATTTGGATTCATCAAACTTGTGCTTTTATAAGTAGTAGAAGATAGATAGTAGACTATGTGTCATTGTTTTTAGTTGATGTCTCATTAGAAGTTCTGTTCTATTATCTTACCTTTCTCTGGATTGTATGTGCATGCAGCCGCGAGCGCGTATGTTTGACCACTTGTATACTTTGGTTTTGCTGTTGCTGGATAGTTGAAGTGTAAAATATAGTCATCTTAACCGAAGAAGCAAAAATCCACTTTACTTACAATATATGCATAACGTATAAACCTCCAAAGTATTCAGATTTGCATGAGGAAGTATTGGACTTGCTGTTTCTGTGTGAACAACTGGCCGAGAAAGGTAGACGTTAGCTGAGTGCAATTTTTCTATTCACGAAAACATCCTATCAGCTGAGGGTCCTGATGTGCCTTTCATTCCTAGTGTAAAACAGCAAATGGCTGTTATGTTTTGTGTTGCATGATGACACACTGCTAGATGCATATCTTATCACTTGTACTACTAAAGCAGAAAGTAAAATCATTGCAGGTTTTGTGTGCACACCGTGATGAAGTATGGTTTCTCCAATTTTCGAACAACGGGAAGTATTTAGCATCGGCATCAAATGATAAAACCGCAGTCATATGGAAGGTACCTATACTTATGACTTTTGACATTCTTAATCGGTGTTTAGCAGTGCAATCACTTACCCCTTATTTTCCAGTTTTGCACCCCATGTGAAAACTGGAAATTGCACCCTCTCATTCATGCTTGGCTGTTCACCTGCTATTTCTGTCTGAAAAATTGTTATCTAGAATATTTTGTTATTTGTGCAAATGAAAGTGAAAGATACAGGATTGCCTTTTTTACATGATTAGTTTCATCGGAGTCTATTTGTACAATGTTTGGCTTCAGCACCAAATAGATTTTTGATTAATATGTTTGTCAGTTTTTCTTGGCCTGTCACCGTTGAACATGGAAGTGTATTTCTTCTGGTTGCACTTCCATGAACAACTCCACAACCCTAGAGCTTTGGTCTTCATGCATGTGAGGAATGGTTAGCTTATCTGAAAGCTGTTCTGTTTTTTTTATGGTCACACACTTATTGTTGCTCCTTATTTTAAAATCTCAAAACTTATTTCTGCATAAAATTTCCATTATCTCCTTCAACACTTGAACCCATTCAAGACCCCGATGAACATGAACTCGATTTTCTGTTTTCCTCTTCCGCATTGTTCCAGGAAGCTAGCTGCATTCCACGCGTATGTGTGTTTACTGATAATGATGGTGAAGGTTACATTTTCACGATCACCTCGATAGTTGATGCAACACAAATCAATCTTCTCCTTGCTTGCAGTAATGTGAGTATTCGTTATCCTAGGTTGATGAAGATGGAGAACTATTGCTGAAGCACACATTGACTGGTCATGAGAAACCAGTGATGATGGTTGCATGGAGCCCTGATGATTGCCAGCTTCTCACATGTGGAATGGAAGAAGTCATCCGGCGCTGGGATGTTGAATCTGGCGAATGTATTCATGTTTATGAGAAATCTGGCGTTGGTCTGGTGTCATGTGGTTGGTTTCCAGATGGAAAGCAAATATTGTCTGGTTTAACTGATCAAAGCCTTTGCTTATGGGATTTAGATGGAAAACAAGCAGATTGCTGGGAAGGGCAGAGGTCAACAAAAATATCTGATTTTTCTGTCTCAAAAGATGGCAAACTTATAATAGGCACCAATAGAGATTCCGCAATTCTGTTATTCAATAGGGAAACAAAACAGGAGAGGCTGGTTGAAGAGGAGCAAACAGTCACTTCATTCTCTCTTTCGGAGGATGGTGATTTCTTGCTTGTAAATCTTATAAATGAGCAGATTCATTTGTGGAACATAAGGAATGATCCCATTCTAGTTAAACAGTACACTGGCCATAAGCGCAGCCGGTTTGTGATAAGGTCATGTTTTGGTGGATCTGAGCAGGCCTTTATTGCCAGTGGAAGCGAAGACGCAAAGGTATGATATATTGACTGTGGAGGCAAATAAATCAATAAATTATGTTGTCTGCACCATTTCTATTATTTATTACTCCCTCCATCCCATAATATAATATGTTATTAGAACCAATATGTTAGTGTTATTATGACACTTATATTATGGGACGGAGGGAGTAGCTTCCAGATAAATGCTAGAGTAGACTCTAGAAACGTTGAAGTTATATTTGCTACACCCTCCGTCCCATAATATAATATCGTTTTTCAAGCTAAACATAGCTTGAATAGCTTGAAAAATGATCTTATATTGTGCGAGGGAGGGAGTATCTTGCAAGCCATTGTTACTGGAGAACCTAGTGACTGAACTGGAACAGCCGCCTTCTACTGTATATCTAAGAAAGCATAACAATATATACAGCATTTGTGAAATTTTCAGTGTCATTGGTTCAGTTCGTGAACTCAGTTCATGCAATTTTCTTAATTTATCAGGTGTATATATGGCACAGAGCTAGTGGAGATGTTATCGAGACCCTGTCTGGCCACTCGGGTGCGGTCAACTGCGTAAGCTGGAACCCTACAAATCCACATATGCTTGCATCTGCGAGCGATGATCATACCATTCGCATATGGGGGCTAAAGAAAGCCACCGTTAAGCGAAGGGACGCAGGCAGCAGCAGCAGCAGCAATGGGATCCACATGAACGGCACCGCAAACGGCAACGGTTTGGTTCACCAGTGCAACGGCAGCCGCAGCAAGTGACAATGACATGCAGCGCTTTGCTTTCCTTCCTCCAGGAAGAACACCGTAGTCCAGCACCGGTGTAGGGGGGAGTGGAAAACCTGTTTGGTTTTATGCACCGCCCCCCCCCCCCCCCCC
>LR738715.1:548203705-548229333 GCA_902687465.1 Secale cereale | reverse complement strand
CCCCTGTTCCATCGTGTGTCACAATTGTCACATTTATTTCTCAATTCAAAATTCAAATATTGTTTGGCGCTTAAAATAGCTTTCTTTCTTCTAATTTTGTGATGGTTGTGACGGCACCGTGGTGATGATTCCACTTCATATCGTCCCTGATTTCCTCAATTCAATGTCAAACGAAGATAAGTTATGTAATGTGCACCGGGCACATCTTGTGAAACACGGGAAATCATAGGAATTCCATGCATTCTTATTCACAGGAACACTACCCTGGGAAATTCATTGCCAATGCCAACCAAAATGCGCCAAGAGCAGATCGATCAGAATTTTATGGGGCATGCTACGAGACCATCAGCTAATATTTTTAAAACGGTCGGGTTCTGATCTGCTAGATCTAATGTCATCAAGTGGTAACGTTAGCAACATAGGTAATGTTTGTGGCTGAGCTCAAGGAGGTGGCTGGATTACCTATGTTGCAATGAATTACAGTACCTAAGTTGCAACATAGGAGGCGGCACCAATAGTTGTGGCAGAGCTCGACGAGTGTCACGACCCGATCGTGGAGTGGATCGAGATCGGACAAATCACGTGAGCTCTTTGGTAGTCTTGGATAGCTTGAAGAGAATTAGGGTGAGGAATGAGAGAAGGGGCTGATGAACAAGAGAACACGAGGTGAGAAACCTTCAGAGTTCATTCATCTCCAAGCTGAACCCCTTTGGTGTTACAATGTGATACATATACTCCTCCTACTGGGCCCACACAAGGATGCCCCCTTGGTCCATCTTGTAGCCCACACACAGGTGCAAACCACATGGTGATAGCCCATACAGGGGGTGTTACAAGGAGGCGGCTGCTATGGCTGTTGTTGCTCCTCCAGGACGGTGGCGGCGTTGGACGGCTGCGACCCCATGTTGGCGGTTTGCTCCGTTTGGTGGTACAGTTAGTGGTGCGACAGCGCCACTCCGTCGAGCGCAGCAGCGACCTTCAACCCCGTCGCCCTTCCTCGCCGTAGGCCACCGAGGCAGCGACCGGATCCCACCCCTTTCCGCCATGCATCCACACTGCCCCTCCACACCCTCCCCCCCGCCGCTATAAAACCCGCCCTTCCTCGCCGCTGTCCGCACACCCGCCTCCCAGAGCTCTCTCGCCGCCGACCACCTTTCTTGCCCTCGGCGCCCTTTGCTCTCTCGCCCCCTCTCCTCCAATGGCCGAGCGTTTCCCTAGCGACGGAGCGGCGGCCAACGGCTTCGGCCGTCGCCATCTCCACGAGTGGGGGGTGCGCCTCCTCTACGAGGCGGACTACCCGTGCGCCGCCCGACATGCGCGTGCCGGGCTCGTGGAGGCTCAGCGCCGGAGGAGTCCCGGTGCCACCACCGCCCACTGGCACTGAACGCCGCGCCGAGATCGCGCGGATCCGGTCGGCGCTGCATCAGCCGAGGTACACCCTGACAGCAACAACCTGTGGACGGCATACTTCGAGCGCCGCCACGCCAGCCAGCTTGCATCCACGAACAGTGCTCCGGCGCTACGGGGGCGCCACAACTCCGACGACCACCGTCAGTGCTGGGGCGTCCCTGGGCGCATTCTCCACGCCGTCCTCGAGTACATCGAGGACGGCAACTCGCCGCGCATGGAGTACCTGGCACCGTCCTTCTCGCGCCGAAGCGCCAAGGCGCATGGCGGGCATGTCCTCCTCTTCCTCCGGCTCCCACTCCTCCGGCACGACGATGCCCCTCGCCGCCGTCAAGGACGAGCCCCAGGAGACGCCGGAGCTTCGGCGCAGCCGCGACGGTAGCCTCGTCATCAACGAGGGCCTCCGCCGCCAACCTTCCCCTCCTCCCCGCAGACCTTCGCCCGGCCAGGCCTAAGAAGGAGCCGGCGATGCCGCCCGTCGTCGTCAAGCAGGAGCACGTCAACATGGCCGCCGACCTCGAGACCGGCCTGAAATGGGCGCGAGACGACTACGTGTGGGATGAGATGGAGCGTCAGCACCTCGCCCTGGAGAAGATCGCCGCTCGGCGCCGCGACAGTGACGAGGACGGCGTCGTCATCCTCGACGCGAGCGACGAGGAGGCGTCGGCGCCACCCAACCCCATTCGCCTCGGCGACCCAGGACAGGACTGCAACAAGGACGGCGGTGTGCAAGACGCTAGCGATGACGACGACGCTAGCGACGACTACATGACCTTCTACAAGCTCCTCGGCATGTAGAAGGCTCGGACGACGGCGGCGGTGTAGTTTTTTAGGTTTCTACTTATGTCTTTTAATTCTGTACAAACATGAATGAAAAACCACATGAATTTCGTGTGAATTCATCGTCCATCTGTGTCATTTTCTTCAAATTTTGGCCAAACTACATTTCAAAAAATGGCGTTTGGGGGCCAACTTGGGATGGCGGGTGGGAATCCGACCGTCCCCACGGTGAAAATAGTGTCGGCTAGCCCCAGGAGTGCTATTTTAGTCCCCGGGGGCGCCGAACGCCTGAAGATGCTCTTAGGGGGTGTTTGGTTGCCCACATGCAACCCAACCAGGGCCACACGGGATGTGTGTGTCCTGTTTGGTTGGTTGGGTTGCATGCGATTCGTGGCCCGCACGAACCTTAAAGCAGGCTTGAGCCTGGCCCGGCGAAAACTGCCGAATCGGCAGTTTCTCGCGAGCCTGGCTCGACGCGGCCACACGTGCGAGGAGGTTGCATGCCTCGGGCAGCGTGAGAGACGGAGGGGATGTCTCATAACTGCCCTCCCACTCTCCTATCACCGCCCTCATTGTTCCCATGGCTAGCACGCCTCTCTAGCTCACCGCCCTCCTCTCATCTCCTTCGATGGCTATGCCTCGCCCACCGCTGCGCCGTCCTCTGAACCCCGTAGACTAGCGCATCGCCAGCATCCAAGAGCGTTGGGTGGCCAGGCTTCAGAACTCGGGCAGGGATCTGGCGTCGGCGCCGTGAGCGTCGTCCCCCATCTGCTGCCGGCTACCACGAGGGCTGACCAATGCGGTGTAGCGACCCGACCCAAATGGATCGAAGTCTCTGTGCTTAAGTGTCATCCCTGGATCGGTATGCTGACACACACAGTACTCGATGAATTATAACATAGTTCAATCACACACTTTATTACATCGAGGTCCTCAAAAGAGTATTATTACAATAATATGGCCAAAGGCCATCTGGATAAAATAACTGCGGAAGCATCAAAAGTAAAATGAGTCCATCAACTCCACGGCAAACTGAGTGCAGAACAACGACCTATCGCACCTTTACTCCTCGTCGGAAAACTCTGCAACATGAGACGTTGCAGCCGTGTAGGTCAGCACATGGAATATGCTGGCAATGTCACACCATAGAAATAATAATAAAGAAAAAGACTATCTCTATATGCAAATTTAGCTGGTGGAGGCTCTAAGTTTAATTTTTGCATAAAGCCAATTTTTACCCTACAACAAAGGAATACATTTTTATTTACTACTAAGTTAAAAAAATGCCATTATTGAGAAGGTTCCTCCAACTCAATCCCAAAATTCTCAAGTTATTAGTAACCCAATAATTTCATTAAGAAGAGTGATGAGATCAACCAATAGTTCACTTCCAGATACTCAAGTTGTCCATAACCGGGGACACGGCTAATCATGATTAGTTTGTACACTCTGCAGAGGTTTGCGCACTTTTCCCCACAAGACTCGACCACCTCCATGATCGGAAGATCGAGACATAGTCTTTCTGAAGTATTTCCTCCAAACCCTGGGTAGACCGGTACACCTACTTTCCCCTACATCAGCTAGTCTACCACGGAAAGAGGTCACACAACTTACTCAACTATGCCAGAGCCCATAATGGCTTGTGGCTGCACACGGAAGTCTCTAGGCATGAAATATCTTATGATCCCTTTGAGCCTGGGTGGCGGACCTAGGGTAATCACACGGGTACTCCGGGATTCCCCTTGGGCAAGCACTGGTTTCTCCAGGTGCCCCAAACAATCCACCCAGATGTGTATTAAAGTTGCCACCTTATGTTGTCCCAAAATTATTATCTCTCACAACTTGCATGTATCACACATACCAATCCCCGTCTACGAGCATGGCTAAGCAATATATGACATAACGAATATTCCCGGGGTGATAAAAGGTCATAGGTTCCTACCACATAAACTACAAAGCATAACCACATGTTCCCAATCCTACTCATGCAATCTTTGAGGGTGAAACTAATGCATAGTAAAAACTAGGTATTGAAAATTATGATCAAAGTGTGAACTTGCCTTGCTGACGTTCGTTGAACACTAAAGATTCGTAGTAGCAAGCTTCGCACTCCGGATGATCTAGCGTAAGCAAGCAATAACATACATAAGCATACAAGCAAAGATCCAAAAAGAAAACAAATAAAAGACTTCGAAAACTCCAAAAAGACCAAAATAAAGTTTCTGTACAGAATATAATTTTCACAGCAACAAAAATAAATGGTTTTTGTTTTAACAGAAGGTACATGTCGCAAGTTTCGATTTGCAAAAAGAATCACCCAAAACGGAGTTACGAAACTCAAATTATGGCCTAATGAAGTTTGAATTCAGATCTGCTTGAATTGAAATTTTAAAATTTTCAAAAATATATTTCGTTAGGTCCTCTAGATAGAGGATATCTCTATGAAACCGTAGGAAAAAGAATCAACTAAATCGGATCTATAGACTAAAAAATATACTAGAAATAAGATTTGCTATAGAGTCTGAGATTAGAAAAATTACTGAAAAAAAACAAAAATTCGGCCAGAGACAAGTGGCGCTTTCTGATTGGTTTGCTGCGGTTTTGGAGAGGACGTTCGCTAACTAAAGGTTTCGGTAGCATCGGCTTATTAAAAAAAACTGACCCTCCGATTCGAACTAAACCAGAAAAAAAACGATAAAAAAAACAAAACGTTTTTTTAACTGAACGAACATGATGTACGTTCAACTTACAGAGAAGAAAAAGCGTGGGGGAGGCGCTCGGGCTCCGGCGAGGCGGCGGCTCCGGCGATCGTGGGCGGAGGCGGAGATGTCTAGGAGTTGTGGTGGAGACTGGCTCGTCCGTTGGTGGAGTAGGTGTTGATCGGAGACGACGAACGGCGACGGAACAAAGCGGCAAAGCTTGGTGCTCCGGGTGCTCTGATGAAGACAAGGAGGTTGGTGCAGTGGCTGTAGATGGAGAGGGATCACAAAATCTTGTCAAAACGATGATAGGGATCAAGAGAAGTCGGAACCCAAAAGGATAGGGCTCGGGATGGCTCACCGGCGTCGGAAACTGACGATGAACTGGAGCTTCTGCTGCGAGATTGGAACGTCGAGTACGTGTTGTAGGGGTGGACTTGGCGAGGGATTTTCGTCTGAATCGGTCGAGGAGGGTCGTGGCTATTTATAGGACATCTTCCTTGGAAGTGAAACGGACTGAAGAATTGATTTCCATGAATTGGAAACGAAGGGACATAGGAAGTGAAGTACGCATACGTTTCTCTGTTGTCCGTTCGTGGAAGGGGAAGAAGAAGAGATGGGGTGGGGTCCAAGTGTCGGGGGGAGAGAAAAAAGAAAAAAAAATAGAGAGAGAGGAGTTACGTGAGAGATGCGGCGGCGCTAGCTAGCGCTAGGGTTGGACGCGAGCGCTCGCCTTGCTGCTGCCTTCGTTGCTTGTGCTAGCCTCGCTGCTGGGCTTGGGCCAGTTGGCCTGGCCTGACGGCTCTTTTTTTTTTTGACAGCGAGATAAAAAAAATTAAAGATAGAAAATAAAAATATTTTAATATAGGACATATATATAGCAAAAAAATTCAAAAAAATAAATCCTACAAGATGAACTATTTTTCAGAGGCTAAATAAAAACTTTATAAAAAATATTTTTTTCTAAAAATCCAAATGAAACTCAAATTTGAATTCAAAACTTTAGGCATTGTTTTCTTCTGACTTTTTGGAGTGTCATGTTCGCTCCTCTCATACTTTTAAACAACTATCTCGCCAGGGATTTTTGAAATATATTTCAATTGCCAAGTAGAATTCAAAGTCCGATAAAATTCATATGCCTCTGAAATTTCCAAATGGCACTCAAATAAAAAAATGCATAGATGCTTAGCTAATAATTGTAAAACATTCCAAATTGAAAATTTGGGATGTTACAAACCTACCCCCCTTAAGATGAATCTCGCCCTCGAGATTCGGGTTGGCTAGCAAAAAGGTGTGGGTGATCTTGTCGAAGATCTTCTTCGCGTTCCCAGGTGGCTTCTTCCTCAGTATGATGACTCCACTGAACCTTACAAAACTTGATGACCTTGCTGCGGGTAACCCTGCTTGTTGTTTCGAGAATCTTGACGGGCTTCTCCTCATAGGTCAGATCACTATCCAACTGTATGGCTTCTAGTGGCACTGTATCTCTCAAAGGAATATCAGCCATCTCTGCATGGTACTTCTTCAACTGGGAAACGTGAAACACATCATGAACTCCTAACAAGGCTTCGGGTAACTCCAACTGATATGCAACTTCTCCTCTGCGTTCTAAAATTTTGTATGGCCCCACAAATCGTGGTGCTAGTTTGCCTTTAACTCCAAACCGTTTAACTCCTCGAAGTGGAGACACACGAAGATATGCTCTATCTCCGACTTCATAAGTTACTTCCTTGCGTTTAGTATCGGCATAACTCTTCTGTCTGGATTGGGCTATCTTAAGTCTGTCACGGATCAACTTGACTTTCTCCTCTGAATCTTTAATTAAATCTAGTCCGAATAATTTACGGTCTCCAACTTCATCCCACATTAATGGTGTCTTGCACCTCCTTCCGTACAAAGCTTCGAAAGGGGCCATCTTCAAACTAGCTTGATAGCTGTTGTTATATGAGAATTCTGCGTATGGCAAATTATCGTCCCAACTAGATCCATAATCTAGCGCACAAGCTCTCAACATGTCCTCCAGAATCTGATTGACTCTCTCGGTCTGCCCATCTGTCTGCGGATGAAAGGCTGTACTGAACTCTAGCCTGGTACCCAAAGTTTCGTGTAACTGATGCCAAAACTTTGAGGTAAATTGTGTTCCTCTATCTGATACGATGGTCCTCGGAACTCCATGCAGACATACGATCTTGGTCATATATATCTTGGCCAACTTAGCACATGTATATGTGGTTTTCACGGGGATGAAGTGAGCTACCTTGGTCAAGCGATCAACTACTACCCAAATAGAATCATAGCCTGATCGGGTCTTGGGTAATCATGTAATGAAGTCCATGCCAAGCTTGTCCCACTTCCAATCCGGTATCGGCAAAGGCTGAAGTAATCCTGCTGGCCCTTTGACATACATCACATACTGCGACATACTCGGCAATATCCTTTTTCATACCTGTCCACCAGAAACTTTCCTTCAAGTCCAAATACATCTTGGTGTTTCCTGGGTGTATCGAATAAGGCGAATCATGAGCCTCCTGAAGAATCAACTTCCTGATCTCTGTGTCATTTGGCACATAAATACGCTGCTCAAACCATAAGGTTCCGTGTTCATCCTCACGAAATCCTTCTGCCTTTCCTTGGTTCATCCTTTCCTTTATTTCTGCAATACCTTTGTCTAACTTCTGGGCTTCTCGGATCTTTCCCAACAAGGTGGATTGAATTTCCATTGCGGTAACAAAACCTCATGGTACTATCTCCTATCGGAGATCTCTGAGATCATCAATTAACTCTTGAGGTAATCCTCCTGTTGTGAGGGTATTGACATAACTCTTGCGGCTCAATGCATCTGCCACAACATTGGCCTTTCCTGGGTGATAGTGCAATTTCATGTCATAATCCTTTATGAGCTCCAACCATCTTCTCTGCCTGAGGTTCAACTCCTTTTGCGTGAAAATGTATTTCAAACTCTTGTGATCCGTGTAAACATCACAATGATTTCCAATAATAAAATGCCTCCAGGTCTTGAGTGCATGCACTACGGCTGCTAACTCCAAATCATGCGTGGCATAATTCCGCTCATGGGGTCGAAGTTGACGTGAGGCATATGAAACAACTCTTCCTTCTTGCATAAGAACACCTCCAAGTCCCTGACGAGAAGCGTCGCAATATACCTGAAAATCCTTGCGTATATTCGGAAGAATTAGTACTGGGGCTGTGACCAAACGTTTCTTCAACTCCTGAAAACTGGCCTCACATTCCTCGGTCCAATTAAACTTGGTGTCTTTCTTTAATAACTCTGTCATGGGCTTTGCGATCTTGGAGAAATTCTCAATAAATCTTCGGTAATATCCTGCAAGTCCAAGGAAACTGCGAATCTCTCCGACTGAGGTGGGTGCCTTCCATTCGGTGACGGCTTCAACTTTCAAAGGATCCACTGCTATTCCTTCCCCTGATATAACATGTCCGAGAAATCCAACTTCCTTCAAGCAGAATTCACACTTGCTGAACTTTGCATATAACTGATGTTCCCTGAGCTTCTCAAGAACCAAGCGCAAATGGTCCTTGTGTTCTTCTTCATTCTTCGAGTAAATCAATATGTCATCAATGAATACCACAACAAACTTATCCAAGAACTCCATGAATACCTTATTCATCATATTCATAAAATAGGCAGGGGCATTAGTCAAACCAAAAGACATGACTGTATACTCATAAAGCCCATATCTCGTGGTAAAGGCTGTCTTGGGTATATCCTATTCTCGAATCTTCAGCTGGTGATATCCAGATCGAAGATCGATTTTTGAGAAAACTTTTGCTCCTTGTAGCTGGTCAAACAAATCATTAATCATCGGCAGAGGGTACTTGTTCTTGATCGTCACCTCATTCAACGCACGGTAATCCACAACCATTCTCAAGGATCCATCCTTCTTCTCAACTAGAAGCACTGGGGCTCCCCAAGGTGATGAACTCGATCGAATATAACCTTTCTCCAATAATTCCTTAATCTGCTTCTTAATTTCCTCCAGATCATTTGCGGGCATCCGGTACGGTTTAGAGTGGATGAGAAATTTGAATAGAATAAGGGCCTAGTGAGAGAAATCACTACCCATATGCTTATGATAGCAAGAAAATTTGAAATCAAGCAATTCACACAGATCACACCACACAAGCAAAACCTACAGGTAAGGTCATATCCACAAGAGATATGATCTCTTCATACTACCGCAATCTATCGTTGGACTCCATTTGGTACTGGTGGTCTGAACTAAATCTTCTCAAATCAAAGTCAACTCTAGCTTCTTCTTCTTCGTCAATGATGTCTTCATGGGTCTTGGTCTCATTAGCTGAGCAACTTGGTCATGGGGTTCAACAACTATCGAATTGAAATAGAGAAGAGATAGAAATGAATAAAGAAGAGTACAGACCAACGGATATATAAGGAAGTGGTAAAATAGAGTTTTCTTCCTATGGTTTTCCATTTCCTAGTGGTCGCGTCCTACAGTCAGCGTGTGCTCTGATACCATCTTGTAGCGATCCGACCCAAATGGATCGAAGTCTCTGTGCTTAAGTGTCATCCCTGGATCGGTATGCTGACACACACAGTACTCGATGAATTATAACAGAGTTCAATCACACACTTTATTACATCGAGGTCCTCAAAAGAGTATTATTACAATAATATGGCCAAAGGCCATCTGGATAAAATAACTGCGGAAGCATCAAAAGTAAAATGAGTCCATCAACTCCACGGCAAACTGAGTGCAGAACAACGACCTATCGCACCTTTACTCCTCGTCGGAAAACTCTGCAACATGAGACGTTGCAGCCGTGTAGGTCAGCACATGGAATATGCTGGCAATGTCACACCATAGAAATAATAATAAAGAAAAAGACTATCTCTATATGCAAATTTAGCTGGTGGAGGCTCTAAGTTTAATTTTTGCATAAAGCCAATTTTTACCCTACAACAAAGGAATACATTTTTATTTACTACTAAGTTAAAAAAATGCCATTATTGAGAAGGTTCCTCCAACTCAATCCCAAAATTCTCAAGTTATTAGTAACCCAATAATTTCATTAAGAAGAGTGATGAGATCAACCAATAATTCACTTCCAGATACTCAAGTTGTCCATAACCGGGGACACGGCTAATCATGATTAGTTTGTACACTCTGCAGAGGTTTGCGCACTTTTCCCCACAAGACTCGACCACCTCCATGATCGGAAGATCGAGACATAGTCTTTCTGAAGTATTTCCTCCAAACCCTGGGTAGACCGGTACACCTACTTTCCCCTACATCAGCTAGTCTACCACGGAAAGAGGTCACACAACTTACTCAACTATGCCAGAGCCCATAATGGCTTGTGGCTGCACACGGAAGTCTCTAGGCATGAAATATCTTATGATCCCTTTGAGCCTGGGTGGCGGACCTAGGGTAATCACACGGGTACTCCGGGATTCCCCTTGGGCAAGCACTGGTTTCTCCAGGTGCCCCAAACAATCCACCCAGATGTGTATTAAAGTTGCCACCTTATGTTGTCCCAAAATTATTATCTCTCGCAACTTGCATGTATCACACATACCAATCCCCGTCTACGAGCATGGCTAAGCAATATATGACATAACGAATATTCCCGGGGTGATAAAAGGTCATAGGTTCCTACCACATAAACTACAAAGCATAACCACATGTTCCCAATCCTACTCATGCAATCTTTGAGGGTGAAACTAATGCATAGTAAAAACTGGGTATTGAAAATTATGATCAAAGTGTGAACTTGCCTTGCTGACGTTCGTTGAACACTAAAGATTCGTAGTAGCAAGCTTCGCACTCCGGATGATCTAGCGTAAGCAAGCAATAACATACATAAGCATACAAGCAAAGATCCAAAAAGAAAACAAATAAAAGACTTCGAAAACTCCAAAAAGACCAAAATAAAGTTTCTGTACAGAATATAATTTTCACAGCAACAAAAATAAATGGTTTTTGTTTTAACAGAAGGTACATGTCGCAAGTTTCGATTTGCAAAAAGAATCACCCAAAACGGAGTTACGAAACTCAAATTATGGCCTAATGAAGTTTGAATTCAGATCTGCTTGAATTGAAATTTTAAAATTTTCAAAAATATATTTCGTTAGGTTCTCTAGATAGAGGATATTTCTATGAAACCGTAGGAAAAAGA
This sequence comes from Secale cereale, assembly GCA_902687465.1. Taxonomy (NCBI): domain Eukaryota; kingdom Viridiplantae; phylum Streptophyta; class Magnoliopsida; order Poales; family Poaceae; genus Secale; species Secale cereale. The sequence goes on along the minus strand of LR738715.1, from coordinate 548,218,270 downwards.
ATCAACTAAATCGGATCTATAGACTAAAAGATATACTAGAAATAAGATTTGCTATAGAGTCTGAGATTAGAAAAATTACTGAAAAAAAACAAAAAATCGGCCAGAGGCAAGTGGCGCTTTCTGATTGGTTTGCTGCGGTTTTGGAGAGGACGTTCGCTAACTAAAGGTTTCGGTAGCATCGGCTTATTAAAAAAAAACTGACCCTCCGGTTCGAACTAAACCAGAAAAAAACGATAAAAAAAACAAAACGTTTTTTTAACTGAACGAACATGATGTACGTTCAACTTACAGAGAAGAAAAAGCGTGGGGGAGGCGCTCGGGCTCCGGCGAGGCGGCGGCTCCGGCGATCGTGGGCGGAGGCGGAGATGTCTAGGAGTTGTGGTGGAGACTGGCTCGTCCATTGGTGGAGTAGGTGTTGATCGGAGACGACGAACGGCGACGGAACGAAGCGGCAAAGCTTGGTGCTCCGGGTGCTCTGATGAAGACAAGGAGGTTGGTGCAGTGGCTGTAGATGGAGAGGGATCACAAAATCTTGTCAAAACGATGATAGGGATCAAGAGAAGTCGGAACCCAAAAGGATAGGGCTCGGGATGGCTCACCGGCGTCGGAAACTGACGATGAACTGGAGCTTCTGCTGCGAGATTGGAACGTCGAGTACGTGTTGTAGGGGTGGACTTGGCGAGGGATTTTCGTCTGAATCGGTCGAGGAGGGTCGTGGCTATTTATAGGACATCTTCCTTGGAAGTGAAACGGACTGGAGAATTGATTTCCATGAATTGGAAACGAAGGGACATAGGAAGTGAAGTACGCATACGTTTCTCTGTTGTCCGTTCGTGGAAGGGGAAGAAGAAGAGATGGGGTGGGGTCCAAGTGTCGGGGGGAGAGAAAAAAGAAAAAAAAATAGAGAGAGAGGAGTTACGTGAGAGATGCGGCGGCGCTAGCTAGCGCTAGGGTTGGACGCGAGCGCTCGCCTTGCTGCTGCCTTCGTTGCTTGTGCTAGCCTCGCTGCTGGGCTTGGGCCAGTTGGCCTGGCCTGGCGGCTCTTTTTTTTTTGATAGCGAGATAAAAAAAATTAAAGATAGAAAATAAAAATATTTTAATATAGGACATATATATAGCAAAAAAATTCAAAAAAATAAATCCTACAAGATGAACTATTTTTCAGAGGCTAAATAAAAACTTTATAAAAAATATTTTTTTTCTAAAAATCCAAATGAAACTCAAATTTGAATTCAAAACTTTAGGCATTGTTTTCTTCTGACTTTTTGGAGTGTCATGTTCGCTCCTCTCATACTTTTAAACAAGTATCTCGCCAGGGATTTTTGAAATATATTTCAATTGCCAAGTAGAATTCAAAGTCCGATAAAATTCATATGCCTTTGAAATTTCCAAATGACACTCAAATAAAAAAATGCATAGATGCTTAGCTAATAATTGTAAAACATTCCAAATTGAAAATTTGGGATGTTACATGCGGTGTCGGTCGTTCCTGCTCCGTCGCCGTTTCTGAACCTTGTGGTCGTGGGCTCGGCGCCGGCCCCGTCCACGGAGCCGCCACTTCTTGGGACCCCATTGGGTAGGGGGGTTTTCTTGACCCCCGTCCAAGGGTTTTCTCCTGTCAGCGCGCCGTCCTCCTCGACCTTCGGCGTGGCCGTGAACACGGGGCCGATGCCGCCGGCCGTCGCCAGGGCCGGCTCCTCCTCTGCTCTGCCACCTCTCTCCTTCCCGCCAGGGTTTTCACCCCGGCCTCGGTTCGCTGCGACTGCGCAAGCTCCGGAGAGTCAAAGAATCCCCAATGCTTGCTTGTAGATGTAGATTAGGCTTTTTTCTTAGGCATGTGCTAGTACTTAGTGGATTCGATATGATTAGATAGGATTCGAGTAGATCCGATTCGATGCGATCCCAATCGAATCGAATCCGATCGATTTGTTCTTGTTTGCTAGAGTGTGTGTTCTAGGATAATGTTCTTCTGCTAGTGCTTTCCTAGGATCTGTGTTCATGCTAGTGTGCTTTGATAGGATATGTGTTCATGCAAATGGCATGTTCATGTTCAAGCTAGGATCATATTCATCTTCCTGTTCATATTGCTACATACATGTTCAAGCTAGGGTTTGTGTTGCATGCTCTAGATTGTTATACGTGCATGTAGTGGGACCATTTTAGGATGATGTCAAATGTGCATGGGTGCACATGGGTGCTATTTTTAGATGTTTCCATGCTTAGGATAGTGCATTGATGAGTGGCAGTTGCGGAAGACCAGATGCCACCGATAAGTGGCATTTGCTCATGGGCAACTACCACTGATCAGTGCCACTTGCTCTTGGGCAAGTCCCCTGATCAGTGGCACTTGCTGTTGAGCAAGTGCCATTGATCAATGGCACTTTCCCAAGAGCAAATGGCACTAACCAGTGGCATTTGCCCAAGAGCAAGTGCCATTGATAAGTGGCATTTGGCAAAGAGTTTGTGCACCGATCAGTGGCATTAGCTCTTGGGAAAATGTCTCTGATCAGTGCCATTTGTTGTAGTGGTAGTGCAACTGATCAGTGGCATTTGCAGAAGAGCTAATGCCACCGATCAGTGGTTGTTCATTTTGCAAGCACCTCTAATACTTGTCATCTTACCTGACAAGATATTGAACAGTGTCTGGGACATGACGGGTGGAGGAGCTCAGGTGGTGGTCGGAGCTGAGGGTGTCGAGGATCTCATCCCCACAAACAGGGGCTCAAGAGGGTGGACCTGCCTGGCAGGGTCGCCTTCATGAGCTTGCCTCGTTCAAGGGGAAGATCTCCCAAGACCGGCCACGAGGAGGGCGCCTGGGAGCGCTGCACTTCTACCAGCAGATCAAGGACGCCGAAGACCTCGCCATGCTCGTCATCCTTCGCAAGTTTGTGGAGGTGATGAATGAGTGGTTGGTCATCAAACGGATCTCGCGTGTGGTCAGGCTGTCGGCGAACAAGTGGTGTGAGTTCTGGGTGCAGGTCCAGAACTTCAAGGGGCACATGGTGCTTGGCCGGGGCTGGAACTACTTCTGCCGCCACCAGATCTTCCCCGATGACCTCCTCGTTCTGCGCAACTCAGGACTCGGCATGAAGGTCCAAATCTACAACCATGACTCCTCGATCATGTGCGGGGTTCGTTGCAGCAAGCACAACTACATTGGTGACATTGAGCATGCAATATAGTTAACTTAGGTGTTAGTGTTTGTAACACCCCCAGTGTCATGCTATAGTAACCTCATCCTACTGATGCCATGTCACCAGGCTTGATAAGCTAAATTGCCACTTGATCGAACTCAAAGTCAAATTAAGGTTTGAAATTCAAGTCAAATTATTACTTCTTCAAACTGCAAAACTAAATAGTTCATACTTTCACAAATAATACATTTATGGTATACTACTCTACTCTCTCCGGTTGGTGCAAGATGGTGGTTTCCAAAAGATGCTAGTCTTCGATAGGACTAGCTTCTCCCTCTCTTATTCTAGCATTCTGCAGTTTAGTCCATAGATACTACCCTTTTTCATTGATATCGATGCATATGTAGTGTAGATCCTTGCTTGCGAGTACTTTGGATGAGTACTCATGGTTGCTTTGCTCCCTCTTTTCCCCATTTTTCCTTCCTTCTCGGTTGATGCAACCAAATGGCAGAGCCGAGGAGCCAGATGCCACCACTGACAACTACTACTACCCCGATGGAGGCTACTACTACATGGAGACCGTCGACGACCAGGAGTAGTTAGGAGGCTCACAGGCAGGAGGCCTTGACTTTTCGATTGTTGTTACTTTTGTGCTAGCTTTCTTGAGGCAAACTTGTTTAACTCATGTCTGTACTCAGATAATGTTGCTTCCGCTGACTCGTTTGTATTCGAGCTTATGTATTCGAGCCCTCGAGGCCCCTGGCTTGTAATATAAAGCTTGTATTATTTTATTTGTGCCTAGAGTTGTGTTGTGATATCTTCCCGTGAGTCCCTGATCTTGGTCGTACACATTTGCGTGCATGATTAGTGTACGGGAAAATCAGGGATGTCATAAGTTGGTATCAGAGTCGACTGCCTGTAGGAATCCCCCTTTCCAACTCCTTGTCCGAAGTCGAGTCTAGTCACTACAAAACTTTTACTAACATGGTTGTGTGTCTTACGGGACCAAGTCTGTAATGCCCAGGATGGGACTATACCTCCTACGTGTCGAGGCACGACTTAAAGGTATAAGCCCATCCTAGAATGATCTCAAGTTTGGTATCTTTGCACGACTCATGTAAAAGAGGGATTAAATTGCAAAAAAAAAAAGATAGTTGGCTTACACTCGCCACTTCACACAATACATTACATAAACAATCATCATTCAAAACATCACAACCCGACTACGGGTAAGATCCAAAAGAAAGATACCAAAACAGCATAAAACCACAGGTCAGGATCGAATCCTAGTAGAAACCACTACTGAACATCGAAACGTCACAAGCAAACAGCCACACTCTTCATCGAGCTCCCAGTGAAGCACTTGATCCAACTCCTGCATCGAGCTCGGCTGAACCTGCATCTGGTGTGGTGAAGTAACTGTGAGCCACAGAGGACTCAGCAATCCCGTTCCCGGGTAACAAGACTATTTAAGCCTTGGGTGTGGACAAGGCTGAAGAAAAGAATATGAGGTGAAGGAACAAACAAGAGTCTGCAGCAGCAACTAGCACTAACTTACGTAAAAGAGAGCGAGAAGAGAAGTGCATCGGTCGAAATATGATCACGAAGTGATCCTAACTAAAGCCGATCAAACATAACCCCACCGTGTTCAACTTCCGAATCCCTATTCGGAAATTGTCAGTCACGGTACACACGCTGGTAGTGTATTGAATCATTGTGTCAAGTTATCTACAACCGGAATTAACAAGCTCCCATCTGCCACATAACCGCGGGCACGGCTTTCGAAAGTTCAAACCCTGCAGGGGTGTTCCAACTTGGCCCATCACAAGCCCACGATCCGCGAAGTCGCAACTCCATAGGTGGGAAGACCCGAGTATTCTCGGAATCCCGTGCTCAAGTTAAACCGAACTAAGGTAAGGCTAATCCAGCAAATCCTCCCGGCGTGTCGACACCCTGATAGTAGCCGCGCGTATCTAGGTCTCAGGACACGACCGGATGGGCGATTCTACGGGTGGATACCAAATACCTCGGGTTGCCCCAAGGCGGCCCCGCAGAACCCCCGTTTGGGACCAACACCATCGGCACTGGCCCCCCTGCTATGTAGAAATAAAGGATCCTCGAGGGAGCGACCCTCTATGCAAATTTAATTAAATAATTAAGTTGTTATTATGGGCAAATAGTACCAAATGTTGGGACTTGCTGGAAAAGACTTAGCACTTAGCGGTTTATCAAGGGGGTCCCATACACCCCAACCGTGTTAGGAACGCAAAAATCAAGGAACATAACACCGGCTTATACGGATCCTAACGGCATGAGTGGAACAAAACACCAAGCAAAAAGGCTTAGCCTTCCACCCTGCCAGTATATAGATGATTTCATTTATAAGCATTTATATAGTGTGATATAACCCAACCAAAACTTCAACATGAAGCAAGCATCTTCAATCTTCACCTGCAACTAACAATGCTATAAGAGGGGCTGAGCGAAGCGTACTTATAGCCAAGCAACGGTTTGCGTAGGTAGGGTGGTTAAACATGGCAATGGTTACAAGTAGGAGGCTGACAGGAAAGACATGGGCATCGAGGCAAAGCTATAGATCGAGACTACTAGCAATAGGCAAAAATAGTAATGGTATCCGGGTTCGGTCATCTTGCCTGGGATTCCACAAGGGAGAAGAACGGATCCAAGAAGAAGACGGAGCAACAGACGAGCGGATCCTCACAACTCCGGAACGAAACCGAAGCTAACAAAAGAAGCAACCGGAAAGAAGCAAAACAACACGGTAAACACACAAACATCAACATGGCATACGATGCACAAGCAAGCATGATGCATGTCCGGTTTAATTATGCATGGCATGGCAAGTGCACAAACAAATACTACAAGTTAAGCGGAGCGCAATATGCAACGAGTTGCATATTGACGAAACACCACAATTAATTATTTAGTTGACTCTCATTATTTACAAGACAAGATTAAATGTTTTAGCATGGCAAGAGGTGAAGCAAAAATAAAACTACACTATTAGGCAATTTAAATGAGGCCGGAGAATAACAACAACATGTCCGGAAAATCCTCATGAGCATGTTTACTAATTATAAGCAAACAACAATTCACACATATTATTGTTGTTAACATGATGCGGATGACATGAACAAGTTTATGCAAGTTTTTATTAAAAGGTTGACTTAAGAGAGATATGAAGCATTTGTCACCGTGGTGGAAAGAAAGAGGGTGCCACGGCAACGATTCCGAAAATGATGCCACGGCAACATATCGGTACCGGTAACTCATTGAGAGTCCGATGCAAAAGGTAAGAGGGCATGAGCGAGTCAAACGAGATGAAAGAGGTGGGGCGATCCCGTTACCGGGTTCCCACGAGTCGGTGACGAGGCAACCGAGGAACATGACAAGAGGTGAAACGGGCACGAAGCACACACGGGAGACATTTCACACCACAACAAGCAAGCACGGGTCACGTCTCGGGGTTATACCTTCGAAGCGTGCGTTTCGGGGCGGTTCGAGACGTAGAGGAAGGAGTCGTTCACGTCGGAGAGGAAGTAGCCGTTCCGTAGAGGGAAGTAGTCGTTCTCGCAACTCGTAGAGGAAGTAGTGGTTCACGTCATCGTGTCGTGGTACTTGGCGAATTCCTCGTTTCCGGGCGACGGTAGTGGTACTCGCGGTCGACGGTAGACGTTCGGGCGACGGTAGGGGTACTTGGTGCGTCTCCGAGACGGTAGTTGTTCACGTTTCCGTAGCCGTTCGGTCGTCGTGGTACTTGCGACGTCGGGGTACTTGGCGATTCCGGCGACGGTAGTGGTAGTAGTGGTACTTGTTGAGTCGGTCGTCGTGTAGGCGTTCATGTAGTCGTACTCGAGCTCGTAGCCGTTCAACGTCACGTGTAGAGGTACTTGAGGGTTCTCGAACTCGCGTCGTAGTTGTACAAGGTCCAAAAGTAGAAACACTTACTGCTCCAAGGTTACTTGAGAAAACAAACATGAACAGTAACAGAAACAACAAAACAAAAAAAAAACAAAAAAAAGGAAAAGGGTTGCACGGAGGAGGCAGCAGCCGCTGCTGTCGAGGAGACAAGGGCCGGGCGATGCGGCTGCGCGGCTGCCTGAAGACGCCGCACGGGACGGCGCTGGAAGGAAGGCGTCGGGGGGCCGCGGCCTTGCTGCGAGGAAGGGCGCTGGAGGACGGCCGGCGCTCGCACTGGAGGACGGAGGGAGGCCATCCGCTCGGGCCTGCGGCGACCTGGAGGAGAGCGCGGCGGGGTCGGGCTCCTGGCCTTGGCGCTGGAGACGCGGAAGGATGCTGCGAGCGTCCTGCATCGGGGCGACGCCGGGCTCCTGGCTGGAGCCTGGCCCGGGCGCTCGGGATGGAGTGCGGGCTCCAGGCGAGAGGAGGGCTGAAGAGGGGAAGCCGCGGGGCTCTCGCGCGATGAGGAGAAGGGAGGCCTCGGCCGGTGCTGCACGGGACGAGAGGGAGGCGGTCAGCGCTTGGGAAGTCGCGGCTGGAGGCGTCGCTCGCGGGCGATGGAGGGCGGAGCCTGGCTCCTGGCGCTCGACGGAGGAACGAACGGGGCGAGGAGGCGGGGACGTCGGGCGATGGGGCTCCTTGCCTCGCGACGGGAAGAGGCCCGGGCTGCGGGGCCTCCTGGCGAAGGGGAAGAGGCCTCAGGGCCTGGGGCTCCTGGCGCTGGAGTAGATCGGGCGCGAGAGGCAGCTCGGGGCGAAGGGAAGAAAAAACGGGATCCTGTTTCGTTCGAGAGAGAGAGAGGAGATCGAGGGAAAAGGAGAGAGTGGCGGCGCCGCACGAGGGGGAGAGGGAGCGAGGAGAGGCTGCGGGAGGTGAGCGCTAGGGTTCGGTGCGGCCGGAGTGGGCTGAAGCGGTTGGGCCTAGAGGGAGGAGGAGGCCCAAAGGAGGGAGAGGAGGCCCAGACTGCACCTTTTGAATAAAACTGCTGTTGCTTTTTAACAAAAACAGAAAAACAAAAGAGGGAAAAGAAGCAAAGAGGAGTTAGGAAAAGACTTAGGGCAAGGGGTAAAAATCCTTGGACTCACAAAAATGTCAGGGATTTAATAAAATAGAGGAGGGTTTTTTGGAAGAACCTCGAACAACGGAAAAGAATTAAGACAAGGTTTTTTGGAAGAAAACTTGAAGGGAAAAAGACATGGGGAAATATGCAAGTGTGTTACGGTGAATTCCAACAAAGGGAATATTTTAAATATAGCTCCTTAAATAATGAGAGGCTTTTATATGTTATAAAGAGAAGACACCTTCCCTCGATTTAAATGGACCGACGGTCCACACGATTTATTTAAGTTGAGATGCAAAGATAAAATATGACATGATGCAATGCAAAAAAATAAATAACACAAGCACAATGCAACCCACGGGAGGACCCGGAACATCTGGAATCTTCGGGAAGCTTCTGGAATCTTCTGGGACGTCGGTCTCGGGCGTCACAACTCTCCCACACTAACAGAGAATCTCGACCCGAGATCCTAGAGATATCACCGGGTAAAAACGGAAGAGGAAGAGGTAAAACAAAGTTGCTTCTTCGACAGACGAGTGAAACCAAAGAACCTTGAGAGGTTGGCCAAAATAAAGAAGAAAACAACAGAGATGAACGAAGTTGAAACACTCCGTTGGAAAAGAGGAACTAGGAGCATTATGAGAACCTTGAGAGGTTGAAAGACATGAAACAAGAGCTTACGAACCACAAGAATAAGAAACCACAATGGTATGGCCAAGGAATAAGAATGACAGAATTTGGACAGCACTCCGTCTGAAAATGGAAGGAATTGAACAAGAACTTTAGAAGATGGATGATAGTTGATGAAATCAACAACATATTGCCTCCGGAACAATTAAAAGAATGGCACAAGGTGTAAGAAAGTTTCAGACAGCACTCCGGTTAAAGATAGGCAAAACTAGATAGATGATGGAACTAGAATGAAGAATACAACACTCCGGTTAAAATGATAAACAAGGGTAAGAACATGATCCTATAAAAACGAGATGATGGTTAAAGAGAGTAATATCAGAATGCCTCCGGAATCAAAGAATAGCATAGGTCGTTGGAAAGAAAAGAACGGAGAAGAAAAAGACAACTTCTCTCAAAATGAAATTTGAAAGAGCATCCTTACGAAGAAGGGTTGAACGGAGTTGTTGGAAAATCAACAACGAAAGAATAAGCTTGAAGTGGGCTTATGGAAAACATCTCAAAATTATGAGGTGACAACCAGCCACTAACTTAAACAATTGATTGGATTGAGATCAACAAGGAGATGAAAAACTTATTTCGCCGGAATGATAAATGAAGAACTTGGGTCATTTATAAGCACCATAATTGCAACAATCCTTAGGGAAAGCTTTAGGTGAAATACAACCCAAGATAACTCCAATGAATAAATTGAATGGTTGGAAAGATCTCCTGAACAAGGACAATGATGGGTTTAAATATCTCATTCTTGACAACTCGTGAATCATGAAACATGAAGGAATTGTCAAAATGACATAACCCCATCTGAAAAGATAAGGTAGAAGGAATTGCACTTGGAAAGCATGATGAAGAATGCTTGAGCTCCAACAAGAATCTTGATGAAAACTTCAAGGATGAATTAAAATATGATGAACCACCATGAAGAACTCCGGTATTGAAAGCATGAGAAGTGAAAGGTGAAAAGAATAAGATTGAAGGCCTGCGGTGAATTAGATGAAGTTGAAATGATAATTGAAATAACTTGAAGCTCCGGAAACAAGATGAACAACTTAGAAGCGAGAATATGATATGATGAACAAGCTCCAGACAAAAGAATTAAATCACCTTGAAGGAATAAGAATAAGAATTATGTCATGCATCTCCTTCACCAATTTAAATTGATGACAACCAAAGGATTTGGCATACTACTTATTCTCGTTGCAAGGAATTAAAGAGAGATCTAGCACAAGCTGAGAATAGTCTTGAACGACTCACCGGTAGGATTATGAAAAGAACAAATGAATTGATACGATAACAACGGAAGGATAAACTTGAAAGAACCACCGTAAGAATATAGAGACGAACGAAGAGACATCAATGAAGAATATTTGGAGAACGAAGTTGAAAACTGAGAACGAAGAAATATTCTGAAATGATGGCCTTCGGAGGATCACAAAGAAAAGAATTCAAGAATGCTTCGGATGGGTATAAAAAGAATTCCTCACAATCGAAACAACTATGAGGATGGCAAGAAGCTAGAACCACGAATCTGAATAGAACGGGCCAAGATTAAGAGAAACACTTCTCCGGTCTCCAAATACTGAGAAAAAAGACGAGAAAAACCATGAAGAATATCGAGATACTCCGGACGAATGACAAGAGGAAGGTGGAGCTAAAGATGGAAATGATTGAAAACAAGCTTGGAGAAGGCATGTGACTGATGGAAAATCATTCTTACGTCACACTTTAAAAGAATTTTCCGGAAAAAGAAGAGTCAGGTAAGATCCTGGGAAAAGACCTGTGGGTTAGGGCCCACTCAAAAGAAATCACCGTTGAAAAGATTGCTTAAGAGATATTGCACCGGTTGAATTAAATGGCTTGGATGAGATATCAATCTCAAAATAGCTTGAACGGATTAAGAATGGAATTATGAATCTTCAGCACTCCGGATATGAATAACAAGAGGATAATGATTGATTGGTGCACCGGAATAAGAAAGCATTATGAAAAGAGGAAAAGGATAAGATCAACACCAAAATCTTGAATTACATCCACCGGCAGAATATGAAAACAAAAGAATGATGAACTTGAAGCTCTTGAGCATCTTCACGAGAATTCATCGGATAAAAACATTGAAGCAAAAGAATGAAGAAACCTCACATGAATAACATGGATACTTCATTAAGAATTTCTGGCTCCAAGAAGAAGAAGGGTGGGAGGGCGGGGAAAACAAAGACAACTTGGGATGAATAACTTGAAGAGAAGGCACACCGGTTGAAAAGAATTTAACATGACCATCTTGATGATCAAGAAGAAGGACTAGCACTCCCATAGAAATATGAGAATATCGATTAGGAAAGGTATGGAATCAACATTTGACATCGAAGCAACTCGAATACCAGAATCAAAACAAAAACAAAGGATAGATAAGCAACAGCCTAATCTTCACAATATCATCCGAACAGAGAATTGAACGAATGAATTCTGTAGGTACATCACTTGACGAGAAGCCACTTGGAGAGCAAAATGAAAATAAAAAGGAACAAGGAACAGATAGAACAAATACAAGATAGAAGCTTCGTTCGACATCTTCGTGCTGAAAGCTCATGGAACGTGTTATAAAAGGGTTTTGCAATCCCCGGATCAGCATAGCCAAGGACCCTTTAAGATGCAACTCCCGATCAGAACAAGTCCATAAAACCACTTCACTCAATGTAGAACCCCAAACTTCATATCGAGCATCCGTTGGAAGAATGCCTAGAAACTACTTGATGAACCCACCTATAGATTTCCGAAAATTTCCAGTTATGCAATCAGGTGTTGGGGATACACGGGAAGCACCGCGCAATCAACTCTAAACCTACATCCAGGTGTATCCATCCTTCAACACATAACCAGTCTTTCTCGGAAACTGTTTACCTCGGACCTTCGAAAAGCATCCACTATAACAAGCTATGGCAATACTCTCGAACTACCTCCTACGTGAGAATCTCAAGGCCGCTCAGTCGCGTCAGAAGAGTTACTATGACGGAAAGCATCGTGATTTGGCTTTCGACATCGGTGATCATGTCTATCTCCGAGTTTCTCCGATGAAAGGAACTCAAAGGTTCGGTATCAAAGGAAAGCTTGCTCCTAGATACGTCGGTCCTTTCAAAATTCTTGGCAAAAGAGGCGATCTAGCCTATCAGCTCGAGCTCCCTTCCAACTTTGCAAATGTTCATGATGTCTTCCATGTGTCTCAGCTTCGCAAATGCTTCAAGGCACCTGAGCGCATGATTCCGTTTGAGGAGATTGATCTTCAACAAGACCTTTCCTACCGAGAGCATCCAGTTGCAATTCTCGAAGAAACTGAACGCAAGACTCGCAACAAGACCATCAAGTTTCTGAAAGTCAAGTGGTCACATCACACAGACCGAGAAGCTACCTGGGAACGAGAAGATCATCTTCGTTCCGAGTACCCTTCCTTTTTCCAGTCCTAGATCTCGGGACGAGATCTTTTTGTAGTAGAGGAGAGTTTGTAATGCCCCGGATGTAATACTTTCCCTTTTGGGCTTATAATAAATCTCCGGCTTCATCTATTTCCATTTCGGGTTCTTTGTCTTTCGGGCTTTCGTCGTTTTGTTGTGTGAGTGTGTGGCATTCATTCATATCATGTAGACATGTGCATTGCATTTTGTTTGTGTTGTGGGTTGCATCCGGTTCGTGGCGTTTCTTCCCGTTGTCCGTTTCGTGTTCCGGAGCTCCCTCACGTGTCCGTGACGTCCCGTAGGCCTTCTTTGTTGTTCGGGCGTTTTTCGTTACCGGTGTGCCGCGAGGTTGTGTTGTGTGTTGTTGTTTTGTTGTGTGCAACCTGCCTCTCAAATCTCGTCTCGTTTGGACTCCGTTGACTTTTTCCTCCGTTGTCCGTGTGGGTCCGAAGTGCCCTTACTTCGTGTCCCGGAGATACCCCACTGCTTTCTTTTATCTCCGTCTAGTCCTTTTAAAATCATCCCGCGATCGGATCCGTTGGATCCAGATCGGAGGGCTCCTAAACATCCCCTAGTCTCAAACCCTAGTCTAATTGCTATATATAGACCCTAGTCTATGTTGGCATTCCCCTTCTTCTTCCTCCCCTCTCCTTTCTTTTTTTTCCAGTTCTACCAGATCCAAAAAAAATCACTCCGCAGAGATCTCAGATCCCGAAGGATCCGCTGGATCCTTCCAGTGCGCCGCACGCTGCACCGGGCCTTCGCGCCTTCGCGCCTTCGCCTGACGGGCCGTTCGCCCGAGCGGGCCGCCGCTCGCTCCGCTCCGCGCGCGGGCCAGCAACCCGGCTGGGCCGGCCTCGCCTCGTCGGGTTTCCCAGTGGGCCGCGCCCCGCTCCAGGGCCCACTCGCACCGCAGGCCTCTGCCCCGGGCCCGATCCGCTGTGCCCTGTTCCAGCTCCACCGGGCCGCCGCACTGTTCATCCCCGAGGCCCAGTACTGTTCATCCACCAGATCCAGATCTGCTCAGGTTGACCCCAAAATTCCACTAAGTCCTTTTTATTCCTGATCTGAGATGTGAACTTTGACCTGCTGTATCTTTTTACCTGTTGCTCCGTTTTGAGCGTGTGATATGTCCAGATGTTCGTGGAGATGCCCTCTACGTTTTACCTGTTGTAGTCATGCATGTTAGATGTCTTCTTGACACATGTTTTGCTGTTACAAGAGTGTATGATGATATAAACTGCTGTTATGTGTTATTTTTGTGCCACCTTTGACATGTGATATCTTTTAGCTCGTTTGTCCAAACGAAGCAAATGACATGTCCACGTGTTCGTCTTGCCACGAACTACGTGTTGTGTGTGATAGGTTGCATGGTAGATGTATTGTTTCCTTGTTATCATCGTTGCAAGATGCCATGTTCATATGTCGTGTTTTTACTTGTTATGAAATGCCATGTTGTTGAGCTCGTTGTAATCGGTGTGTTCACCACATTGATGCATGCTTGTTTGTTTCGGGATCACCGTCATATGTTTTTTGATGAGGTGCTTACCCTTTGCCATGTTTAGTTTAGATGTGACTTAAACATGCTCTTTTTGTTGCTATGATTATATTGCTGTTTTAGGACTTAGTGAAATTTCACTAAGTCTGAAATCTGTAACGTTCCGATGCCATGTTCGTGTGATGTTGTAGGACAAAGCATGATAGTTTTGGGGTGGATTTTGATTGTTCCATGAAGTATATATTGTTGTCTTTCCATCCATGTCCTCACATGTCCATTTGAGTGGCTGTAGCATGTTTATCTTTTGCTCTAAACTTTCAATAAAATTCTGCTGCCAGAATTTTATTTCAAAGTTCAATATGTCCAAGATCATTGCTATTGATCCGTGACTCCGTTTGGGGTGCACTTTGGACCTAGTTGCTGTAAATTATATCTATTTTGTGTTCAAGTCCTTTGCCATGCCTTTTGGGTGCTGTAGATTATTTATTTTGAGCTCCCAAGATGCTATGTTGCTGTAATTTGCAGTTTTCGCTCAAATCTTGTTTCGGGCATAACTTTTAGCCCGTAACTCCGATTTCAGCGAACTTTATATCAAACTTGGGTGATTTTCTGTGTAGATTAATAATATCAGGTTGTTATCTTGTTTTGAGGTGTTTTGCTTGAGTGATGTTTTACGTGCTCCTTGTGCATCTTTAGTGCATCCATCATGCATACATGTTTTTCGAGTGCGCATTGCATCGTGTTGATTGGTGCTTG
>LR738715.1:548186349-548201344 GCA_902687465.1 Secale cereale | reverse complement strand
CCCCCCTGCTATGTAGAAATAAAGGATCCTCGAGGGAGCGACCCTCTATGCAAATTTAATTAAATAATTAAGTTGTTATTATGGGCAAATAGTACCAAATGTTGGGACTTGCTGGAAAAGACTTAGCACTTAGCGGTTTATCAAGGGGGTCCCATACACCCCAACCGTGTTAGGAACGCAAAAATCAAGGAACATAACACCGGCTTATACGGATCCTAACGGCATGAGTGGAACAAAACACCAAGCAAAAAGGCTTAGCCTTCCACCCTGCCAGTATATAGATGATTTCATTTATAAGCATTTATATAGTGTGATATAACCCAACCAAAACTTCAACATGAAGCAAGCATCTTCAATCTTCACCTGCAACTAACAATGCTATAAGAGGGGCTGAGCGAAGCGTACTTATAGCCAAGCAACGGTTTGCGTAGGTAGGGTGGTTAAACATGGCAATGGTTACAAGTAGGAGGCTGACAGGAAAGACATGGGCATCGAGGCAAAGCTATAGATCGAGACTACTAGCAATAGGCAAAAATAGTAATGGTATCCGGGTTCGGTCATCTTGCCTGGGATTCCACAAGGGAGAAGAACGGATCCAAGAAGAAGACGGAGCAACAGACGAGCGGATCCTCACAACTCCGGAACGAAACCGAAGCTAACAAAAGAAGCAACCGGAAAGAAGCAAAACAACACGGTAAACACACAAACATCAACATGGCATACGATGCACAAGCAAGCATGATGCATGTCCGGTTTAATTATGCATGGCATGGCAAGTGCACAAACAAATACTACAAGTTAAGCGGAGCGCAATATGCAACGAGTTGCATATTGACGAAACACCACAATTAATTATTTAGTTGACTCTCATTATTTACAAGACAAGATTAAATGTTTTAGCATGGCAAGAGGTGAAGCAAAAATAAAACTACACTATTAGGCAATTTAAATGAGGCCGGAGAATAACAACAACATGTCCGGAAAATCCTCATGAGCATGTTTACTAATTATAAGCAAACAACAATTCACACATATTATTGTTGTTAACATGATGCGGATGACATGAACAAGTTTATGCAAGTTTTTATTAAAAGGTTGACTTAAGAGAGATATGAAGCATTTGTCACCGTGGTGGAAAGAAAGAGGGTGCCACGGCAACGATTCCGAAAATGATGCCACGGCAACATATCGGTACCGGTAACTCATTGAGAGTCCGATGCAAAAGGTAAGAGGGCATGAGCGAGTCAAACGAGATGAAAGAGGTGGGGCGATCCCGTTACCGGGTTCCCACGAGTCGGTGACGAGGCAACCGAGGAACATGACAAGAGGTGAAACGGGCACGAAGCACACACGGGAGACATTTCACACCACAACAAGCAAGCACGGGTCACGTCTCGGGGTTATACCTTCGAAGCGTGCGTTTCGGGGCGGTTCGAGACGTAGAGGAAGGAGTCGTTCACGTCGGAGAGGAAGTAGCCGTTCCGTAGAGGGAAGTAGTCGTTCTCGCAACTCGTAGAGGAAGTAGTGGTTCACGTCATCGTGTCGTGGTACTTGGCGAATTCCTCGTTTCCGGGCGACGGTAGTGGTACTCGCGGTCGACGGTAGACGTTCGGGCGACGGTAGGGGTACTTGGTGCGTCTCCGAGACGGTAGTTGTTCACGTTTCCGTAGCCGTTCGGTCGTCGTGGTACTTGCGACGTCGGGGTACTTGGCGATTCCGGCGACGGTAGTGGTAGTAGTGGTACTTGTTGAGTCGGTCGTCGTGTAGGCGTTCATGTAGTCGTACTCGAGCTCGTAGCCGTTCAACGTCACGTGTAGAGGTACTTGAGGGTTCTCGAACTCGCGTCGTAGTTGTACAAGGTCCAAAAGTAGAAACACTTACTGCTCCAAGGTTACTTGAGAAAACAAACATGAACAGTAACAGAAACAACAAAACAAAAAAAAACAAAAAAAGGAAAAGGGTTGCACGGAGGAGGCAGCAGCCGCTGCTGTCGAGGAGACAAGGGCCGGGCGATGCGGCTGCGCGGCTGCCTGAAGACGCCGCACGGGACGGCGCTGGAAGGAAGGCGTCGGGGGGCCGCGGCCTTGCTGCGAGGAAGGGCGCTGGAGGACGGCCGGCGCTCGCACTGGAGGACGGAGGGAGGCCATCCGCTCGGGCCTGCGGCGACCTGGAGGAGAGCGCGGCGGGGTCGGGCTCCTGGCCTTGGCGCTGGAGACGCGGAAGGATGCTGCGAGCGTCCTGCATCGGGGCGACGCCGGGCTCCTGGCTGGAGCCTGGCCCGGGCGCTCGGGATGGAGTGCGGGCTCCAGGCGAGAGGAGGGTTGAAGAGGGGAAGCCGCGGGGCTCTCGCGCGATGAGGAGAAGGGAGGCCTCGGCCGGTGCTGCACGGGACGAGAGGGAGGCGGTCGGCGCTTGGGAAGTCGCGGCTGGAGGCGTCGCTCGCGGGCGATGGAGGGCGGAGCCTGGCTCCTGGCGCTCGACGGAGGAACGAACGGGGCGAGGAGGCGGGGACGTCGGGCGATGGGGCTCCTTGCCTCGCGACGGGAAGAGGCCCGGGCTGCGGGGCCTCCTGGCGAAGGGGAAGAGGCCTCAGGGCCTGGGGCTCCTGGCGCTGGAGTAGATCGGGCGCGAGAGGCAGCTCGGGGCGAAGGGAAGAAAAAACGGGATCCTGTTTCGTTCGAGAGAGAGAGAGGAGATCGAGGGAAAAGGAGAGAGTGGCGGCGCCGCACGAGGGGGAGAGGGAGCGAGGAGAGGCTGCGGGAGGTGAGCGCTAGGGTTCGGTGCGGCCGGAGTGGGCTGAAGCGGTTGGGCCTAGAGGGAGGAGGAGGCCCAAAGGAGGGAGAGGAGGCCCAGACTGCACCTTTTGAATAAAACTGCTGTTGCTTTTTAACAAAAACAGAAAAACAAAAGAGGGAAAAGAAGCAAAGAGGAGTTAGGAAAAGACTTAGGGCAAGGGGTAAAAATCCTTGGACTCACAAAAATGTCAGGGATTTAATAAAATAGAGGAGGGTTTTTTGGAAGAACCTCGAACAACGGAAAAGAATTAAGACAAGGTTTTTTGGAAGAAAACTTGAAGGGAAAAAGACATGGGGAAATATGCAAGTGTGTTACGGTGAATTCCAACAAAGGGAATATTTTAAATATAGCTCCTTAAATAATGAGAGGCTTTTATATGTTATAAAGAGAAGACACCTTCCCTCGATTTAAATGGACCGACGGTCCACACGATTTATTTAAGTTGAGATGCAAAGATAAAATATGACATGATGCAATGCAAAAATAAATAAATAACACAAGCACAATGCAACCCACGGGAGGACCCGGAACATCTGGAATCTTCGGGAAGCTTCTGGAATCTTCTGGGACGTCGGTCTCGGGCGTCACAAAGTCGCCATTGGGTGGTATTAGGATCTTTTACTCCTCATATATACTCTGGGACTCTGATATCTCTTCTAGTCGTTGTAAATGATTTATTAACTCTAACTATGGGTTCTCGTAAATACTTTCTCCCGGAGAGTCCCTTATTACAGATGATCGCCTGCTGCACCAGAATATTCCGAAGATACTCTATGATGTTCTCTCGAGACTTTGTGCTCGTCGCTTTCACAATTCCCTTCCATAAAAAACGCCATATGGATGACCACGTACACTTGTGATTCATACAATCATTCCCCGATGATCTTATTATTATGGAATACCTCGAAATCCTTTCTATTGTTCCGAGAAGGCTTTATGCCTACTGCCTTGCAGTACCTTGCCACATGAATACCCCTACGGATAATTCCTCGCACTTACTAAGTATCCGCTCATCCCCGATTGATTCATGTATTTCACAAAAGTCTTTGAAATACCTTTTGATCTTCTGAAAACCCTCAGCAGCCTATTGTTGTTGAAATTCTTGCTTGCTTGCATTATGATTAATCCCATAAGTCTAATAATCTTATTGGCATCCTTTGTCTCTATCATTTTGAGTTCGTTGATTCAATATGTTGCAGATGCTCGCAATCCTCAGTCAGAACTACAATTCATCCTTTCGGCTCCGATGTCACTCCAGACATGAGCTGGTTGTGATAGCCTGGCTTATTAGGGATGATAGACTAATCATATCAATAAGGAATTCCTTCTTTTCCTGGAGCCCATTCGGATAGAACTCCAAAGTTGAGCGTGCTTAGCTTGGAGTAGTTTCAGGATGGGTGACCGACCGGGAAGTTGCTCCCGGGTGCGCATGCGTGAGGACAAAGTGCACAGAAAAGACTAGTATTGATATGTGAGGCCAGTCTAGATCCCGCCAGGAGTAACGACCACCGGCGGGTGTGTTCGGGGCGTTACAAGTTGGTATCAGAGCCGACCCTCACGGTTACACGGATGTTTGTGGACAGGTGCTTGGTCATGTTGTTCATGACATTTGTGACCCGTCGTGGCACACATCATGGCACATGTATCGGACTGGATGCGCAAACGTTTGTGCCAAGAGGGAACGTTCCTGTGGCCCGACAAGGACGTCGGTTCCTCTGAGTGGGGGTGTATGTGATAGCCTGGCTTATTAGGGATGATAGACTACTCATATCAATAAAGAATTCCTTCTTTTCCGGGAGCCCATTCGGATAGAACTCCAAAGTTAAGCATGCTCAGCTTGGAGTAGTTTCAAGATGGGTGACCGACCGGGAAGTTCCTCCCGGGTGCGCACGAGTGAGGACAAAGTGCGCAGAAAAGACTAGTATTGATATGTGAGGCCAGTCTAGATCCCGCCAGGAGTAACGACCACCGGCGGGTGTGTCCGGGGCGTTACACTGGTTCTCGGCAAATCAAACCTTGATTGATTGTCGATATATGTCTATTCAACTTACTTATATTTTGATCAGAGCCTCTGCTTCTGATCCCCCCAATATGGAAATCATAATTCCTTCTTTAAGCTTTGAAATTATTCAGGTGTCCCTATAATCTGATGCCTTTGCATTATTTCTTCTTCTTGTTGAACATCGACACTCACATCAGATTCTTTGCAGTCCACCAGATCCTTTGATGGATTATTAACCGTCTGTTCCTACATATCGTCAAAACTTTGAGTCCTTCCCCTGATACATAATGCCTTTGGTAAATTGTATCCCTCGCCTTTGTCAACCATGCTCTGCTTTCGAGTTTGAGTCATTTACTCCTGAAGTTTGTGGTATATGTTCCTAAGATGCCTCGATGGGTCGAACTTATGCCTTCCATAATCTGTGTGACCCGAAAGTTAAGCGGGTTATACCCTACTGGCGCTTCATCAGATAACCTTTCAACACTACAAATTTGAAGACGAGAGGTGAACGAAGATTTGTGCATTTAAAAAATGGGAGTCGACCTTGAACTTTACGTTCATGCCCATGGACACGATGCAGATCTTATCATGGAAGCTTCTCATACAAATAATTACCTCCCTTGTTATAAGTTCATCTGGTATATGTGGTTTAGTCATTTTCAATCATGGTCCCGACCATATTGTCTTCTTTGATCCTACTTCTCGGACAAGTTAAAAGTACTTATCTTCTGCAGATCAATACACTAGTCTGACCTCTATTCTGCTCTACCTTCGAGTATTAGCCTCCGGTTCTGTGATATTATCTTATTATGAGTCTTGATCAAGTATTATTTCTCACTGATTCCAATTTCTTGGGTTCTGGGTTGTCATCGACCAAGAACACCGGTTAGTGAATTGAATCCGCACTATGATTCTGTATTTCATATTGACCTTTGTTGCTTACGAGTTTGTACTCAATGATGCCATTCTCTTCTGATTGACTACCTCATCATCTTCATACTAAGGCTTGACCATGCTGACTAGTTCTTCATCCCCGGAACACAATTCCGACCGTGCGCTAAGCTACTTCGAGTTTTCAACATCATATTGTTTGTCTCGAAGGGAAATTTCTATTCTAAGCTTGCAATCCTATCTTTGGTTCTGATAACCGTATGCTTCACCATTTCCTTTTGTTTAATGTCATCATTGATCGATTACATATTCATGACACCCCTCGACAAAATGTGTCGTGATCATCGTTAACATTTTGACTTCTTCCAAGTTGTGAATCAAATTCACGTTGAGAATTATCATTCTTGCCCCTCGATACTTTGTGTTGTCATCGACAACATCCTTACCTTCCTTCCAACATAGACTTGGTCGTGTTCTGGTTATACCTTGCATTTCTTGCTATCCTTGGAATTGCTCCTTGTTTATTTCTTCTGATCTTCATATCTAATCCTTACTTCAACACCATATCATTGCTACCCCGAAGCATGAATTTGGTACTCCGAACGCCAACAAGGACAATGGAAGTGCGAGGCTAATTTTTGATCAATATTCAAACACTATTGTATGGATAACGTCATGAAATTATTTGCCCCTTTGTCTAAATGGTTATGTACTTGATATCCAGTCAAGTATGTCTTGCTCTGCTTGTCTTTGGCAAGGGTATACTTGTGTGTAATCACATTTTCCTTTCCATTGGTTTGTTTAAACTGATAATCACATTTTTTCTTTTCGTTGGTTTGTTTAACCTTTATTTTCATTTATATAATCTAAGCAGTACTAATTCTCTGCTCAGGTAACATCCCGGTGTTGGGGAACGTAGTATTTCAAAATTTTCCTACGATCACGCAAGACCTATCTAGGATAAGCATAGCAACGAGCGGGGAGAGTGTGTCCACGTACCCTTGTAGACCGAAAGCGGAAGCGTTTAGTAATGCGGTTGATGTAGTCGAACATCTTCACGATCCAACCGATCCAAGTACCGAACGTACGGTACCTCTGTGTTCAGCACACGTTCAGCATAATGACGTCCCTCGAGCTCTTGATCCAGTTGAGGACGAGGGAGAGTTCCGTCAGCACGACGGCATGGTGACGGTGATGATGAAGTAACTGGCGCAGGGCTTCGCCTAAGCACTGCAACGATATGACTGAGGTGTGTAATTGTGGAGGGGGCACCGCACACGGCTAAGAGATTGTCCGTTGTGCCTTTGGGGTACCCCCTGCCCACGTATATAAAGGAGGGAGGAGGAGGAGGCCGGCCTATGAGGGGCGCACCTATAGGGGGAGTCCAACTAGGATTCCCAATCCTAGTTGGAGTCCCCTTCCTTTTCCAATAGGGGAGAGAGGGAAGGATTGGAGAGGGAGAAGGAAAGAGAGGGGGTGCCGCCCCCTCCCTACTCCTATTCGCACTTGCCATGGGGGGGGGCCGCGGCCACCCCTTGAGGCCCTTCTCTCATTTCCGTAAGGCCCATTAAGGCCCACTACTTCCCCCGGCGAATTCCCGTAACTCTCCGGTACTCCAAAAAATACCCGAACCACTCGGAACCTTTCCGATGTCCGAATATAGCCTTCCAATATATCGATCTTTCCCTCTCGACCATTTCGAGACTCCTCATCATGTCCGTGATCTCATCCGGGACTCCGAACAAACTTCGGTCATCAAATCACATAACTCATAATACAAATCGTCATCGAACGTTAAGCGTGCGGACCCTACGGGTTCGAGAACTATGTAGACATGACCGAGACACATCTTCGGTCGATAACCAATAGCGGAACCTGGATGCTCATATTGGCTCCTACATATTCTATGAAGATATTTGACGGTCAAACCGCATAACAGCATACGCCGTTCCCTTTGTCATCAGTATGTTACTTGCCCGAGATTCGATTGTCGGTATCATCACACCTAGTTCAATCTCGTTACCGGTAAGTCTCTTTACTCGTTCTATAATACATCATCTCGTGACTAACTCATTAGTCATTTTCTTGCAAGGCTTATTATGATGTGTATTACCGAGAGGGCCCAGAGATACCTCTGTGACACTCTGAGTGACAAATCCTATTCTCGATCTATGCCAACTCAACAAACATTTTCGGAAACACCTGTAAAGCATCTTTATAATCACCCAGTTACGTTGTGATGTTTGATAGCACACAAGGTGTTCCTCTAGTATTCGGGAGTTGCATAATCTCATAGTCACAGGAACGTGTATAAGTCATGAAGAAAGAAATAG
Source organism: Secale cereale (assembly GCA_902687465.1). Lineage (NCBI taxonomy): Eukaryota > Viridiplantae > Streptophyta > Magnoliopsida > Poales > Poaceae > Secale > Secale cereale. The sequence continues at coordinate 548,193,322 of LR738715.1, read as the reverse complement.
CAATAAAACTAAACGATCATAGTGCTAAGCTAACGGATGGGTCTTGTCCATCACATCATTCTCCTAATGATGTGATCCCGTTCATCAAATGACAACACATGTCTATGGTTAGGAAACTTAACCATCTTTGATTAACGAGTTAGTCTAGTAGAGGCATACTAGGGACACTCTATTTTGTCTATGTATTCACACATGTGCTAAGTTTCTGATTAATACAATTCTAGCATGAATAATAAACAATTATCATGATATAAGGAAATATAAATAACAACTTTATTATTGCCTCTAGGGCATATTTCCTTCACTCGGTTGTACAACTCTGTCACCAAAACCCTGCTACTATTGTTGATGACATTCCGGTAACCACCGATGGACGAGAACATTTCCTATTGGTTTGCCTCGTTCAACGAGCAGGAAAATGGTTCTCTTCGTCCCTCGCCCTTGGTGCCGACGTCGTTGCCGACATAACTGGCAGTCTATTCTCTGACATGCCTTGATATCACGACCTTGCAAGAAGTCAGCGTCCTTCCTACTTTTAACCCACATGGTGGCCCCATAACCCCCAGTTCCACGGGATCGAAACCTAACTCTCTTGTACATCCATGTTTCCAAAGTTATCCCTCATGCTTGACATCGTATGCAATTCACGAACCACTTTCTGAGAGATCTATTCTATTATCAGATGCAATATTATTTTCCTGTTGCTCTGAACCCCTTTTCACACTCTTGTTTAGGCATCGAACGATTGCCTACCCGCCTGAAACCTCTTAACGTACCTTCTTGCCTTGCTCTCGATGTTATTCTTAAGTTCAAAATTCGAGTGGTACCTTCTACCACAGTCCCTAAGTTATCTACCAAATAATCAACCTTGTAAAGGTTTGTTCTCCCGAAATACCCCCTTTCTTTCGTAAGTACGGTGAAGATCGTGAAGGAAGAATGACAACTTCATCATGATGCATTGATGCAAAGAAATGAAGACTTGAATGCAGTGGACCGATGATGTGTACTACACAACCTTGTTCTTGTAGACGTTGTTGGGCCTCCAAGTGCAGAGGTTTGTAGGACAGTAGCAAATTTCCCTCAAGTGGATGACCTAAGGTTTATCAATCCGTGGGAAGCGTAGGATGAAGATGGTCTCTCTCAAATAACCCTGCAACCAAATAACAAAGAGTCTCTTGTGTCCCCAACACACCCAATACAATGGTAATTTGTATAGGTGCACTAGTTCGACGAAGAGATGGTGATACAAGTGCAATATGGATGGTAGATATAGGTTGTTGTAGTAAGAAAATATAAAAACAGCAAGGTAGAAAGTGGTAAACGTGAGCATAAACGGTATTGCAATGATAGTAGACAAGGCCTAGGGTTCATACTTTCACTAGTGCAAGTTCTCTCAACAAGGATAACATAATTGGATCATATTACTAGCCCTCAACATGAAACAAAGAGTCACTCCAAAGTAACTAATAGCGGAAAACAAACGAAGAGATTATGGTAGGGTACGAAACCACCTCAAAGTTATTCTTTCTGATCGATCTATTCAAGAGTCCGTAGTAACGTTCAATCTATCATAGAGTTCATACTAGAATAACACCTTAAGACACAAATCAACCAAAACCCTAATGTCACCTAGATACTCCATTGTCACCTCAAGTATCCATGGTCATGATTATATGATATGAATCACACAATCTCAGAATCATCTATTCAACCAACACATAGAACTTCAAAGAGTGCCCCAAAGTTTCTATCGGAAAGTCAAGACGAAAACGTGTGCCAACCCCTATGCATAGATTCCCAAGGTCACGGAACACGCAAGTTGATCACCAAAACATACATCAAGTGGATCACATGATATCCCATTGTCACCACAGATAAGCACGTGCAAGACATACATCAAGTGTTCTCAAATCCTTAAAGACTCAATCCGATAAGATCACTTCAAAGGGAAAACTCAATCCATTACAAGAGAGTAGAGGGCGAGAAGCATCATAAGATCCAACTAGAATAGCAAAGCTGGCGATACATCAAGATCATGCCATCTCAAGAACACGAGAGAGAGAGAGAGAGAGAGAGAGAGAGAGAGAGAGAGAGAGAGAGAGAGAGAGAGATCAAACACATAGCTACTGGTACATACGCTCAGCCCCGAGGGTGGACTACTCCCTCCTTGTCATGGAGAGCGCCCGGATGATGAAGATAGCCACCGGAGAGGGATTCCCCCCTCCGACAGGGTGCCCGAATGGGTCTAGATTGGTTTTCGGTGGCTACAGAGGCTTTCGGCGGCGGAACTCCCGATCTAGGTTAATTTCCGAAGGTTTCAATATTTACAAGATTTTTTGGCGTAGGGCACAAGTCAGGGGGGCTTCTGGGCTGTCCACGAGATAGGAGGGCAAGCCGCCCTACCCAGGGCGCGCCCCCACCCTCGTGGGCAGCCCGTGGCTCTCCTGGACCAACTCTTTTGCTTCGGGGGCTTCTTTTGGTCCAGAAAAAATCATCAAAAATTGGCTCGTCAATTGGACTCCGTTTGATATTCCTTTTCTGCGAAACTCAAAAACAAGGAAAAAAAACAGAAACTGGCACTGGGCTCTAGGTTAATAGGTTAGTCCCAAAAATAATATAAAACTATATAATAAAGCCCATAAAACATCCTAGAAGGATAATATAATAGCATGGAACAATAAAAAATTATAGATACGTTGGAGACGTATCAAGCATCCCCAAGCTTAATTCCTGCTCGTCCTTGATTAGGTAAATGATAAAAACAGAATTTTTGGATGTGGAATGCTAACCAACATAATTTTCAATGTAATTCTCTTAATTGTGGCATGAATGTTCAGATCTGAAAGATTCAAGACAAAAGTATATATTGACATAAGAAATAATAATACTTTAAGCATAATAACAAAGCAATCATGTCTTCTCAAATTACTATGGCTAAAGAAAGTTATCCCTACAAAATCATATAGTCTGGCTATGCTCCCTCTTCATCACACAAAATATTCATATCATGCACAACCCCGGTTTCAGCCAAGCACTTGTTTTCATACTCTATTCTTTCAGACCTTTCAACTTTCACGCAATACATGAGCGTGAGCCATGGACATAGCACTATGGGTGGAATAGAGAGGTGGTTGTGGAGAAGACAAAAAGGAGGGAGATAATATCACATCAACTAGGTGTATCAATGGGCTATGGAGATGCCCATCAATAGATACCGATGTGAGCGAGTAGGGATTGCCATGCAACGGATGCACTAGAGCTAAATATGTATGAAAGCTCAACAAAAGAAACTAGTGGGTATGCATCCAACTTGCTTGCTCACGAAGACCTAGGGCATTTGAGGAAGCCCATTGTTGGAATATACAAGCCAAGTTCTATAATAAAAATTCCGACTAGTATATGAAAGTGACTAAACATGAGACTCTCTATCATGAAGAACATGGTGCTACTTTGAAGCAATGTCCCTTCTCTCTTTTCTCTCATTTTTTTTGGAGGGGCTTTCCTCTTCTTTTTTTAGCCCCTCTCTATTTTTTTGGGCCATCTCCTTTTTTATTTGGCCTTTATCTTTTTTTTCCTCACACGGGACAATGCTCTAATAATGATGATCATCACACTTTCATTGAATTACAACTCGATATTACAACTCGATACTAGAACAAGTATGACTCTATATGAATGCCTCCGGCGGTGTACCGGGATGGGCAATGAATCAAGAGTGACATGTATGAAAAATTATGCATGGTGGCTTTGCCACAAATACGATGTCAACTACATGATCATGCATGGCAATATGACAATATGATGCGTGTCATATGAACAGAACGGTGGAAAGTTGCATGGCAATATATCTCGGAATGGCTATGGAAATGCCATGATAGGTAGGTATGGTGGCTGTTTTGAGGAATATATATGGTGGCTGTTTTGAGGAAGGATATATAGTGGGTGTATGGTACCGGCGAAAGTTGCGCGGTACAAGAGAGGCTAGCAATGGTGGAAGGGCGAGAGTGCGTATAATCCATGGACTCAACATTAGTCATAAGAACTCATATACTTATTGCAAAAATCTATGAGTCATCAAAACAAAGCAATCAACGCATGCTCCTGAGGGGGAGGTTGGTAGGAGTTAACCATCGCGCGCCCCCGACCTCCACACAAAGGTTGGCACTTTACAAATACCTCATGCTCTAACTTCGTCACATAGCGGTTCACCATACGTGCATGCTACAAGAATCACTAACTTTAACACAAGTATTTCTCAATTTCATAATAACTCCACTAGCATGACTCTAATATCACTATCCTCATATCTCAAAACATTTATCAAGCATCCAACTTCTCATCATATTCAATGCACTTACTGTGAAAGTTTTTACTACATTGATCTTGGATGCCTATCATTTTAAGGCTAGTTATATAGCCAAAGCACATTACCATGCTGTTTTAATAGACTCTCAAAAGAATATAAGTGAAGCATGAGAGATCGACAATTTCTTCAAAATAAAACCACAGCCGTGCTCTAAAAGATAAAAGTGAAGCACTAGAGCAATAACAAACTACTCCGAAAGATATAAGTGAAGATTAATGAGTAGTTGAATAATTATGTAACTATGTGAAGACTCTATAACATTTAAGAACTTCAGATCTTGGGATATTATTCAAACAGCAAGCGAAACTAAATAAACTAAATTGACGCTCCAAGCAAAACACATATCATGTGGTGAATAAAAATATAGCTCCGAGTATAGTTACCGATGGATGAAGACGAAAGAGGGGATGCCTTCCCGGGGCATCCCCAAGCTTAGGCTTTTGGTTGTCCTTGAATTTTACTTGGGGTGCCATGGGCATCCCCAAGCTTAGGCCTTTGCTACTCTTTGTTCCATAGTCCATCAAAGCAATACTCAAAACTTGAAAACTTCACAACACAAAACTTAGACAAAAATTCTCGTGACCTCCGTTAGTATAAGAAAGCAAACCACTACTCAAAGGTACTGCAATGAATTCATTCTTTGTTTATATTGGTGTTAAAACTACTGTATTCCAACTTCTCTATGGTTCATACCTCCAAATATTACTCATAGATGCATTGAAATAAGCAAACAACACACGAAAAACAGAATCTGTCAAAAACAGAACAGTCTGTAGTAATCTGTAGGTTTCGCCTACTTATGGAACTCCAAAAAATTCAAACTAAATTGGTAAACGTGAGGAATTTGTCTATTAATAATCTGCAAGAAGAATCAACTAAATAGCACACTCCAGTAAAATCTGATGACCATTCTAGCGAGCGCTAACGATTCAGTTTTTCACAGCAAGATCATATAAACTTCACACAAGTCTTCCCAAAGGTTCTACTTGGCACAAACACTAATTAAAACACAAAACCACATCTAAACAGAAGCTAGATGCAATATTTATTCCCTAACAGCAGCAAAAACAAAGAAACTAAAATAAAGTTGGGTTGCCTCCCAACAAGCACTATCATTTAAAGCCCCTAGCTAGGCACAATGATTTCAATGATGCTCGCATAAAAGATAAGAATTGAAACATAAAGAGAGCATCACGAAGAATATAACTAACACCTTTAAGCCTAACCCACTTCCTATGCATAGGGATTTTGTAAGCAAACAATTTATGGGGGAAATAATCAACTAGCATAGGAAGGGAAAACAAGCATAGCTTCAAAACCTTAAGCACATAGAGAGGAAACTTGATATTATTGCAATATGTAGAAGCATATGATCCTCTTTCATAATAATTTTTAGAAGCATCATGAATGAATTCAACAATATAACCAGCACATAAAGCATTCTTTTCATGATCTACTTACATAGAAATTTTACTACTCTCCACATAAGCAAAATTCTTCTCATTCATAGTAGTGGGAGCAAACTCAACAAAATAATTATCATGTGAAGCATAATCCAATTGAAAACTAAAATCATGATGACAAGTTTCATGGTTATCATTATTCTTAATAGCATACAAGTCATCACAATAATCATCATAGATAGCAACTTTGTTCTCATAATCAATTGGAACCTCTTCCGAAATAGTGGATTCATCACTAAAATAAAGTCATGACCTCTCCAAATCCACTTTCATAAATATAATCATCATAAATAGGAGGCATGCTTTCATCATAACAAATATTATCATAAAAATTTAGGGGACTAAAAATATCATATTCATCAAACATAGCTTCCCCAAGCTTGTGGCTTTGCATATCATTAGCATTATGGATATTCGAAGGATTCACACTAATAACATTGCAATCATGCTCATCATGCACATATTTTATGCCAAGCATTCTATAACATCCCAAATTTTCAATTTGGAATGTTATACATAGATCATATTGCATTTGCATGTTTTTGCTTTTTTGTTCGTGGAGTTCCTCGAAATTCTAAGCAACTCAAGGACCTACGGAGAGAGTTGGGAATTTTACCGTTTTCGTATTTGAGTTCGCTCGAATACCGGTACGAGGACAGTGTGATTCTAATTATTTTTCTCTCCTAAAAATATTTCTAAATACAAAATATGAGCGGAGATAATGTGACTTCTCCAAAATAACAGAAATATTGGAGGAAAAATATTAAAATCACTTTTGGTATTTTCCTGGATTTATTTGAGGATTGATTTGCACAGGAAAAATACGCGTTTTTCAAAATTGCAATTAGGTCCGAGAAAAATGTTCACTTTGTCCTAAATATTATTAGAGGACGGTGAAAATTTATTTCGGGAATTTTGGAGTCCGTTTGGTATTTCTTTCGTTAATTTTTCTGCGCCGGGACTCTTTTAAAAAAAAAGGAACCGACTTGGAGTCGTGAAGGTCCAGGACTCTGGGCTTTATAACCAGCGCCCCGCCGGCCCGACCGACGCCAGCCTAGCTCGCCTTGCCCCGCAGCCGCCCAAAACCCTAGCCGCCGCCGCCCTTCGCGCCGTCGCCGCCGCCGCCAGCCCGTCGCCCCGCGCC
>LR738715.1:548149831-548186010 GCA_902687465.1 Secale cereale | reverse complement strand
GCGCCGCCGCACGCCGCCGCCGCCGGAGCCACCGCCGCCCTTCGCCGCCAGATCCACCGCCGCCTCACCGCCGGAGTTCGCCGGAGTTCGAGGTAGTTTGCGTTTTTTTCGGTTAACCGATCGGTTCGTTAGGAAAAAACCTAGATCTGTTTTTTTTAGATTAGATCAGTTCGTTTTTTTTATTTTTCGCCGTTTAGTTATTTAGTGGACGTTCGTTTTAACGAACGGTTTTCGTTAGTTAACCATAGACAGCGAACATTCGTTCGTTAGCCTGTTCGTCGTTTTCTTTTTCGGGGTATTTATCCGCGGTTATTCCAATCGCGATTTCTGCCTTGATCTTGTTTTTCGTTTTTCTTTTCGCTCGAGAGTCGGAATCAGGTGATTCAAAATCCCAGATCTTCGTCTCGATGCCCTCTTTACGTTTAACCAACTTGATCAAAGTTTTGGCTACTGTAAAATTTGACTTTAGGCCAACTAGTAATTCGGAGCTCGTTTCTTTTGCAGTTTGAGTTTCGTTGCTTCTTTCGAGTTGATTCTTTTCGCAAACCGGAGTTCTTAAGTTGAACATTCTGGTTAGATCTCTTATTTGAGTTTTACTCGTGCATTAGTTAAGTACTTATTGTATGCTTGTTTGATTGTGATAGAGTACCCGGAGTGCGCCGCTTGCTACTTTTAGTCTCTAGGTTTTGCGGATCATCAGCAAGGCAAGTAACACTTTGATCATGCTTTTCCAATTACCCAGTTTTCATTGCATTAGTCAAACCCTCACACATTGCATGAGTAGGATTAATTAATTTGTGGGACTGGGAAGTAGTTTGAGGTAGTACCTATTACCTGCATTACATTCAAACCTTTGGGAGTCACTTCTACGTTTGCTGTTAGGACATGCTATGCTCGTAGACGTGGATTGGGTGAGTGAAATCCATGACAGATGTGAGTTTGTTAATTAATGGTTCAACTTAAGGTGGCAACATTAACACACATCTGGATGGATTGAGGCATCTGGGTATTCCAGGATTGCCTATTTTTCTTTTGGACCGCCACCCAGGCTCAAAGGGATCATGAGATTTTTCATACTAGAAACTTCCGTGTGCAGCCACATGCCAATATGGGCTCTGGCATAGTTGAGTAAGTTGTGGGAAACATTTCCATGATGGGCTAGCAGATGTAGTTGGGTTTTGTAGGTGTACTGGCCTATCTATCTGGTTAAGGGGACCTCTTCGGAAAGACTGTGTCTCGGTCATCCATTTCTCAAACACCATGCAGTGCGAGAAACCAAACGGAGGCGATCGAGTCTTGTGGAGAAAAGTGCACAAACCTCTGCAGAGTGTACAAACTGATCATGATTAGCCGTGTCCCCGGTTATGGACGTCTTGAGTATCGATTATCATGTGAATCCCATCATGTTACTTTTAATTTAATTTTGTTGGGTTTAATGATGAATTTTAATTGGGGTTGAGAGGATGTCTATCTTCTCAACGATGTTTCAACTACCATGATAGTTAATTAAAATGCATTCCTTTGAAGTAGGGAAAAATTGGCTTTACGCAAAAACTTAACCATAGAGCTTTCCACCAGCCATATTGCATATAGTATAGCCTTACTTTCATTGCATCTTTTGTGTTACCTTGCCAGCATATTCCATGTGCTGACCCGTTTTCGGGCTGCAACGTTTCATGTTGCAGACTTTTCAGACGACGAGTAAGATGCCTTTTTTAGGTCGTGGTTCTATACTCAGTGATGCCGCTGGAGTTGATGGACTCACTTATCTTCCAAGCCTTCCGCTGTTATCGTATTAGATGGCCTTCAACCATATTTATTGTAATAAATTCATCGTTGGACTATCGATGTAATAGGTGTGTGATTGCTACTGTGTTATAAATCCTTCAAGTACTGTGCGTGTCAGCATTACTGATCCAGGGATGACACTGATGCATAGAGATCAGACTGTTTGAGGTCTGGTCGCTACAAGATGGTATCAGAGCACACGTTGACTGTAGGACACGACCACTAAGACAAGCCCTAGAACACAATTCACTCTTCTCTTTTCTGACTCCTCATCTCTTCTACTCTTTAGGATGGTGGAGGCAAAGCACAAGTTCATGCAACCAAATGATGATACACCATTTGGACGACACCTAAAGGAAGTCACAAGATATCTTAACATTGGATTACCAAGTTTCACCGGAACTTACAATGCCACTCTACCTGAGGAGGAGCGTTGGTTGATTCAAGCCCAAGTTCTAGGAAGGACGTTCGCACACGTCACCTCACTCATAGCCTTTTCCTTTAATGCACCCACATGGAGCCTAGGAAGGAGCATGGCAGCCCACATTGCTATGGGAAGGATTGGAGAAGTCTACCAGCAGGAGCTAAAGGACATTATCTACCAGATTTGTGGACGCCGAGATGAGAATTGGGATATGATCAGCACCCGAAAGGGTATATCCATTGCAGCATTCATCCAGGAGTTAAACCACCACATTCGTCGCCAGGAGCACCAGAGGTGTGCAGGGATGATAGATTTGAAGAAGGCCCTAAATAGGAATTTGGAGCTAGAAGAAGAACTCAAGTCTACACGCGACGGATATGAGGAGGAGATGAAGATACTTGTGGAGAAGAATGATGACTAGACCCGGAAGTTAGGGATACTCATGGGAGAAGAAGACGTGGAAGAAGAACCCAAGGAGATTCCACCGGAAGACTATATCATCATAGATGATACAAATTCGGAAGCTCAGGATAGCAAGGATGAAGACTATAAAGATGAAGCTGGAGCAGATATAATGGAATCCTCTACCGAGCAATATTTTTAGATGACCACCTGTGACTAGTAGTTACTACCATATATTAGTTTTAGAGCACTTTTGTAAACGATCGTTAGATTTGTAAGACCTTGTTTGAAATTGATTGGTGTGATATGATTGTGTGTTTGTCTCATGTGCATATGGGTAGTGATTTTCCCTTAGACCTTTTTTCTATTCTAATCTCTTCCCTCTACACCCATCAGATGCCTCCAAGACGTGAATTCGAGTTTCCCCCTGAGCTCACCCAGTTGATCCAGCAGCAGAACACCCTGATGCAACTTCTTGTCCAGAACACTCAGAACAACCAGAACAACAACAACAACCCTCCACCACCACCACCCGTGGACAACCTGACACGTTTCTTCAGGTTGAAACCATCCGTGTTTGCTAGCAGCATCGAACCAATTGTGGCTGATGACTGGCTACGCAAGATTGGAAGGGATTTGACCACTGCCAATTGCTCGGATGCTGAGAAGGTGCGATTTTCCGCACACCAGTTGTCTGGACCAGCCGCAGCATGGTGGGAGAATTACACAGCCACTTACCCCGTAGCCAATGTGACTTGGGATCAGTTTCAGCAAGCCTTTCGTACCACCCATGTCTCAACTGGAGCCATGAGTACGAAGAAGCAGGAGTTTCGCAATTTGCGACAAGGGAATCGTACTGTAGCCCAGTACGTGGATGAGTTTAGTACTCTATCTCGTTATGCCCCAGATGATGTGGCCACAGATGCCAAGAAGCAGGAGAAATTCATGGAAGGGCTGAATGATGAGATGAGTGTACAGTTGATGGTGGCAACTTTCAACAATTACCAGGAGTTGGTTGACCGCGCCCTGATGATTGAAAGGAAGCATCAACAAATTGAGAGTCGCAAGAGGAAGTACGGGCAAGGAAAGTATAATTCTGGAGCTCAGCAGAAGCCCCATTTTACCCCTAAAGCGGTAGGACAGTTTCAGCATACCCATGGAGGAAGTAGCTCACACAACCACAATGGCACCAAGAATGGCAATGGTAATGGGAATGGGAATGGAGCCAATGGAAACCAGAACCGCCCTGCACCGTCCACACCCACCAAGAGGGATTTTAGCCATGTCACTTGTTACAAGTGTGGGAAGACTGGACATTATGCCAATGAATGCCCAGAAGTTAAGAATGGGAACGGAAATGGAAGCGCCGGGAAGAAGCCCAACCCGTTCAACAAAGGACAAGTGAACCACGTGACCGTGGAGGAGGTAGAAGAGCAACCAGATGATGTCGTCGGTAAGTTTTTGGTTAAGACATTTACCGCAATAGTTCTTTTCGATACTGGTGCATCGCATTCATACATTTCAAGGGGATTCGTAAATAGACATAGGATGTCCACCCGAGTTCTTAAGACCCCCATGTTAGTAAGTTCACCTGGAGCAGATTATATGGCACACCAAGGATGTTTTCAGACGCCATTGATCATAGGACGCCATACTTTCCTCTCTGACCTAATAGTATTAGAATCTCAAGGACTGGATGTGATATTAGGTATGGATTGGTTATCGAAGTATGGAGGTAACATTGACTGTGCCAGTAAGTCTATTTTGCTCACCACCCCGGAGGGAAAAAGGATTAAGTATGTATCTAGGCATTCGCCTACAAGGACTCAAGTACATTCTCTCACGGGAGTTGTTCAGGAGGAAGTGCCAGTAGTGAAGGATTATCCGGATGTGTTTCCAGAGGAGTTACCTGGCATGCCACCGGATAGAGATATAGAGTTTTTGATTGAACTTTTGCCAGGCACTGGGCCAATTTCTAAGAGACCATATAGGATGCCCGCAAAGGATTTGGAGGAAATTAAGAAGCAGATTAAGGAGTTACTGGATAAAGGATTTATACGCCCAAGTTCTTCGCCTTGGGGTTCGCCAGTACTTCTGGTGGAGAAGAAGGATGGATCGTTAAGGATGGTTGTTGATTACTGATGGCTTCTCGCCCCTCGTTGGTTACCCCAAGTGGAAGGTTGAGATGTAGCGTAGCGGCAAATTTCCCTTGGCAAAGATACCAAGGATCGAATCCCGTGAGACTCCGAGGGTCGACAAGTAGGTGTCAACGGCGCCAGAAACTTAGCGGTTGACGGGACCTGCACACAGATACAGATAACTTTGCTCCCAACGAGTATAGAGAGGTTGTCAATCCCTCCGGCCTTGTTGTTTACAAAGGATCAAACACAAGAAATAATAATGATAGTTATGACTGCAACTAGGAAATAAAAACAGGAAGTAAATAGAAGGTGTGATCAGCGGTGGTAATATGGACCGGGGTCACATGATGTTCACTAGTGATGTCTCTCTCCCAAAAGACGATAAAACAGCAAAGCGAGGTAAACAAATTACAGCTGGGCAATTGACATGATTATGTGCGCAAACCAATGCTAACTATGCTGCAAAGAAAGGTAGAGGCTCAAAAGCATGGGCGGTACGCCAAGGCAAGTAGACCGAAATCCATCTGCATCTACTACTAATCATCCACCTTGAGATATCTATCCAGAACATCTCGCTGGTATTAAGTTGCGAATCCCACCCAAAGTGTAAACTCAAAGCAACAGACAACTGCATTAAAAGAACTTTGCGTTAAGTAAACAATCCTTGCACCCGCAAGTACAAGCACCGTTGTTTTCTCCCTTGTGGCAACAGCACATCCCCTAGACTCATGTTTCTGTCACTCAAGCTAGTCATCAGGGGGCATGAACCCACAATCAAGCATAACGCTCCCTCTTGGAGTTACTACCTACTACTTGGCCAAAGCAATAAACAGCAACGGAGAACATGCAAGAATTACTCAAGAACAAAGATATAAAAGAGGTGAATCAAATATATTACTCAAACACAATCTGAACATAGTCTCATAATCCATGAGATCCCAGCAAACTCAGCAAAGCAACAGTAGAAAGATTACATATGTGCCTCGATCATGTAGGGCAGCTCACGAGGTCTAAACCATGAAGAGCAAAGAGGGGAGGAGAACATCACATAGCTACTGATCATGGACCCATGGTCCAAGGTGGACTACTCACAACTCATCCGGGAAGCGTCCATGGTGGTGGAGAAGCTTCCGGTGGTGGTTCTCCCCTCCGGCAGGGTGCCGGGAAGAGTTCTCCTGATGCTCCCGATCTTGGAAGCGCTGTGGCGGCGGAACAGAGGCGAGATCGCGAAAAAGGGTTCTGTCCTCGAGGGTTTCGGGACGAGAGGGATATATAGGCGAAGGGGGGCAGCCAGAGGCGGAGCAGGGGCCCCAGGCGCCCCCCTGGCACGGCCAGGGGTGGGGCCGCGCCAGGTGGCCACCTGGGCCTCCCCTGGCTCCCCTCTGGCCCATCTTTGGTTTTTTGCGAAGCTTTCTGTACGCTGATTTTTCCTATATTTTTCCTGGAATTTTTGGAGCACTTTTAATATGGGGGAAACCTGAAATAGAAAAACAGCAGAAAACAGGAACTGGCACTATGGTGCACTGAGTTAATAGGTTAGTCCAAATATGATCAAAAGTGTATGGAAGTGCATCAATATCATAGCAATATCACACAAAAGAAGCATGGAGCAAGCAGAAATTATAGATACGTTTTGGACGTATCAACATCCCCAAGCTTAATTCCTGCTCGTCCTCGAGTAGGTAAATGATAACAAGCATAATTTCTGTGGTGACATGCTACCAACCATATAAGAACTTTTTAAGTAAAGCAATCAAAGCATGTAATTCAATTCAAGTCATAACAAGCAAGAGTCTATATTAGCATTGTAACAAGCAACATAAGAACATAAAGGTGCAAGAGCTCTCGCTGTCCGTGACTCGAATGTCTCCAACTGGTGTTTGCATGCAAGAAAGGGGATAGGGATATACGAGAGAGTAAAACATAGTTTTTGTATTGTTGAGAACTTAATCTACTAAAGTTTCACACTTGGTCTTCTTTGGAATCTTATCTTGACTCATCCCCAGACCACTAGCCAGGTACAAGTCAAAATGATCCACTCCCTTTCGATATTTTGAGCACTCATGCAATGGATGAGCGTAAGCAAGAAAGTTGACACTTAGGATGGCAAAGAGAGAAAAATGATGAAGGGGGAAGACAAAAAATGTGTGAAAGGCTCACATCAATGAGGACAATCATAGGCGAGAGAAAGCCAAATGATAGATATGATGTGAGGAGTAGGGATTGCCATGCAACGGATGCACATATGAGCTAAGGTAAGCTCTCCAATGGAACTAGTGGGGGTGCATCCAACTTGCTCGCTCAATAAGACCTAGAGCTCTTTTGAGGAGGCTCATCATTGGAATATACAAGCCAAGTTCTATAGTGTGAAGGTCCCCACATAGCTATATGCATGAATGATAATCTCTATGGAGTACAAGGTATAAGATGGAGTACGAGTGTGGATCTCTCAAAAGGAATAGTAGTGTGCCCCCTTCTCTCTTTTTATTTCTTTTTCTCTTTTTTCTATTTATTTTTATTTTTGTGTGTGGCCTCGATGGCTCTTTCTATTTAACTCTCATTTGTCCTCTTTGGGATCTTTTGATTTTGTCCTCTTTGGGATCTTTTCCTCACTTTAGGGGCAACACTCTATGTATTACAAGAACTATAGAAGATCTTTCACACTTTACAAAAGTACTCAACATAAAGAAAATGAAACTATCATGATGTATGCAAATGTATGCCTCTGCCGGTGTAGCAGGATATGCAATGATACTAGCGCGTCATGTAGCAATGATTAGGGCAAGGCCCAACTAGCATGCAGCTCATCGATCAAGCAAAAAGCATGTATGACATGAAGATCAAGTCATGAGAAGATGGATGTTGCATGGCAATGTATCTCGGAAAGGCTATGGAAATGCCTTGATAGGTAGGTATGGTGGCTGTTTTGAGGAAGGATATAATGAGGCTTATGATGACAGAGCGTATCGTGCCAAGGATTTGGATGCACCGGCGAAGTATGCGCCAACTCTCGAGGTGAGAAAGGGCAATGCACGGTACCGAAGAGGCTAGAAAAATATGGCTAGGTGGAAGTGTCAACTTTCGAATACTCACATTAGTCCGAAGAACTCATGCACTTATTATCGGTAACTCTCAATCTAATTAGGAGGTTCACAAAGAGACAAGTACCCCGAGGAGGAGTGTATGGGGGTTTGGTTATCCTTGCGCATCCTCGACTCATGGTATGTGAGTGTACTCTAATATTCGATCCCTCCAAAGATTAGTGATCCATCTAGTAGCTAAAGTTCTCAACTATTTTGTAGGTTTTCGAAAATAAACACGGATTGCCCAAAATACGACATCTATCACTAATAGGCTAAAGCTCTTGACATCAAAAGTTCAGACATTACTCATGGCAATACCTCAAAACTATTGCAAGTTACTACTAAAATTAAATAGCAACCTCAATTACCTACTTTAAGTTAAGACACACAACTCAGTGCAACATGCAAACTATCTTAACAAGATAAACATGAAAACTCAAGAGAGCTCAGCAACCAACTAAACAAAAGCTCTTTAAAAAGAAAAGCATGAAAACTAAGAGCTAAACATGACAGGAGCTATGGAAAGACAAAGAACACACACAGCAAAGATAAGCATGAAAATCCTATGTTGTGTTCTAGGTTGAAGTGGAGCGTGTTCCTCTCCCACACAAAGAAAGCTGGGTTCTAACTTGTTATGAACAGCAAGCAAAGCTAAAGAAAA
This sequence comes from Secale cereale, assembly GCA_902687465.1. Lineage (NCBI taxonomy): Eukaryota > Viridiplantae > Streptophyta > Magnoliopsida > Poales > Poaceae > Secale > Secale cereale. The sequence continues at coordinate 548,177,511 of LR738715.1, read as the reverse complement.
CTAAAAAAAGGAACTAAGAGCAAGACGCTCCAAGCATAGCACATAACGCATGAAGTGATAAAATTATAGTGGAACAAAAGACGAACTGATAATTGTTGATGGAGAAGGGGATGCGTGGGGGCATCCCCAAGCTTAGACGCTTGAGTCTTCTTGAATATTTCTTGGGGTGCACGGGGGCATCCCCAAGCTTGAGCGTTTGACCCTCCTGAATCTTCTTTTATCATCTGCCCTCGCACACTTGAAAACTCCCTTCATACATAACTCATCATAATCTGATTAGCGAGGTTAGTACCCACAATAAAATAATTTTTTCCCTACTGGAAATAAAGATAATCTTAAAAAGAGCTACTGCTTCTCAAGATTGCCAAAAGGTTTTTGCAAAGAAAAAGCAAGCTCAAGGTTTGCAAAACGAAGAAAAGGCAAAACAGGACAGAATCTGTGAAAAACAGACCAGCAGGTAGTAAATAATTTTTTCGGGGCACTTCTGCAACTCAAATCAAAAAACTCAGAACAGACGCTCGAAAGCCAATTGTATAGAGCACGCTGTCAAAACAATTCAGATCAAAAAGGTGATCTGGTGATTTTATTCGAATTTTTCTGTCCAAGGACAGAATCTGTTTTCTGGACAGCACGTCACAACTTTTGAACTTTCTTGCAATCGAAGGCTAAACTTGGCACAAAGCTGAAAAGAAAAGATACAATGATGATGCTATTGTAGTAACAAACATCAAGACACAACAAAAGCAAAATAAAACCTAATTCGTTGTGGGCTGCCTCCCAAAAGCGTTTTCTTTTATGCCTTTAAGCTAGGCATGATGCAAAAAGAGAAGATCAAGTTTCATCAAGAGTAAGAGAATAGCTAGCCCGTGTAACGGACTCAAAAGGCAACTTAATCTTCTTTTTAGGGAAGTGTTCCATCCCTTTCTTGAGAGGGAATTGGAATTTTATATTCCCCTCTTTCATGTCAATGATAGCACCAACGGTGCGAAGAAAAGGACGTCCCAAAATAATTGGACATGAAGGTTCACAATCAATATCCATAATAGTAAAATCAACGGGAACATAATTGTCATTGACAATGATAAGAACATCGTCGATCTTCCCCAAAGGTTTCTTTACGGAAGAATCAACAAGACGAACACCAAAAGAACAAGGATCAAAAGGTTTCAATTCAAACATATCGTACATTCTTTTGGGCATAACGGAGGTACTAGCTCCAACATCACATAAAGCATAGCAAGAGAAGTTATTCAACTTAATTTTAATCATAGGATCCCAACTATCTTCTAGCTTTCTAGGTATGGAGGCTTCGACCCTAAGCTTCTCCTCCCTAGCTTTGATGAGAGCATTAGTGATATGCTCCGTGAAGGCAAGATTAAGTGTGCTAGTGTGGGGATCTCTAGACATCTTGTGAAGAAAACCAATAACTTCAGAAAGGGTGCAATTATCAAAATCAAGGTCACTACTATCAAGTAAAGTGGTAGTGGTGTCCTTTAGGCTCACTTGTTTGGTAGCTTCTATGGTCATAGGAGTTTCTTCTTCTACGGTTGAGGTCATAGCATCACCATTAATAGGTCCAATGGGACTAGGAGTGCATTGGGTGCTAAGAGTTTGGATATCCTCAACAACTTGAATAGTAGCAACAGTGTGGTGGGTAGGAAGGCTCTTAATTCTATCTTCTTCCTCCTTTTCTCTAGCCCATCTCTCTTTAAGTTTAGCCATCATCCTAATGTTTTCATTAATTTGCACTTGAATAGCATTCATAGGAGTGGTCTTCCTCTCCTCAAGAGGAGAAGTTCTAATTTTAAGCAACTCTACCTCATGGGCTAAATTGTCTACCTTCGAAGAGAGATTATCTAGTTTGTCTAGTTTTTCTTCTACACTCTTATTGAAGGCCTTTTGGGTAGTGATGAAGTCTTTAAGCATAATCTCTAGTTCAGAAGTGGAGTTCTTGGTGCTAGGATAAGTATTGTTGTTCCCATAGGAATTAGAGGGGAGCGGTCTAGGGTTGCTACCAAAATTACTCCTATAAGCATTATTATTGAAATTGTTTCTAGAGATAAAGTTCACATCTACTTGATCTTGAGCAATCAAAGAATTTAAAGGAACATCATGAGGATCAATAGAAGATTGCTTGGAAAGTAGAGACATGATCAAGTCAACTTTTTCATTTAGGGAGGAAATCTCCTTGACAGAGTTTACCTTCCTACCTGTTGGAGCGCGTTTGGTGTGCCATTGGGAATAATTGGTCATCATTTCGTCGAGAAGTTTCGTGGCAGCACCAAGTGTAGTTGACATAAAGGTTCCTCCCGCGGCCGAATCTAACAAGTTCCGCGAGGTAAAGTTCAAGCCTGCATAAAAAGTTTGGTTAACCATCCAAGTAGTCAAACCATGAGTAGGGCAGTTCTTGACAAGAGATTTCATGCGTTCCCAAGCTTGGGCAATGTGTTCATTATCCAATTGTTTAAAATTCATTATGTTACTCCTTAATTGGATAATTTTAGCAGGGGGGTAGTACTTCCAAATAAAGGCATCCTTGCACTTGTCCCAAGAATCTATACTATTCCTAGGCAAGGATTGAAACCAGATTTTAGCTCCTCCTCTCAAGGAGAAAGGAAAAAGCTTAAGCTTAACAATGTCACCATCTACTTCTTTGTACTTTTGCATATCAGAGAGCTCAACAAAATTATTTAAGTGCAAAGCAGCATCATCTCCAGCACCGGAGAATTGATCTTTCATAACTAGGTTCAGCAAAGCAGGTTTAATCTCATAAGAAGGTGCTGAAGTGGCAGGTGTAGCAATAGGCGTGCAGATAAAGTCATTGTTGTTATGACTAGTGAAGTCACACAACTTGGTGTTCTCGGTGGAACCCATAGCAGCAGCAAACAACATAACTATTTTTGTGATTTTTGGTAAGGGACACTACAGCAAAAACTGCAAGGTAAACTAATAAGACTAAAAAGCAAATATAAAAGATAGCGTGCAACTCCCCTATCTTGAAGAGTGGAGTCCCTGGCAACGACGCCAGAAACTTGCTTGATGGCTTCTCGCCCCTCGTTGGTTACCCCAAGTGGAAGGTTGAGATGTAGCGTAGCGGCAAATTTCCCTTGGCAAAGATACCAAGGATCGAATCCTGTGAGACTCCGAGGGTCGACAAGTAGGTGTCAACGGCGCCAGAAACTTAGCGGTTGACGGGACCTGCACACAGATACAGATAACTTTGCTCCCAACGAGTATAGAGAGGTTGTCAATCTCTCCGGCCTTGTTGTTTACAAAGGATCAAACACAAGAGATAATAATGATAGCTATGACTGCAACTAGGAAATAAAAACAGGAAGTAAATAGAAGGTGTGATCAGCGGTGGTAATATGGACCGGGGTCACATGATGTTCACTAGTGATGTCTCTCTCCCAAAAGATGATAAAACAGCAAAGCGAGGTAAACAAATTACAGCTGGGCAATTGACAGGATTATGTCCACAAACCAATGCTAACTATGCTGCAAAGAAAGGTAGAGGCTCAAAAGCATGGGTGGTACGCCAAGGCAAGTAGACCGAAATCCATCTGTATCTACTACTAATCATCCACCTTGAGATATCTATCCAGAACATCTCGCTGGTATTAAGTTGCGAATCCCACCCAAAGTGTAAACTCAAAGCAACAGACAACTGCATTAAAAGAACTTTGCGTAAAGTAAACAATCCTTGCACCCGCAAGTACAAGTACTGTTGTTTTCTCCTTTGTGGCAACAACACATCCCCTAGACTCATGTTTCTGTCACTCAAGCTAGTCATCAGGGGGCATGAACCCACAATCAAGCATAACGCTCCCTCTTGGAGTTACTACCTACTACTTGGCCAAAGCAATAAACAGCAGCGGAGAACATGCAAGACTTACTCAAGAACAAAGATATAAAAGAGGCGAATCAAATATATTACTCAAACACAATCTGAACATAGTCTCATAATCCATCAGATCCCAGCAAACTCAGCAAAGCAACAGCAGAAAGATTACATATGTGCCTCGATCATGTAGGGCGGCTCACGAGGTCTAAACCATGAAGAGCAAAGAGGGGAGGAGAACATCACATAGCTACTGATCATGGACCCATAGTCCAAGGTGGACTACTCACAACTCATCCGGGAAGCGTCCATGGTGGTGGAGAAGCTTCCGGTGGTGGTTCTCCCCTCCGGCAGGGTGCCGGGAAGAGTTCTCCTGATGCTCCCGATCTTGGAAGCGCTGCGGCGGCGGAACAGAGGCGAGATCGCGAAAAAGGGTTCTGTCCTCTCGAGGGTTTCGGGACGAGAGGGATATATAGGCGAAGGGGGGCAGCCAGAGGCGGAGTAGGGGCCCCAGGCCCCCCCCTGGCGCGGCCAGGGGTGGGGCCGCGCCAGGTGGCCGCCTGGGCCTCCCCTGGCTCCCCTCTGGCCCATCTTTGGTTCTTCACGAAGCTTCCTGTACGCTGTTTTTTCCTATATTTTTCTTGGAATTTTTGGAGCACTTTTAATATGGGGGAAACCTGAAATAGAAAAACAGCAGAAAACGGGAACTGGCACTGTGGTGCACTGAGTTAATAGGTTAGTCCAAATATGATCAAAAGTGTATGGAAGTGCATCAATATCATAGCAATATCACACAAAAGAAGCATGGAGCAAGCAGAAATTATAGATACGTTCGAGGACTGAATGAAGTAACGATCAAGAATAAGTACCCATTACCAATGATCAATGATCTGTTCGATAGATTGCAAGGATCTAAGATATTTTCCAAGATCGATTTGCGATCAGGGTACCATCAATTGAAGATCCGAGAACAAGATATACCTAAGACGGCCTTTACCACCAGGTATGGGTTGTACGAGTATACCGTTCTGTCGTTTGGTCTGACAAACGCACCGGCATACTTTATGAACCTGATGAACAAAGTGTTTATGGAGTATTTGGATAAGTTCGTCGTAGTGTTCATAGATGATATTTTGATCTTCTCGAAGGATGAAGAGGAGCATGCAGAGCATTTGCGTTTGGTACTGGAGAAGCTCAGAGAACATCAGTTATATGCCAAGTTTAGCAAATGTGAGTTTTGGTTGAAGGAAGTCGGATTTCTCGGACACGTTATATCCGGAGAAGGAATAGCAGTAGATCCCGCCAAGGTGGACACTGTGACCCATTGGGAAACACCAACAACAGTTGGAGAGATCCGGAGTTTTCTTGGACTCGCAGGATACTACCGGAGATTTATCGAGAATTTCTCGAAGATTGCAAAGCCAATGACGGAGTTGTTGAAGAAGGACACCAAGTTCCGTTGGACAGAAGAATGTGAGGCCAGTTTTCAGGAATTAAAGAAACGTTTGGTCTCGTCCCCTGTGTTGATTCTGCCAGATCAACATAAGGATTATGAGGTGTACTGCGACGCTTCACGTCGAGGACTTGGAGCAGTTCTTATGCAGGAAGGAAGAGTTGTTTCGTATGCTTCACGACAACTGAAACCTCATGAGATGAACTATGCCACCCACGATTTGGAATTAGCAGCCGTAGTGCATGCACTGAAGACGTGGACACATTTCCTTATTGGAAACCATTGTGAAGTATATACGGATCACAAGAGTTTGAAGTATATATTCACTCAGAAGGAACTGAATCTTAGGCAAAGAAGATGGCTGGAACTCATTAAGGATTATGACATGAGATTGCATTATCATCCCGGAAAGGCTAACGTAGTAGCCGATGCGCTAAGCCGTAAGAGCCATGTCACTACCCTAATGATGGAAGGATTTCCAAAGGAGTTAGACGAGAACCTACGAGAACTACGTATGGAGATAGTTCCGAGAGGCTATGTAGCAACATTAGAAATCCAGTCTACTCTGATGGATAAAATCCGAGAAGCTCAGAAAGCTGACAAGGAGGTTGTCGCTATAAAGGAGAGGATGAGCGAAGGAAAAGCTAAAGGTTTTCGTGAGGATGAACACGACACCTTATGGTTTGAGGATCGAATCTATGTGCCTAATGACCCGGAGATCAGGAAGTTGATTTTACAAGAGGACCATGATTCACCATACTCGATTCAACCAGGAAATACTAAGATGTATTTGGATTTGAAGGATATTTTCTGGTGGACCGGTATGAAGAAGGATATTGCGGAGTATGTAGTAGTTTGTGATGTATGCCAGAGAGTGAAGGCAGAACATCAGAAGCCAGCCGGATTGTTACAACCTATGCCAATACCCGAATGGAAGTGGGAGAAGCTTGGCATGGATTTTATCATTGGATTGCCCAGGACCAAAGCATGATATGATTCAATCTGGGTAGTAGTAGACCCGATTGACGAAGGTAGCCCACTTTATCCCTGTGAAAACCACATATACCAGTGCCAAGTTGGCTAAGATATACATGACCAGAATTGTATGTCTGCATGGAGTTCCGAGGAGCATCGTATCAGATAGAGGAACCCAGTTTACCTCAAAGTTTTGGAATCAGTTACATGAAACTTTGGGTACCAGGCTAGAGTTTAGCGCAACATTTCACCCGCAGACAGATGGACAGACGGAGAGAGTCAATCGGATTTTGGAGGATATGCTAAGAGCCTGTGCATGAGATTACGGATCTAGTTGGGATGACAACTTGCCCTACGCGGAGTTCTCATACAACAACAGTTACCAGGCCAGTTTGAAGATGGCACCGTTCGAGGCATTGTATGGAAGGAGATGCCGAACACCGTTGTCGTGGGATGAAGTTGGAGACCGACAGTTGTTTGGACCAGACTTAATCAAAGAGTCTGAGGAGAAGGTGAAGTTGATCCGAGATAGACTGAAAGTGGCTCAGTCCAGGCAGAAGAGTTACGCAGACTCGAAGCGCAAGGAGATAACCTATGAGATCGGAGATAGAGCATACTTGAGAGTATCGCCTCTACGAGGAGTTAAACGTTTCAGAGTTAAAGGGAAGTTAGACAGGAGATTTGTGGGACCTTACCGTGTTTTGGAACGCATGGGAGTGGTTGCCTATAAGTTGGAATTGCCCGAAGGATTGTCAGGAGTGCACGACGTGTTTCACGTTTCGCTGCTTAAGAAGTGTCATGCGGAGATGGCCGATATACCGCTTAGAGACACAGTACCCCTGGAAGCAATTCAGTTGGACAGTGATCTGACCTACGAGGAGAAGCCAGTTAAGATTCTCGAATTTTCGAGCAAAGTTACTCGCAGTAAGGTTATCAAGTTTTGCAAAGTTCAGTGGAGTCACCACACCGAGGAAGAAGCCACCTGGGAGCGAGAAGATGATATATGCAAGGACCACCCACACCTGTTCTCTAGCCAAGCCGAATCTCGAGGTCGAGATTCATTCTAAGGGGGGTAGGTTTGTAACATCCCAAATTTTCAATTTGGAATGTTATACATAGATCATATTGCATTTGCATGTTTTTGCTTTTTTGTTCGTGGAGTTCCTCGAAATTCTAAGCAACTCAAGGACCTACGGAGAGAGTTGGGAATTTTACCGTTTTCGTATTTGAGTTTGCTCGAATACCGGTACGAGGACAGTGTGATTCTAATTATTTTTCTCTCCTAAAAATATTTCTAAATACAAAATATGAGCGGAGATAATATGACTTCTCCAAAATAACAGAAATATTGGAGGAAAAATATTAAAATCACTTTTGGTATTTTTCTGGATTTATTCGCGGATTTATTTGCATAGGAAAAATACAAGTTTTTCAAAATTGAAATTAGGTCCGGGAAAAATGTTCACTTTGTCCTAAATATTATTAAAGGACGGTGAAAATTTATTTCGGGAATTTTGGAGTCCGTTTGGTATTTCTTTTGTTAGTTTTTCTGCGCCGGGACTCTTTTAGAAAAAAAAAAGGAACCGACTTGGAGTCGTGAAGGCCCAGGACTCTGGGCTTTATAACCAGCGCCCCGCCGGCCCGACCGACGCCAGCCCAGCTCGCCTCGCCCCGCAGCCGCCCGAAACCCTAGCCGCCGCCGCCCTTCGCGCCGCCAGCCCGCCGCCCCGCGCCGCCGCACCCCGCCGCCCCGCACCGCCGCACGCCGCCGCCGCCGGAGCCACCGCCGCCTCACTGCCGGAGTTCGAGGTAGTTTGCGTTTTTTTCGGTTAACCGATCAGTTCGTTAGGAAAAAACCTAGATCTGTTTTTTTAGATTAGATCGGTTCGGTTTTTTTTTATTTTCCGCCGGTTTAGTTATTTAGCGGACGTCCGTCCGTACGTTCGTTTTAACGAATGGTTTTCGTTAGTTAACCGCAGACAACGAACATTCGTTTGTTAGCTTGTTCGTCGTTTTCTTTTTCGGGGTATTTATCCGCGGTTATTTCAATCGCGATTTCTGCCTTGATCTTGTTTTTGGTTTTTCTTTTCGCTCGAGAGTCGGAATCAGGTGATTCAAAATCCCAAATCTTCGTCTCGATGCCCTCTTTACATTTAACCAACTTGAACAAAGTTTTGGCTACTGTAAAATTTGACTTTAGGCCAACTAGTAATTCGGAGCTCGTTTCTTTTGCAGTTTGAGTTTCGTTGCTTCTTTCGAGTTGATTCTTTTTGCAAACCGGAGTTCTTAAGTTGAACATTCTGGTTAGATCTCTTATTTGAGTTTTACCCGTGCATTAGTTAAGTACTTATTGTATGCTTGTTTGATTGCGATAGAGTACCCGGAGTGCGCCGCTTGTGTAGGATCGAAAGTAAGTCTAGAGGGGGGGGGTGATTAGACTACTTGACAAAATAAAAAATCTGCCTTTAGATCATGCAATGTTTTTGGCAGTTTCAAAATTAAGATCAATTCAAGTAACACCCTACACATGCAATTCTAGAGTATATGCAGCGGAAAGTAAATTGCACATGTAAAAGAGAGGTGGAGAAGATCAAACGCAGTTTGGTGACACGGAGATTTTTGTCGTGGTTCCGATAGGTGGTGCTATCGTACATCCACGTTGATGGAGACTTCAACCCACGGAGGGTAACGGCTGCGCGAGTCCACGAAGGGCTCCACCCACGAAGGGTCCACGAAGAAGCAACCTTGTCTATTCCATCACGGCCTACGCCCACGGAGGACTAGCCTTACTCGGGGTAGATCTTCACGAAGTAGGCGATCTCCTTGCCCTTACAAACTTCTTGGTTCAACTCCACATCATCAAGACGGAGGCTCCCAAGCGACACCTAACCAATCTAGGAGGCACCACCCCCAAAAGGTAATAGACGGTGTTGATGATGATGAACTCCTTGCTCTTGTGCTTCAGATGATAAACTCCCCAACACTCAACTCTCCTCACTGATATGGCTGTGGTGGAAGAAAGATTTGAGTGGAAAGCAACTTGGGAAGGCTAGAGATCAAGTTTCATATGGTAGGAATGGAATGACTTGATCTCAACACAAGGGTAGGTGGTTCACTTCTCAGAAAGTGTATGGTAGAAGTGGTGGTACTTTCTGATGGCTCTCCTCACGAATGAGGAGGGGGTGGAGGGGTATATATAGCCTCCACACAAAATCCAACCGTTACACACACATTTGACCAATCTCGGTCAGACCGAAGTGAAACTCGGTTAGACCGAAAGTTCAAATATAGTGAACGTTGGGATTTTCGGTGGGACCGAAAATACCATCTCGGTGAGACCGAAGTGAGTCAAAGGTTAGGGTTTGCCATCTCGGTGAGACCGAAAATATAAACTCGGATATTCCGAATTTATGTCAACTGACCACAGAAGGTTGGCAGCCCTTTTTCGGTGGGACCGAAACTCAGAATCGGTTTGACCGAGAAGCTAGGGTTTGGAGAAACAACTGAAGTGGTTCATCTCGGTGGGACTGAGTTGGAGAAATCGGTGTGACCGAGATGTTAGGGTTTGTAGAAATAACTTCATCTCGGTGGGACTGAGTTGGATTGACCGAGATTACTTATGGGTGTGTGTTAAGTAGTGAATAGTGCTGATAGTTGAGGGAGTTAGATCACCAAGCACTTGAGCAACAAGAACATTAACACAACCTCATCCCCTTTTAATAGTATTGGCTTTTCCTATGGACTCAATGTGATCTTTGATCACTAAACCACAAATATAGTCTTGAGCTTTTGCCAATGCTTGTCTTAGCATTTTGAGGGGTCCACTTCTTCAGACATTTCCATACCCACATCATCGAACTTTTCTAAAATGATTCTCAAGAGAATATTAGTTCAATGATATATATGTTGTTATTAATTACCAAAACCACCCGGGGATTAGTTGCACTTTCAGCTTGCTACTTTGAGTCTCTAGGTTTTGCGGATCATCAGCAAGGCAAGTAACACTTTGATCATGCTTTTCCAATTACCCAGTTTTCATTGCATTAGTCAAACCCTCACACATTGCATGAGTAGGATTAATTAATTTGTGGGACTGGGAAGTAGTTTGAGGTAGTACCTATTACCTGCATTACATTCAAACCTTTGGGAGTCACTTCTACGTTTGTTGTTAGGACATGCTATGCTCGTAGACGTGGATTGGGTGAGTGAAATCCATGACAGATGTGAGTTTGTTAATTAATGGTTCAACTTAAGGTGGCAACATTAACACACATCTGGGTGGATTGAGGCATCCGGGTATTCCAGGATTGCCTGTTTTTCTTTTGGACCGCCACCCAGGCTCAAAGGGATCATGAGATTTTTCATACTAGAAACTTCCGTGTGCAGCCACATGCCAATATGGGCTCTCGCATAGTTGAGTAAGTTGTGGGAAACATTTCCATGATGGGCTAGCAGATGTAGTTGGGTTTTGTAGGTGTACCGGCCTATCTATCTGGTTAAGGGGACCTCTTCGGAAAGACTGTGTCTCGGTCATCCGTTTCTCAAACACCATGCAGTGCGAGAAACCAAACGGAGGCGATCGAGTCTTGTGGGGAAAAGTGCACAAACCTCTGCAGAGTGTACAAACTGATCATGATTAGCCGTGTCCCCGGTTATGGACGTCTTGAGTATCTAGTACTTGGATTATCATGTGAATCTCATCATGTTACTTTTAATTTAATTTTGTTGGGTTTAATGATGAATTTTAATTGGGGTTGAGAGGATGTTTATCTTCTCAACGATGTTTCAACTACCATGATAGTTAATTAAAACGCATTCCTTTGAAGTAGGGAAAAATTGTCTTTACGCAAAAACTTAACCATAGAGCTTTCCACCAGCCATATTGCATATAGTATAGCCTTACTTTCATTGCATCTTTTGTGTTACCTTGCCAGCATATTCCATGTGCTGACCCGTTTTCGGGCTGCAACATTTCATGTTGCAGACTTTTCAGACGACGAGTAAGATGCCTTTTTTAGGTCGTGGTTCTATACTCAGTGATGCCGCTGGAGTTGATGGACTCACTTATCTTCCAAGCCTTCCGCTGTTATCGTATTAGATGGCCTTCAGCCATATTTATTGTAATAATTTCATCGTTGGACTATCGATGTAATAGGTGTGTGATTGCTACTCTGTTATAAATCCTTCAAGTACTGTGCGTGTCAGCATTACTGATCCAGGGATGACACAGATGCACAGAGATCAGACTATTTGAGGTCTGGTCGCTACACATTCTATTTAGTTCTTCTTCTAGTACTTGAGCACAATTTTCCTTCGCATCATTTTCACGAAAGATGTTAAAAAGATGAAGCATATGAGGTAACCTTAATTCCATTTTTTGGTAGTTTTCTTTTATAAACCAAACTAGTGATAAAACAAGAAACTAAAAGATTTGAATGCAAGATCTAAAGATATACCTTCAAGCACTAACCTCCCCGGCAACGGCGCCAGAAAAGAGCTTGATGTCTACTACATAACCTTCTTCTTGTAGACGTTGTTGGGCCTCCAAGTACAGAGGTTTGTAGGACAGTAGCAAATTTCCCTCAAGTGGATGACCTAAGGTTTATCAATCCGTGGGAGGCGTAGGATGAAGATGGTCTCTCTCAAACAACCTTGCAACCAAATAACAAAGAGTCTCTTGTGTCCCCAACACACCCAATACAATGGTAAATTGTAAGGTCCACTAGTTCGGCGAAGAGATGGTGATACAAGTGCAATATGGATGGTAGATATAGGTTTTTGTAGTAAGAAAATATAAAAACAGCAAGGTAGAAAGTGGTAAACGTGAGCATAAACGGTATTGCAATGATAGTAGACAAGGCCTAGGGTTCATACTTTCACTAGTGCAAGTTCTCTCAACAAGGATAACATAATTGGATCATATTACTAGCCCTCAACACACAACCAAGAGTCACTCCAAAGTAACTAATAGCGGAGAACAAACGATGAGATTATGGTAGGGTACGAAACCACCTCAAAGTTATTCTTTCTGATCAATCTATTCAAGAGTCCGTAGTAATGTTCAATCTATCATAGAGTTGGTACTAGAATAACACCTTAAGACACAGATCAACCAAAACCCTAATGTCACCTAGATACTCCATTGTTACCTCAAGTATCCATGGGCATGATTATATGATATGCATCACACAATCTCAGAATCATCTATTCGACCAACACATAGAACTTCAAAGAGTGCCCCAAAGTTTCTACCGGAGAGTCAAGACGAAAACGTGTGCCAACCCCTATGCATAGATTTCCAAGGTCACGAAACTCGCAAGTTGATCACCAAAACATACATCAAGTGTCTCACATGATATCCCATTGTCACCACAGATAAGCACGCGCAAGACATATATCAAGTGTTCTCAAATCCTTAAAGACTCAATCCGATAAGATAACTTCAAAGGGAAAACTCAATCCATTACAAGAGAGTAGAGGGGGAGAAGCATCATAAGATCCAACTAGAATAGCAAAGCTCACGATACATCAAGATCGTGCCATCTCAAGAACACGAGAGAGAGAGATCAAACACATAGCTACTGGTACATACCCTCAGCCCCGAGGGTGGACTACTCCCTCCTCGTCATGGAGAGCGCCAGGATGATGAAGATAGTCACCGGAGAGGGATTCCCCCCCTCCGGCAGGGTGCTAGAACGGGTCTAGATTGGTTTTCGGTGGCTACAAGGGCTTTCGGCGGTGGAACTCCCGATCTATGTTAATTTCCGAAGGTTTCGGTATTTTTAGGATTTTTTGGCGTAGGGCACAAGTCAGGGGGGCTTCTGGGCTGTCCACGAGATAGGAGGGCGCGCCCCCTACCCAGGGCGCACCCCCACCCTCGTGGGTAGCCCGTGGCTCTCCTGGCCCAACTCTTTTGCTTCGGGGGCTTCTTTTGGTCCAGAAAAAAATCATCAAAAATTGGCTCATCAATTGGACTCCGTTTGATATTCCTTTTCTGCGAAACTCAAAAACAAGGAAAAGCAGAAACTGGCACTAGGCTCTGGGTTAATAGGTTAGTCCCAAAAATAATATAAAAGTGTATAATAAAGCACATAAAACATCCTAGAAGGATAATATAATAGCATGGAACAATAAAAAATTATAGATACGTTGGAGACGTATCAACCGACCTCTTCGATAAGAGCAATCATGGCCTAGAAAATCTGTTAGACTTCCGTAACCATTTCCTTCACCTTAACTCTACCTCTTAAATCTCAGAACGAGATTTCTTGTAGTGGAGGAGATTTGTAACACCCCCGGTGTCATGCTACAGTAACCCCATCCTAATGATGCCATGTCACCAGGCTTGACAAGCTAAATTGCCACTTGACCGAACTCAAAGTCAAATTAATGTTTGAAATGCAAGTCAAATTATTACTTCTTCAAACTGCAAAACTAAATAGTTCATACTTTTACAACTAATTCCTATCTATTTATGGTTAAGTAAACAACATTATTAAAATATCCAAATTGAACCTAACACCCAAAAAATAGTAACAAAACAGCCCAATTAGTCCATTTGCATTTATGAAAAATTCAGATGAATTCAAACGCTCACCAGACCTTTTGTGGCAGTGACTAAATTTGTATCACTAATATTGGACCAAGTTACTTATTTTATAAATCTAGTTTACTATTTAAATTAAAGGCAAAACAGGAACCAGAGAAAAGGGAATAGAAAAATAAAGAAAAGGGAAAGGGGAAAGACTTATCTGTTGGACTGGGCCTTAAGTGCACAGTGCACAGTGTACGACCCAGCCCAACTCATTAGTCATTTTCTTTAAATGCTTATTATGATACATAGTTCAATCTCGTTACCAGCAAGTCTCTTTACTCATTCCGTAATACATCATCTCGTGACTAACTCGTTATTTATTTTCTTGCAAGGCTTATTATGATGTGTATTACCTAGTGGGCCCAGAGATACCTCTCTGATACTCGGAGTGACAAATCCTATTCTCGATCTATTTCAACTCAACAAACAGCTTCGGAAACACCTGTAGAGCATCTTTATAATCACGAAGTTACGTTGTGACGTTTGATAGCACACAAGGTGTTCCTCCGGTATTCGGGAGTTGCATAATCCCATAGTCAGAGGAACATGTAAAAGTCATGAAGAAAGCAATAGCAATAAAACTAAACGATCATAGTGATAAGCTAACGGATGGGTCTTGTCCATCACATCATTCTCCTAATGATGTGATCACGTTCATCAAATGACAACACATGTCTATGGTTAGGAAACTTAACCATCTTTGATTAACGAGCTAGTCTAGTAGAGGCATACTAGGGACACTCTGTTTTGTCTATGTATTCACACATATACTAAGTTTCCGATTAATACAATTCTAGCATGAATAATAAACATTTATCATGATATAAGGAAATATAAATAACAACTTTATTATTTACTCTAGGGCATATTTCCTTCAGTCTCCCACTTGCACTAGAGTCAATAATCTAGTTCACATCGCCATGTGATTTAACACCGATAGTTCACATCTTCATGTGTTTAACACCCATAGTTCACATCGCCATGTGATCAACATCCTAAGGGTTTACTAGAGTCAATAATCTAGTTCACATCGCCATGTGATTAACACCCAAAGAGTACTAAAGTGTAATCATGTTTTGCTTTGTGAGAGAAGTTTAGTCAACGGGTTTGTCATATTCAGATACGTGTGTATTTCGCAAATTTCTATGTCTACAATGCTCTGCATGGAGCTACTCTAGCCAATTTCTCCCACTTTCAATACGCATCCAGATTGATACTTATAGTCATCTGGATTAGTGTCAAGCTTGCATTGGCGTAAATCTTTACGACGAACTCTTTATCACCTCCATAATCGAGAAACATTTCCTTAGTCCTCCAGTTACTAAGGATAATTTTTGACCGCTGTCCAGTGATCTACTCCTGGGTCACTATTGTAACTCCTTGCCAAACTCATGGCAAGGGACATAACAGGTTTGGTACACAGGATGACATACTTTATAGAACCTATGGCTGAGGCATAAGGAATGACTTTAATTCTCTCTATATGTTTTTGTCGTGGTCGGGCTTTGAGTCTTACTCAACTTCACACCTTACAAATCAGGTAAAAACTCCTTCTTTGACTGATCCATTTTGAACTACTTCAAAATCTTAGCAAGTTATGTACTAATCGAAAGTCTTATCAAGTGTCATGATCTATCTCTATAGATCTTGGTGCCCAATATGTAAGCAGCCTCACTGAGGTCTTTAATTGAAAAACTCCTTTTAAACTATCCTTTATGCTTTCCAGAAAATTCTACATTATTTCCGATCAATGATATGTCATTCACATATACTTATCAAAAATGTTGTAGTGCTCCCACACACTTTCTTGTAAATACAGGCTTCACCATAAGTCTGTTTAAAACCATATGCTTTGATCACCTTATCAAAGCATATATTCCAACTCCGAGATGCTTGCACCAGTCCATACATGGATCGCTGGAGCTTGCACACTTTGTTAGCACCTTTAGGATCGACAAAACCTTCTGGTTGCATCATATACAACTCCTATTTGAGATATCCATTTAGGAATGCAGTTTTGACATCCATTTGCCAGATTTCATAATCATAAAATGCGACAATTGCTAACATGATTCGGACAGACTTAAGCATCGCTACGGGTGAGAAAGTCTCATTGTAGTCAATTCCTTGAACTTGTCGAAAACCTTTCGCAACAAGTTGAGCTTTGTAGACAGTAACATTACCATCGGCGTCGGTCTTCTCTTAAAGATCCATTTATTTTCAATGGCTTGCCGATCATCGGGCAGATCAACCAAAGTCCACACTTTGTTCTCATATATGGATCCCATCTCAGATTTCATGGCCTCGGGCCATTTTGCGGAATCTGGGCTCATCATCGCTTCCTCATAGTTCATAGGTTCATCGTGGTCTAGTAACATGACTTCCAGAATGGGGTTACTGTGGGGACCCCGACTCATAAGTTGAGATCACCGAATGCACGTGTACAGTGATCCCAGAGATCAATGTTCACTGAACACACAGAAGCTGAATAACAAGAGTCTTCCATCCATACATACCGTATTACACAAGTAGGACCATTATGGTCAAGTCTTGAGTATATCATCGCAGCGGAAATCTTCAATAACAACTTGGACCCGTGCCATTTGCCTTAACCCTACAGGCATTCTGACTGGGAAGCGTCCTAGTTCGCATGTTCGTCACCAAGAAATCTTCGTCATATCATGTTCTTTCATGCCTGGCTAATAAAATAACCAGTGGCAAGCCAATGAGTACTTTGAATGTACTCGCAAGCAACCCAAGAGTGATAACCGAATAATTATGCAAGGATCTACTGCTAAATTAGCAGTTTTGCGGAAGCTAGTTTTTCTCATGCAAGTATGATCAACATTTATCAAGGATATGAATGCGTCTGCAACAAGTATCAGGAGGTTACAGACATCAACATCGAGAAAGAGTTATGAACAACTCTTGCTCAAGCTCATCATGACTTTCTCACGAATCACGTCAACAGATTTACCCAAATTGCGTTGTTTTCCAGAAACTTATGGACATAGTCTAAGCAGCACCACCCAACTATCCTTGACCGTGGACACGGCTATTCTAATAGTTTGACACTCTGCAGAGGTTGCACACTTTACCCACAAGATCCGGGGAACTTCCGTGTCATCCATGACCTGTGGTACCTCTAGTACCCGGGGTAAGCACCCGATCACTATCTTTCCCTAGACGACACTAACATAGGGTCCACTCGTTGGTGCACGGCCCTCGTGTATAAGCAAAGATCGTGGGACTCTGCCCTTTTCACATTATCACGCATACACGAAGGGACCAATGGTGTGTTCGGTGCCCTGTGAAAACAGTCATGGCCGCCTATCCAAGCACAACCCCGTCCCGAGAGTGACCTCAAGTCGCCCCCGTCACTAGTAATGCGGGCACCATGCTAGTATCGGCCTAGGTAATTAATAATGCCATTTCCCATATATGGGTAGAGTGGTTGCGCTTGTTTGGTTGGGACGGTCGACAAATCTTAAATCCAATACATCTCTATAAACAACACTTTCATCAAGCCTCGGTACACTGCTTCTCCACCAAGTAGTGCCCTAGTACCTCGTCATCTCCCAGGGGCATTAGTGGCACCCACTGGGTTATTTTCTAGTATGTCAAACCACACTTGTTTCTTTCAATGCATAATCCTGATCCATTTAGCGTAGCCAACTACTATAGCACATTTCTACAACTCATCAACACAACTCTAAACGAGGATAGAGTCATGACAAATTCAAGTATCAACGGGGTATGCAACGGAGGCAAGCCTAGCAAGGTTGCCACTCAAGATATATCATGCACTCGATCAAACGATGAAAATGCTTTCATGACATTAAAGGGTTCAACATGGTCAAAGGGCTGCTTGCCTGGTTCATCAGAGTCTTCAAAGCTTCTGGTCCATCTCCAAGTACTCCGTCTACTTCGTCAACTAACGTCGGAAACAAATCACAATAAGCAACACAACAAGGCAAAAATAAAAGTGCTCTAAAAATAGGAGTTTGACTTTTCTAGGATACCTTTGGTCATATGAAAAATGACCAAGGTGGTTTCATAGGCATTGGATCAATGGATAGTTTGGAACATTTCAATATGATGGAATCAAGGGGTTTAATGGATCTGTGAGAAGTGTACAGAAGAATTATTTTGAAAAATGAGCAGAGGCATACATTTAACAAGGAATGATTTTAGAAGCAGCTAGGAGTTGGTTTCACTTGATTTGGAGTTCAAAAGAATTTCCTATGATTTTGCAAAGTTGGCTATACATGGATAAATAGAATAATACTTGATGTGGCACAGAAGGCATTGGGAAAATGTTCATAAACTAGGTTATGATCTTAGAAGTGCCAAGAAATTTGAATCAATGGATCGGTATCATCTATGAGCTCTTTGTGATTTTCTAAAGTTGATCACAGAAATGGAACAACAGCATTTTGATAACTATCTGTGAAAAAAATGTTTCTGTAAGAATGTGCAAATAGCACCATGCGGTAGATCATGAATTTATGTACTACTAGAAATTTGAATCACCAAATTTGGAGTTCAAATGAATTGTTTGAGGATTTTACAAGTTGTCTGGAAAAGGAAAAGGAAAAGGGAAATAAGTCTTTAACCTTATCTTCCGCACAAGGCGACAGATAGCTTGTGGGCCGGCCCAGCTGCACGACTGCATGGGGCGACAGCGGTGACGTCGAACGCGCCCAGTAGGAATACGTCTTCGCGCAGGGGAGGCATATCTCGCGGAATTCGTTTCCACTTAAACGTCGGGGCCCGCTGGCCGGGTCGCTGACATGTGGGGGCCCTCGCAGGGTCATCTTCCTCCTCCCGCTCCCGCAACAAAGGGGGGAGGCCCTGGCCGTGCGAGGTCGACGCTTGCTACCGGCGGCACAGGCCACCTCCGGCCAAGCTGCGGCCACCGGAGAGCGGCGCATCGGGGGAGCGCCTCAGGGTCGGCAGGAGGCATCCGCAGCGTGCCCGGCTCTGGTCGCGGTGGACGGGCATTCGGCCGAGGTTGGGCACGGGGAGGCAAGCACGGGGAGGATAAAATGGGGTGTGGGGCGAGTTGGCGGCGGTGCTGGTGATGCTCTGGAGCTAATTGGTGGAGAGGAGGGGCTCGGGTTGGCATGAATTTGAGCGGAGTCCGGCGGCTCAGCTCCGGCCATGGAGGTGCATTGAGGGCGCGAGGAGAGGTGTGGATTGGTCCAGGGGATCGCTGGGAAGGAGAGAGAGCAAAGGGGCTCCAGAGGGAGGCCTGGGGTTGCCCTATATAGAGAGGCCACGGCTCACCGTGGACGCGGCCTACGGGCGCCCGCGGAAATGGTCGGGGTGGCCACGGGAGGATGCTCGGGGCTATCTGCGGTGTGCGTGGGCGTGGTCCGGGTCGAGGGAGAAAGAGAAAGAGAACGGGAAGGTGCCAGAGGCTTCACGTGTGCGAAGCCGCTCACTAGAGCTCGCGGGCGACCGGCACGCGTGTGAGGGAGGCGATAGGAGGGAGAAGGAGGAGGGGGCGGACTGCGTAGCGTGTCGTGGACGTCGAGGCGACCTCGACGGACATGCTTGCTCTGCCCAATGATGTCTGGTTGCCTCGGGAGGGCTGAGCAACAGTGCACTGCGTACTGTAGCGCGCTCCAGAGCGCGACTTTGGCCGGCATGGGCATGTCGTTTGCGCCCTGGCCGTGTCCCCCAGTGTCCAACAACCCTAGGGGGTAGTAAACAAGATGGGCATGGCATTGGATGCCCTGATCATCCACTGCGAGAGGAGAGAGGTTGAGGGAGAGAGAGAGAAAGTAGGTTGTCCAGAGGGGAAGAGTGGGGTTTTCACCCACCAATTATTGGTCCATGGCCTTGAAAAACTTACCAGAGGTAGAAGGTGATCAGGTTCATCTGTGGTAAAAATTAGAGGTAAAGGGGAATAGTGAAAGGGGTCAAAACAGTGGTTTTGGTAAAATGGCAGAAGGTGTTTGATGTATATTTGGGAAACTAGATTAAGTCCAAATGACATGAGACTTAACAGGATGAAATAGCACATGAAAATTGGGTGCTCCACCAAGTTTGAGCTTATTGGAAGAAAGTTGCCAATGTAACTTTGGTAAACCCTAGAAATCAACAGAAATGGCTTTTCCAAGATTTAGTCATGCAAATCATCCCTCCTTGATGCACCACTTGGTGTAGTGTCATAATTTGGGGTTTTCATCATGTCCACAAAGTTTGAGGTCACAAGTAAAAAGTTGGTAATGAAGAGTTGTTCAAATTTGGATCTGGTCAAAAAGGGTTTTGGGGCACTTTGGTCAAGTTATCCTTCTACAAAACTTGTACCATTTGGTCTAGATGCATAATTAGACCATTTTAGAATGTGCACCAAGTTTGAGAGCATTTGGACAAGTTTGGCAATGTAAAGTTGCTCAAACTTCAAAATGGACAAAAATGGTTTTGAGGGAATTTGATGATGTTTTCTTAATCTTCAAGGCATGAGGCTTTGTAAGATCATCAAATATGTCATATTTTACATGATAGAATTTTCCTAGAATTTTTTGAGAATATTCGTTTTGTAAATGTTTCAAAAGCTTGAAATATCCAAAAATGGTTTTTGTGTGATTTGACCAACATTTTGAACATGATCATGTGTTGAAACTCTTATATATGGACTATATATGTCCTATGAGCTTCCCTGAATTTTCTCAAATATTTTTGAAATAATAAAATAATTTTAACCTATTAAAGACCATTTCTGGCCTAAAGAAAAAGACTTTAAATAAAATAGCAAAATAACTTTGAAAATAATATTTTTGTGGTTTCAGGGAGTCCTATACCTAATAGGAGTCAAATATACTTTTTGAAAGATTTTTCACACCCCAAATCAAGTACTTGCAGTGCAAATCTCAATTCAGGGGTTTTTAGAAAACTAATTTTAGAAAATACTATTTGGCCAAATTATTTTTCTAAGAAAATGCTATACTATTCTATACACATGGCATGATCATTGGGAAAAGGTTTTGGATCAAGGAGAAGGAGTATAGGAGTAGGAGGATTTATTTTATTTTTAGAGCACTAGCAAACAGCAAACAGAAAACCAATCAAGCAAGGTCAAAAACACTCAAAAGTTTTTGTCAAACCACATTTTAGCATGATTATTAGTTTAAGTGTTGTGGCATGAAAATCAAGGTGTGACAGTTACCGTACCACTCTGGTGCGGAACGTACTCTGGTTGACCTACGAGGTTCAGTAGTAACTTGATCTGAAGTTTCATGATCATTATCATTAGCTTCCTCAATGATTGGTGCAGAAATCACTGGAACTAGTTTCTGTGATGAACTACTTTCCAATTTGGGAGAAGATACAATTACCTCATCAAGTTCTACTTTCCTCCCACTCACTTCTTTTGAGAGAAACTCCTTCTCTAGAAAGGATCCATTCTTAGCAACGGATATCTTGCCTTCGGATCTATGATAGAAGGTGTACCCAACAGTTTCCTTTGGGTATCCTATGAATACACATTTCTCTGACTTGGGTTCGAGCTTATCAGGTTGAAATCTTTTTCACATAAGCATCATAGCCCCAAACTTTAAGAAACGACAACTTGGATTTCTTGCCAAACCACAGTTCATAAGGTGTCATCCCAACGGATTTAGATGGTGCCCTATTTAAGGTGAATGTAGTTGTCTCTAATGCATAACCCCAAAACGATAGTGGCAAATCAGAAAGAGATGTCATAGATCGCACCATATCTAATAAAGTACGGTTACGACATTCAGACACGCCATTATGCTGTGGTGTTCCAGGTGGCGTGAGCTATGAAACTATTCCACATTGTTTCAAATGAAGACCAAACTTATAACTCAAATATTCGCCTCCGTGTTCAGATCGTAGAAACTTTATTTTCTTGTTATGATGATTCTCTACTTCACTTTCAAATTCTTTGAACTTTTCAAATGTTTCAAACTTGTGCTTCATCAAGTAGATATACCCATATCTGCTCAAATCATCAGTGAAGGTGAGAAAATAACGATACCCGTCGCGAGCATCAACACTCATTGGTCCGCATACATCGGTATGTATTATTTCCAATAAGTCACTTGCTCGCTCCATTGTTCCAAAGAACGGAGTTTTAGTCATCTTGCCCATGAGGCATGGTTCGCAAGTATCAAGTGATTCCAAAAGTCCATCTGCATGGAGTTTCTTCATGCGCTTTACACCAGTATGACCGAAACTGCAGTGCCACAAATAAGTTGCACTATCATTATTAACTTTGCATCTTTTGGCTTCAATATTATGAATATGTCTATTTACTACGATCAATATTCAATAAACTATTCACCTTGGGTGTATGACTATAGAAGGTTTTATTCATGTAAACAGAATAACAATTATTCTCTCACTTAAATGAATAACCGTATTGCAATAAACACGATCCAATCTTGTTCATGCTCAACGAAAACACCAAATAACATTTATTTAGGTTTAACGCTAATCCCGAAAGTACACGGAGTGTGCGATGATGATCATATCAATATTGGAACTACTTCCAATACACATCGTCACCTCACCTTCAACTAGTCTCTGTTTATTCTGCAACTCCTGTTTCGAGTTACTAAGCTTAGCAATCGAACAAGTATCAAATACCTAGGGGCTACTATGAACACTAGTGAGGTACACATTATCAACATGTATATCAAGTATACCTTTGTTCACTTTGCCATCCTTCTTATCCGCCAAATATTCGGGGAACTTTCGCTTCCAGTGACCATTTCCTTTGCAGTAGAAGCACTCAGTTTCAGGATTAGGTCCATCTTTGGGCTTCTTCACGGAGTGACAACTTGCTTGTCATTCTTCTTGAAGTTCCCTTTCTTCCCCTTGCCCTTTCCTTGAAACTAGTGGTCTTGTTAACCATCAACGATTGATGCTCTTTCTTGATTTCTACCTTCGTTGATTTCAGCATCACGAAGAGCTCGGGAATGGTTTTTGTTATCCCTTGCATGTTATAGTTCATCACGAAGTTCTAGTAGCTTGGTGATAGTGACTAGAGAATTCTGTCAATCATTGTCTTATCTGGAAGAATAACTCCCACTTGATTCAAGTGATTGTAGTACCCAGACATTCTGAGCACATGCTCACTAGCTGAGCTATTCTCCTCCATCTTGTAGGCAAAGTATTTGTCAGAGGTATCATACCTCTCAACATGGGCATGAGTCTGAAATACCAATTTCAGCTCTTGGAACATCTCATATGCTTCGTGGCATTCAAAACATTTTTGAAGTCCCGGTTCTAAGCCGTAAAGCATGGCGCACTAAACTATTAAGTAGACATCATATTGAGCTTTGCCAAACGTTCATAATGTTTGCATCTGCTCCTGCAACAGGTCTATCACCTAGTGGTGCATCAAGGACATAATACTTATGTTGGGCAATGAGGATAATTCTCGGATCACAGACCTAGTCCGCATCATTTCTACTAACATCTTTCAACTTAGTTTTCTCTAGGAACATATCAAAAATATAGGGGAGCCATAACGCGAGCTATTGATCTACATCATAATTTGCAAATACTATCATGACTAAGTTCATGATAAATTAAAGTTCAATTAATCATATTTACTAAAGAACTCCCACTTTGATAGACATTCCTCTGTCATCTAAATGATCACATGATCCAAATCAACTAAACCATGTCAGATCATCATGTGAGATGGA
The DNA here is from genome assembly GCA_902687465.1 of Secale cereale. Lineage (NCBI taxonomy): Eukaryota > Viridiplantae > Streptophyta > Magnoliopsida > Poales > Poaceae > Secale > Secale cereale. Next base: position 548,153,959 of record LR738715.1, on the reverse strand, counting down.
GTAGTTTTCAATGGTGAACATCTTATGTTGATCATATATACTATATGATTCACGCTCGACCTTTCGGTCTCAAGTGTTCCGAGGCCATGTATGTGCATGCTAGGCTCGTCAAGTTTAACCCGAGTATTCTGCATGTGCAAAACTGTCTTACACTCATTGTATTTGAACGTAGAGCTTATCACACCCGATCATCACATGGTGTCACGGCACGACAAACTGTCACAACGGTGCGTTGCACAGGTAGAACACTTATACCTTGAAATTTTGTAAGGGATCATCTTATAATGCTACCGATGTACTAAGCAAAATAAGAAGCATAATAAGATAAACATCACATGCAATCAAAATATGTGACATGGTATGGCCATCATCATCTTGTGCTTTTGATCTCCATCTCCAAAGCATCGTCATGATCTCCATCGTCACCGGCTTGACACCATGATCTTCATCGTAGCATCGTGGTCGTCTTGCCAACTATTGCTACTACTACTATCGCTAACTCGTAGTGATAAAGTAAAGCAATTACATGGCTTTCGCAATTCATACAATAAAGAGACAACCATAAGGCTCCTGCGGGTAACCGATAATTTACAAAACATGATCATCTCATACAATAACGTATAACTCATCACGTCTTGACCATATCACATCACAACATGCCCTACAAAAACAAGTTAGACGTCATGTACTTTGTTGTTGCAAGTTTTACGTGGTTGCTACGGACTTAGCAAGAACCGTTCTTACCTATGCATCAAAACCACAACGGTTTTTCATCAAGTGTGTTGTTTTAACCTTCAACAAGGACCGGGCGTAGTCACACTCGATTCAACTAAAGTGAGAGAGACAGACACCCGCCGGTCCCCTTTAAGCAATGAGTGCTCGTAACGGTGAAACTAGTCTCGCGTAAGCGTACGCGTAATGTCAGTCTGGGCCGCTTCATTTCACAATACCGCCGAATCAAAGTATGACAGGTCGGTAAGAAGTATGACTATTATCGCCCACAACTCATTGTCTTCTACTCGTGAAAAACATGCACATAGACATGGCTCATGATGCCACTGTTGGGGAACGTAGTATTTCAAAAATTTCCTACGATCACGCAAGATCTATATAGGAGAAGCATAGCAACGAGCGGGGAGAGTGTGTCCACGTACCCTTGTAGACCGAAAGCGGAAGCGTTTAGTAACGCGGTTGATGTAGTCGAACGTCTTAACGATTCAACCGATCCAAGTACTGAACATACGACACCTCCATTTTCAGCAGACGTTCAGCACGATGACGTCCCTTGAGCTCTTGATCCATTTGAGGACGAGGGAGAGTTTTGTCAGCACGACGGTGGTGATGATGAAGTTACCGGCACAGGGATTCGCCTAAGCACTGCAAATATATGACAGAGGTGTGTAACTATGGAGAGGGGCACCGCACACGGCTAAGAGATTGTCTGTTATGCCTTTGGGGTGCCCCTGCCCACGTATATAAAGGAGGGAGGAGGAGGAGGTCGGCCTATGAGGGGCGCGCCTATAGGGGGATTCCAACTAGGATTCTCAATCCTAGTTGGAGTCCCCTTCCTTTTCCAAGAGGGGAGAGAGGGAAGGAGTGGGAGAGGGAGAAGGAAAGAGAGGGGGGCGCCGCCCCCTCCCTAGTCCAATTCGGACTTGCCATGGGGGGGGCACGGCCACCCCTTGAGACCCTTCTCTCCTTTCCCGTATGGCCGATTAAGGCCCACTACTTCCCCCAACGAATTCGTAACTCTCCGGTACTCCGAAAAATACCTTAATCACTGCGAACCTTTCCGATGTCCGAATATAACCTTCCAATATATCGATCTTTACCTCTCGACCACTTCGAGACTCCTCATCATGTACGTGATCTCATCCGGGACTCCGAACAAACTTCGATCATCAAATAACATAACTCATAATACAAATCGTCATCGAACGTTAAGCGTGCGGACCCTACGGGTTCAACAACTATGTAGACATGACCGAGTCACATCTCCGGTCAATAACCAATAGAGGAACCTAGATGCTCATATTGGCTCCTACATATTCTACGGAGATCTTTATCGGTCAAACTGCATAACAGCATATGTCGTTCCCTTTGACATCGGTATGTTACTTGCCCGAGATTCGATCGTCAGTATCATCATACCTAGTTCAATCTCGTTACCGGCAAATCTCTTTACTCGTTCTGTAATACATCATCTCGTGACTAACTCATTAGTCATTTTCTTGCAAGGCTTATCGAAAGGGCCCAGAGATACATCTCTAACACTCGAGTGACAAATCCTATTCTTGATCTATGCCAACTCAACAAACACCTTCGAAAACACCTGTAGAGCATCTTTATAATCACCCAGATACGTTGTGATGTTTGATAGCACACAAGGTATTCCTCTGGTATTCGGGAGTTGCATGATCTCATAATCACAGAACATGTATAAGTCATGAAGAAAGCAATAGCAATAAAACTAAACGATCATAGTGCTAAGCTAACAGATGTGTCTTGTCCATCACATCATTCTCGTAATGATGTGATCCCGTTCATGAAATGACAACACATGTCCATGGTTAGGAAACTTAACCATCTTTGATTAACGAGTTAGTCTAGTAGAGGCATACTACGGACACTCTATTTTGTCTATGTATTCACACATGTACTAAGTTTCCGATTAATGCAATTCTAGCATGAATAATAAACAGTTATCATGATATAAGGAAATATAAATAACAACTTTATTATTGCCTCTAGGGCATATTTCCTTCACCTGGTTGTACAACTCTCTCACAAAAACCTTGTTACTATTGTCGATAACATTTGGGTAACCACCGATGGACGAGAACTTTTCCTATTGGTTTGCCTCGTTCAACGAGCAGGAAAATGGTTCTCTTCATCCCTCGCCCTTGGTGCCGACGTCGTTGCCGACATAACTGGCAGTCTATTCTCTGACATGCCTTGATATCACGACCTTGCAAGAAGTCAGCGTCCTTCCTACTTTTAACCCACATGGTGGACCCATAACCCCCAGTTCCACAGGATCGAAACCTAAATCTCTTGTACATCCCTGTTTCCAAACTTATCCCTCACGCTTGACATCGTATGCAATTCACGAACCACTTTCTGAGAGATCTATTCTATTATTAGATGCAATATTATTTTCATGTTGCTTTGAACCCCTTTTCACACTCTGGTTTAGGCATCGAACGATTGCCTACCCTCCTGAAACCTCTTAACGTACCTTCTTGCCTTGCTCTCGATGTTTTTCTTAAGTTCAAAATTTGAGTGGTACCTTCTACCAAATTCCCTAAGTTATCTACCAAATAATCAACCTTGTAAAGGTTTGTTCTCCCGAAATACCCCCTTTCTTTCGTAAGTACGGTGAAGATCCTGAAGGAAGAATGAAAACTTCATCATGATGCATTGATACAAAGAAATGAAGACTTGAATGCAGTGGACCGACCTCTTCGATAAGAGCAATCATGGCCTAGAAAATCTGTTAGACTGTCGTAACCAATTCCTTCACCTTAACTCTACCTCTTAAATCTCGGGACGAGATTTCTTGTAGTGGAGGAGATTCGTAAACCCCTCGTGTCATGCTACAGTAACCGCATCCTGATGATGCCATGTCACCAGGCTTGATAAGCTAAATGTTTCCAAAGTCAAATTAACGTTTGAAATGCAAGTCAAATTATTACTTCTTCAAATTGCAAAACTAAATAGTTCATACTTTTACAAATAATTCCTAACTATTTATGGATAAGTAAACAACATTATTAAAATATCCAAATTGACCCTAACACCCAAAAAATAGTAACAAAACAGCCCAATTAGTCCATTTGCATTTATGCAAAACTCAAATGAATTCAAACGCTCACCAGACCTTTTGTGGCAGTGACTAAATTTGTATCACTAATATAGGACCAAGTTACTTATTTTATAAAACTACTTTACTATTTAAAATAAAGGCAAAACAGGAACCAGAGAAAAGGAAATAGAAAAATAAAGAAAAGGGAAAGGGGAAAGGGGAAAGACTTACCTATTGGACTGGGTCGTAAGTGCACAGTGCACAGTGTACGGCCTAGCCCAACTCACTTGGCGTCTTCCTCATGTTCACGCACCCTCCCCCCC
>LR738715.1:548107173-548149652 GCA_902687465.1 Secale cereale | reverse complement strand
CCTCCCCCCCCCCCCTGCCGTGGATGTTGTGAGCGTCGTCCATGGCCGGATCAGCCACGGGGCGGCCATCCCGTGGCCTCCCTGTCGCCCCCTACGTCTACACGGCGTAGCCCGCACCCCTCCCTGCTAACCCTAGCCCCAGATCCCCCCTCGCTCGCTTACTCCTCTCTCTCCCTCCCCATTAATCTTCCCTCACCCGAGCGCCATCGCCGCCCTCCACCTTGCACCACCGCGGCGAGCGTCGCCCCCGCTCCCCTCTGACATGTCCACCGGCCTCTCCGATGTTGATTGCTTCATCTTAGCCCTCTGGAACGAGTCGGGAGGCCCTCCTCCGTCGCCATCAAAGCGTTCCTCTTTCGCCTCGGCCGCTGTCGATCACCGTTGATTCCGCCTCGCCTTGGCGCTCCCGTCCCCCCCCCACATGCCTTTCGTAAGCCGCTCGGTGAGCTCCACCCCCTTGATCTCCCCGTCCTTGCTCCGTTTCCTCGCCGTAGCAAGCTGTGCGTGACACGCCGCCATTGCTGCGCCCTGGCTCTGCTGTCGAGCTCGCGGTCGTCACGGTAGGGCCCGTCCCGGTCCACCGAGCTCACCAACGCGTACGTGGCTTCGAGTAGTCATCGTAGGAGTTGTGTGCCATCCGTTTTGCCGCCGCATTCATCGTGCGCGAGCTCCCCGTGCTTCGAGCCCCCGCCACTCACGTCGTCGGTGACGTTCCATCTATCCCTGAGTCCAACCGGTAGCGCCATCACCCGCGCGACATCGAGCCGCGTCGAACGCGCCTACCCAGGAGTCCGGAGGCCCCTGTAGCGTGGCTCCGGCCAACTCCGGCGGGGCGTCGTCGGTTATTTGGTCGTCAGAGCCCCTCCGACACCGGCCTGCCAACGTGACCGCCCCGGGGCCACCCGCTGGGTCGCTGACCGGTGGCCCCATTGGCCCCGCTGCCCCCTTGACCAGGTTGGCTTCGATCAACGGTGCTGACCGGGCAACCCCGAGTCACCAACATGTGGGCACCCCACGCTTATTTAAACTAAATTAACTTTTAAACCAATCTACTAATTAGATTAGTCACGGACATATGGGACCCACCTGCTAATTAACCTAGTTAATTAAATTTAACCCTTTCTTAGCCCATTGGGCATGACATGTGGGACCCAGCTGTCAGGTTTGACCTGGACTGGCTTGGTTGACTGCTAACTTCACCCTGACATCATGCTGATGCAGTATTTCTTTCTATTTTAAATTGAAACTTTTAATTTCAGAAAATCTTTTTGAACTTTGAAAAATCATATAAAATAATCTATAACTCCGATGAAAAGGTTTTATACATGAAAGTTTCTCAGAAAAATCCAACGAATCAGAACACGCGGTCCGTTCATCTGTCACATGCCCCTAGCATGCTAAACATGGAACCATCCCCTCTCTTTCGTCTGCCCGAAAAATACCAAACGTCGGGAAAATCTCTCGGAATATTTTCCTTCTCCATTTGCAACGTGTAGTACCTCGTTAGAACACCCCTAGCTCTGCATATCATCATGTCATGCTTAGTGTTGCATCTGTTTGCATTGTATTTACTGTTTCTTCCCCCTCTTCTCTCTGGTAGACCTCGAGACTGATGCTGCCCCTGTGATCGACTACACCCCTGACGACCGGTCCCTTACAACAGAGCTTTCAGGCAAGCAAACCCCCCATTGATCATTTCGATATCGCCCATTCCCTTCTCTCTTATGATTGCATTAGAACTGCTAATGTTTTTGTATGATCCTATTCTCATGCATAGCCTGTTCTTGTTACCTGCTTTCGTACCTTACATGTTTATCCTATACTGCTTAGTATAGGTTGGTTGGTGACCCACCAGTGACCCCCACCTTGTCCCTGTTGCCCCCGCTGTATTACCAGATGACTCGATCAATGTGATCGACATCCAGGCCCTGACACCGCACATCACCCCCTTTAGTTGTACGACTCTACAGAGTTATTATCGAGTGTCTGGGGTGATACCTCGTTAGCACTTCTGATGTTAACCCTGTAGTGTAGCTAGTCGGTCCTGGTCAACGAGGGTGATTCCTCCGTCACCACTCCTGATAACGACTCTGTCGTGCAACCCTTCAAGTGTGGACCATCGAGGGTGATTCCTCCAAGTCCACCTTGACGGTTACATCGAGTGGGAATCCATCGAGGGTGATTCCTTGGGTTCCCCCTTGTTGTTTTGGACACACAGTTACTTTGACTTTACTCCCAAAAACATGATGAAGACGGGTCGGCCCCGAGGGGTACCCATGAGTGATGTGGAGTCGGGATGACCAGGAGGGTACCCGCGGGATAATTACGTGGCACGCCCGGGCATTCTTAGCCCTTGCCGTAAGTCCATGAGACCGGGCGACGGGGTCACATGATCGCGAGTCTCTGCTCGTTACCGTGCGCTCCCAAGACACTAACGGTTTGGGTATTTGATTCAAGTACATTTCACACTAACCACCATGCGGGAATAAGTATGGGCACTCTAGAGCGTATGCATCAGCCGAAGCTCATCAGACGTCAGCGACTGAGCGGCGCGCGCCGGGTTGGACTGTGTAAGCACCTGCCTTGTTAAGGAGGTAGCTAGGTCTCTCACTGACCGCCCACGCAACGTGCATGAGTGCACAGGGCGATGGGCCCAAGACCCCTGCGCGCTTAGGATGTGGACCGACGTGCTGACCTCTTTAATGAGCCTAGGTAGGGCTGCAGTGTAACATCCCAATTTTCAATTTGGATGTTAACATAGATCATTCATATGCATTCATAATTTCAACATTTTTTAATTTGAGTTTATTTGAAAATTGATCCAAAGGCTTTAAGCAACTCAAGGACCCAAGTAAGAGAGTTGGAAGTTTTCCAAAGAGAACCCACATTTTTTCAAGTGGGGTTGGATCAAATATTATTTTTGCCAATTTTCATTTTCAATATTTTAAAATAAATGAGGGAAGATAATATGACTTCTTCAAAACAGAATAAAAATGTTGAAAATTGAATTTTGAGTAAAATTAATTTTTTTATTTTTATTTGCAGTTTTTTTATTTTAAATTGCATTAAAGAGTTTATTTTATTTTTTAGGCATTTTAGTTCAAAAAAATGTTCACTTTGTCCCAAATATTAGGTGGGAACGGTGAAAATTGATTCTGAATTTTTTAGGAATTTATTTTGAATTCCCTTCGTTCTGCGAATTTTTCTTTTTAAAAAGTCGCCCCCGCTGCCAAGCCTTTACAAGGCCAGCCCCCCCCCCCCCACAGCCCACAACACCGCCTCTGCCCGCCGCTTCGCCGCCAGCCGTCGCCGCCGCTTTGCCACCGCCGACCCGACCTGCCAGTCCGCTAGGTAAAAACCACCGTCGTTTATATTTCGATTTTGTTGAAAAATAAAACTAGAACATTTTTTTAGAAAACCATAGATTCATTTTTTTCGATTCTATTAAACAATGAACGTCCGCTGTTTAGATCAGGAAAACGAACATTCGCTATTTAGAGTTTTTCTTTTTCTGTTATTTTCGTCAGGACCTATCCGCGATTAAAGTTTTTACATACTAGTACCTGGTTTCCAATCGATCACTACATTTTACTCGTTAGTCGGAATTTGGTGAAACCAACGCCAAAATCTTCATTTTGATCTTATCTTTCTAGTAGTGCAACTCAAATCTGTTTTTGAAAGTGTTAAAATTTGAATTCAAGCAGATTTGTATTCAAACTTCTTTTGATCGTAACTTGAGTTTCGTAACTCCGTTTGAGTTGATTCTTTTTGCAAATTGAAGCTCTTGAGCTAAACTTTCTGATAAGGCCAAATTTAATTAATTTTGCTAATGTTAGAAATTGTTTTCTATTACAAGAGCCGTTTGCTTGTTTTCAAAGTCTTTCGAGATTTGTCCTTCGATTTTGTTGCATGATTGCTTATGTATGCTATTGTTTGATTGCGATAGAATTTTCGGAGTGCGAAGCGTGCTACTACGAGTCACTAGGTTTCACCGATCGTTAGCAAGGAAAGTTCATACTTTGATCATACTTTTCAATACCCATTTTTTATTGCATTAGTTATATCCTCAAAGATTGCATGAGTAGGACTTAATTACATGTGGTATTGCTTTGTAGTTCATGAGGTAGGAACCCAATGATTTGAGATCAACGCAGGTAATATACGCTTTGTTACTTATTGCTTAGCCATGCTCGTAGACGAGGATTGGTATGTGAGATCTCATGAAAGTTGTGAGTGTAATAACAACTAAGGGAATGTTTAAGGTGGCAACTTTAATACACAACTGGGTGGCTTGGTTGCAGGGCACGTGGGGAATCTAGTGTTGTCCTAGGAGATCCTGTAGGACCCGTGTGATCATCCTATGGAATGCCACCCGGGCTCAAAGGGATCATATATCATTCATGCCTAGAAACTGTCGTGTGCAGCCACAAGCCATTATGGGCTATGGCATAGTTGAGTATGTTGTGTGAGCTCTTTCAGTGGTGGACTAGCAGATGTAGGGGAAAGTAGGTGTACCGATCTATCCAGGGTAAAGAGTGAATGCTTCTGAAAGACTGTGTCTCGTTCTTCCGATTCTCAAACAGCATGTAGTGCGAGAAGTTAAACGGAGGCGATCGAGTCTTGTGGGGAAAAGTGCACAAACCTCTGCAGAGTGTACAAAGTATTCATGAGTAGCCGTGTCCCCGGTTATGGACATCTTGAGTATCCTGGTATTTGAATTATGGACTGATCTCAACACTCTATTTAATTAACTTGTTGGGTTATTAATGACTATGGTAAATTTTGGGAATGAGATGGAGGAACCCTTCTCAATATTGCGTAACTAAATTGAGTAGTAAATAAAATATATTCCTTTGTTGTAGGGAAAAACTAGCTTTATGTAAAACTAACCAGCCAAATATGCATATAGTTGTAGACATTTGTTTTTCATTACTTGCTACAGTGTGTTCTTGCCAGCATATTCAATGTGCTGACCTACACGACTGCAACGTCTCATGTTGCAGAGTTTACCGACGAAGCATAAGGTGCGATTAGGTCATTGTCATGCACTCAATGTTTGTCGTGGAGTTAGATGGACTCAACTTATCTTTGTTGCTTCCGCAAGATTAGCATTAGTTTATTATTGTTAGATGGCCTTCAGCCATATTTTTGTAATAAGACTCCTTATGAGGATTTTCGATGTAATAAAGTGTGATTGAAACTCTGCTATAAATCCTCGAAGTACTGTGTGTGTTAGCATACCGATCCAGGGATGACACTAAGCACAGAGACTCTGGTCCATTGGGATCGAGGTCGCTACAGAGACGGTATCAGAGCACACGTTGACTGTAGGACGCGACCACTAGGATAAGCCACAGGATGATCTTCTCTACTCATTCTAATTCTTCTCTATTTCTATTCTAGAGATGTCAGACCCCGAGAATAAGTTCACTCAACCTGATGATGACATCCCTTTCGGAAGACACTTGAAGGAAGTCACTAGATACCTACACATTGGAATACCAAGTATCACTGGAAATTTCTATGCAACCTTGCCGGAAGAGGAGTGCTGGAAGATCAAAGTCAATGTTCCTGGGAGGACTATTGCACCAGTCACGGAACCTCTTGAGCTTGCCTTTGATGCACCTACCCGGAGCTTGGGAAAGAGTATGGCAGCTCAAATAACATTTGGATGCATATGTGAAGTCTACAACAAGGATCTCGAAGTCACCATCTACCAGATTTGTGGACGCCGGGATGAGCAATGGGAGATGATTCGTACCAAGAACGAGAAGCCCATTAGCGCATTCATTCAGGAGATGGGCCAACACATTCCACGCTACGAGAACCAGATGTGCATGCTCATGCTGAAGACCGAGATGGTGATGACACGGAACATGGAGTTAGAAGAGGAACTCAAGACAGTACGTGATGGATATGAAGAGGAAATCGATGTATTATTGGAACAGAATGAAGCCCTGAAGAAGAAGGTTGGAGTACCCGTGGATAAGCCAGAACTAGAGATGGGAATTCATTTGGAGAACTACATTCTGATAGACGATACCGACAGTGATGAAAGTGATTATGAAGACGAAGCTGGAGTAGATATCATGGAGTTCTCTGATGATAGTTATTAGATGACCACCCTATAATCATTAGTATTCTTCCAAGTAGTTAGAATCGTTCGCTAGCTTTGTAATAGGATCTTTTGTGTGACCTTGATTGAATTGAGTGATATGATATGCAATTGTTTGTCTCATGTGCATATGGGCAGTGATTTCCCCTAGACCTCATTCTATTCTTATTCTCATCCCTCTAACCTATCAGATGCCTTCGAGACGTGAGCCCAGATTCGAGTTCCCACCTGAGCTCACTCAGTTGATCCAGTAGCATAACACTTTGATGCAACTACTTGTTCAGAACCAAGGCAACAACAACAACAACAACAACAACAACAACAACCCACCTCCTCCTCCCCATGACAACCTGACCCGGTTCTTAAGGTTGAATCCTCCGGTGTTCTCTAGTAGCACTGAACCGATTGTTGCAGATGAATGGCTCCGCAAGATGGGAAGAGAGCTAGCAACTGTCGGATGCACGGATGCAGAGAGAGTGCACTTCTCCGCACATCAGCTTGAGGGACCAGCAACCGCTTGGTGGGAGAACTACACCGCCACCTATCCACTTGCTACAGTTACTTGGGATCAGTTTCAATAAGCCTTTGCACTACACATGTCTCAGTTGGAGCCATGAACCTGAAGAAGTGTCAGTTTCGCAACTTGCGCCAAGGAAACGTACTGTGGGGCAGTACGTGGATGACTTCAGGCAGTTAGCTCGCTACGCGCCAGATGATATAGCCACTGACGCCGCGAAGCAGGAGAAATTTCTGGAGGGACTCAACAATGAGTTGAGCATGCAGCTGATGGTGGCCACCTACAACAACTACCAGGAGTTGGTAGACAATGCCATCATGATTGAAGGAAAGCAGCAGGAGATTGAGACCCGCAAGAGGAAGTATGGATCGGGGAAGTTTAACTCTGGAGCCCAGCAGAAGCCCCGTTATTCCCCATACTCAGGAGGACGTAACCATCCCATCACTTGAGGACATTCTTGTTGGGGAACGTAGTAATTTCAAAATTTTCCTATGTACACGCAAGATCATGGTGATGCATAGCAACGAGAGGGGAGAGTGTCGTCCACATACCCTCGTAGACCATAAATGGAAGCGTTATGACAACGCGGTTGATTTAGTCGTACGTCTTCACGATCGAACGATCCTAGTACCGAACGTACGGCACCTCCGCAATCTGCACATGTACAACTCGGTGACATCCCACGAACTCACGATCCAGTAGAGCTTCGAGGGAGAGTTTCGTCAGCATGACGGCGTGATGACGGTGATGATGAAGTGATACGTCTCCAACGTATCTATAATTTTTTATTGTTCCATGCTATTATATTATCCTTCTAGGATGTCTTATGGGCTTTATTATACACTTTTATATGATTTTTGGGACTAACCTATTAACCCAGAGCCCAGTGCTAGTTTCTGTTTTTCTCCTGTTTTTAGGGTTTTACAGAAAACAAAAATCAAACGGAGTCCAATTGACGAGCCAATTTTTCACGATTTTTTCTGGACCAAAAGAAGCCCCCGAAGCAAAAGAGTTGGGCCACGAGAGCCACGGGCTGCCCTAGAGGGTGGAGGGCGCGCCCTGGGAAGGGGGGCGCCCCCCTCCCCATCTCGAGGACGGCCCGTAGCTCCCCTTTACTTGGCCCCGACTCCAAAAATTCCTATAAATACTGAAACCTCCAGAAAGAAACCTAGATAGGGAGTTCCGCCGTCGAAAGCCTCTGTAGCCAATGAAAACCAATCTACACCCGTTCTGGCACCCTGCCGGAGGGGGTAATCCCTCTCCGGTGGCTATCTTCATCATCCCGGCGCTTTTCATGACGAGGAGGGAGTAGTCCACCCTCGGGGCTGAGGGTATGTACAAGTAGCTATGTGTTTGATCTCTCTCTCTCTCTCTCTCTCTCTCTCTCTCTCTCTCTCGTGTTCTTGAGATGTCACGATCTTGATGTATCGCGAGCTTTGCTATTCTAGTTGGATCTTCTTCTCCCCCTCTACTCTCTTGTAATGGATTGAGTTTTCCCTTTGAAGTTATCTTATCGGATTGAGTCTTTAAGGATTTGAGAACACTTGATGTATGTCTTGCATGTGTTTATCTGTAGTGACAATGGGATATCATGTGATCCACTTGATGTATGTTTTGGTGATCAACTTGGGGGTTCAGTGACCTCGTGAACCTACGCATAGGGGTTGGCACACATTTTCGTCTTGACTCTCCGGTAGAAACTTTGGGGCACTCTTTGAAGTTCTATGTGTTTGTTGAATAGATGGTTCTGAGATTGTGTGATGCATATCGTATAACCATGCCCATGGATACTTGAGGTGACAATGGAGTATCTAGGTGACATTAGGGTTTTGGTTGATTTGTGTCTTAAGGTGTTATTCTAGTACGAACTCTATGATAGATTGAATGTTACGACGGACTCTTGAATAGATCGATCAGAAAGAATAGCTTTGAGGTGGTTTCGTACCCTACCATAATCTCTTCGTTTGTTCTCTGCTACTAGTGACTTTGGAGTGACTCTTTGTTGCATGTTGAGGGCTAGTAATATGATCCAACTATGTTATCCTTGTTGTGAGAACTTGCACTAGTGAAAGTATGAACCCTAGGCCTTCTCTACTATCATTGCAATACCGTTTATGCTCACGTTTACCACTTGCTACCTTGCTGTTTTTATATTTTCAGTTTACAAAAACCTATATCTACCATCCATATTGCACTTGTATCACCATCTCTTCGCCGAAGTAGTGCACCTATACAATTTACCATTGTATTGGGTGTGTTGGGGACACAAGAGACTCTTTGTTATTTGGTCGCAGGGTTGCTTGAGAGAGACCATCTTCATCCTACGCCTCCCACGGATTGATAAACCTTAGGTCATCCACTTGAGGGAAATTTGCTACTGTCCTACAAACCTCTGCACTTGGAGGCCCAACAGCGTCTACAAGAAGAAGGGTGCGTAGTAGACATCAAGCTCTTTTATGGCGCCGTTGCCGGTGAGGTTAGTGCTTGAATGTATATCTTTAGATCTTGCAATCGAATCTTTTAGTTTCTTGTTTTATCACTAGTTTGGTCTATAAAAGAAAACTACAAAAAATGGAATTAAGGTTACCTCATATGCTTCATCTTTTTAATATCTTTCGTGAAAATGATGGGAAGGAAAATTGTGCTCAAGTACTAGAATAAGAATTACATAAAATGCTTGGCATAAAATATGTGCATGATGAGCATGATTGCAATGTTGTTAGTGTGAATTCCTTGAATATCCATGATGCTAATGATATGCAAAGGCCCAAGCTTGGGGAAGCTATGTTTGATGAAGATGATATTTTTAGTCCCCCAAGTTTTGATGAGAATATTTATTATGATGAAAGCATGCCTCCTATTTATGATGATTATATTGATGAAAGTGGATTTGGAGAGGTCATGACTTCATTTAGTGATGAATCCACTATTTCGGAAGAGGTTCCAATTGATTATGAGAACAAAGTTGCTATATATGATGATTATTGTGATGACACATATGCTATTAAGAATAATGATAACCATGAAACTTGTCATCATGATTTTAGTTTTCAATTGGATTATGCTTCACATGATAGTTATTTTGTTGAGTTTGCTCCCACTAGTATTGATGAGAATAAATTTGTGTATGTGGAGAGTAGTAAAATTTCTATGCAAGTAGATCATGAAAAGAATGTTTTTTGTGTTGGTTATATTGTTGAATTCATTCATGATGCCTCTGAAAATTATTATGAGAGAGGATCATATGCTTCTACATATTGCAATAATATCAAGTATCCTCCCTATGTGCTTAAAGTTTTGAAGTTATGCTTGTTTTGCCTTCCTATGCTAGTTGATTATCGTTACCATAAGTTGTTTGCTTACAAATTCCCTATGCATAGGAAGTGGGTTAGACTTAAATGTGCTATTCATATGCTTCATGATGCTCTCTTTATGTTTCAACTCTTATCTTTTATGTGAGCATCATTATGCCTAGCTAGGGGCGTAAAACGATAGCGCTTGTTGGGAGGCAACCCAATTTTATGTTTTTTGTTTTTGTTGCTTTTAGGGAATAAATATTGCATCTAGCCTCTGATTAGATGTGGTTTCATGTTTTGTTTAGTGTTTGTGCCATGTAGAACCTTTGGGAAGACTTGTGTGAAGTTTATGTGATCTTGCTGTGAAAAACAGAATCGTTAGCGCTCGCTAAAGTAGTCGTGGGATTTTACTGGAGCGTGCTTTTTAGTTGATTCTTTTTGCACATGATTGGTAAACAAATTGCGCAAATTTACCAATTTGGTTTGAAGTTTTTGGAGTTCCAGAAGCAGGCGAACCCTCCAGATTACTACAGACTGTTCTGTCTTTGACAGATTCTGTTTTTCGTGTGTTGTTTGCTTATTCCGATGCATCTATGAGTAGTATTGGAGGATATGAACCATAGAGAAGTTGTAGTACAGTAGGTTTAACACCAATATAAACAAATAATGAATTCATTGTTGTACCTTTGAGTAGTGGTTTGCTTTCTTATACTAACGGAGCTCACGAGAATTTTTGTCTAAGTTTTGTGTTGTGAAGTTTTCAAGTTTTAAGTATTGCTTTGATGGACTATGGAACAATGAGTAGCAAAGGCCTAAGCTTGGGGATGCCCATGGCACCCCAAGTAAATTAAATATAATAAAAAGCCTAAGCTTGGGGATGCCCCGGAAGGCATCCCCTCTTTCGTCCTCATCTATCGGTAACTATACTCAGAGCTATATTTTTATTCACCACATGATATGTGTTTTGCTTGGAGCATCAATTTATTTTAGTTTGTTTTGCTTGCTGTTTGAATAATATTCCAAGATCTGAAATTCTTACATGTTAGAGAGTCTTCACATAGTTATATAATTATTCAACTACTCATTGATCTTCACTTATATCATTCAGAGTAGTTTGTTTGCTCTAGTGCTTCGCTTACATCTTTTAGAGCACGGTGGTGGTAATATTTTGTAGAAATTGTTGAACTCTCATGCTTCACTTATATCTATTTGAGAGTCTATTAAAACAGCATGGTAATGTGTTTAGGCTAAAGAAACTAGTCTTCACATGATAGACATCCAATGTCAATGTAGTAAAAAAATTCACTCCAAGTGCATTGAATAGAATGGGATGTTGGATGCTTGATAATTGTCTTGAGATATGAGGATAGTGATATTAGAGTCATGCTAGTGGAGTTATTATGGAATTGAGAAATTCTTGTGTTAAGGTTAGTGATTCCCGTAGCATGCACGTATGGTGAACCGTTATGTGACGAAGTTAGAGCATGAGGTATTTGTAAAGTGTCAACCTTTGTGTGGAGGTCGGGGGCGCGCGATCGTTAACTCCTACCAACCTCCCCCCTAGGAGCATGCGTTGATTGCTTTGTTTTGATGACTCGTAGATTTTTGCAATAAGTATATGAGTTCTTTATGACTAATGTTGAGTCCATGGATTATACGCAGTCTCACCCTTCCACCATTGCTAGCCTTTCTTGTACCGCGCAACTTTCGCCGGTACCATACACCCACTATATATCCTTCCTCAAAACAGCCACCATATATATTCCTCAAAACAGCCACCATACCTACCTATCATGGCATTTCCATAGCCATTCTGAGATATATTGCCATGCAACTTTCCACCGTTCCGTTCATATGACACGCATCATATTGTCATATTGCCATTGCATGATCATGTAGTTGACATCGTATTTGTGGCAAGGCCACCATGCATAATTTTTATACATGTCACTCTTGTTTCATTGCACATACCGGTACACCGCCGGAGGCATTCGTATAGAGTCATACTTTGTTGTAGTATCGAGTTGTAATGAAAGGGTGATGATCATCATTATTAGAGCATTGTCCCATGGGAGGAAAGGCTGAATCTATAAAGCCCCTCCGCAAAAAAAAAGAAAAAAGAAAGGCCAAAGAAAAAAAAGAAAGGCCCAAAAAAGGAAAAAAAGGAAAAGAAAAAAGGGGACAATTGCTACTATCTTTTTCCACATTTGTGCTTCAAAGTAGCACCATGTTCTTCATTGTAGAGAGTCTCATGTTTAGTCACTTTCATATACTAGTGGGAATTTTCATTATAGAACTTGGCTTGTATATTCCAACGATGGGCTTCCTCAAATGCCCTAGGTCTTCGTGAGCAAGCAAGTTGGATGCACACCCACTAGTTTCTTTTTGTTGAGCTTTCATTCATATTTAGCTCTAGTGCATCCGTTGCATGGCAGTCCCTACTCACTCACATTGATATCTATTGCTGGGCATCTCCATAGCCCGTTGATACGCCTAGTTGATGTGAGACTATCTCCCTCCTTTTTTGTCTTCTCCACAACCACCTCTATTCCACCCATAGTGCTATGTCCATGGCTCACGCTCATGTATTGCGTGAAAGTTGAAAGATTTGAAAACATAGAGTATGAAAACAAGTGCTTGGCTAAAATTGGGGTTGTGCATGATATGAATATTTTTGTGTGATAACGAGGGAGCATAGCCAACACTATATGATTTTGTACGGATAACTTTCTTTAGCCATAGTATTTTGAGAAGACATGATTGCTTTGTTTGTATGCTTGAAGTATTATTGTTTCTTATGTCAATATAGACTTTTATCTGGAATCTTTCAGATCTGAACATTCATGCCACAATTAAGAGAATTACATTGAAAAACTATATTGGTTAGCATTCCACATCAAAAATTCTTTCTTTATCATTTACCTACTCGAGGACGAGCAGGAATTAAGCTTGGGTATGCTTGATACGTCTCCAATGTATCTATAATTTTTTATTGTTCCATGCTATTATATTATCCTTCTAGGATGTCTTATGGGCTTTATTATACACTTTTATATGATTTTTGAGACTAACCTATTAACCCAGAGCCCAGTGCCAGTTTCTGTTTTTCTCCTGTTTTTTGGGTTTTACAGAAAACGAAAATCAAACGGAGTCCAATTGACGAGCCAATTTTTGACGATTTTTTCTGGACCAAAAGAAGCCCCCGAAGCAAAAGAGTTGTGCCAGGAGAGCCACGGGCTGCCGTCGAGGGTGGAGGGCGCGCCCTGGGAAGGGGGGCACGCCCCCCTATCTCGAGGACGGCCCGTAGCTCCCCTTTTCTTGGCCCGGTATATGATTATACCTCCTACGTGTCGAAGCATGACTTAAAGGCATAAGCTCATACTAGAATGATCTCAAGTATGGTATCTTTGCACGAATCATGTAAAAGAGGGATGAAATTGTAAAAGAGTAGTTGGCTTACACTCGCCACGTCACACAATACATTACATAAACAATCATCATCCAAATAACATCAGAGTCCGACTACGAACGAAGATCCAAATGAAAGATACCATAAATAAATAACACAAGGTCTCGATCATAACATCCTAGTAAGAGCCCTACTAATCCTCTGGATAAGACACGTAGTATCGCCCACGTTCTTCGTCGAACTCCCAGTACAACTCTGAACCACCAGCTGTGTAGTTCACCATGGTACCTGCATCTGGTGTTGTGTAGAATCTGTGAGCCATGGAGGACTCAGCAATCCCGTTCCTGGGTAGTAATGCTATCTTAGCCTTGGGTGTGGAACAAGGCTGAAGAACAAGGTTGCAGCTGCACTAGCACTAGCTTACGTGTTTAGAGCGAGAAGAGAAGTGCCAACGATCGTCAAAGTGATCACTAAGTGATCCTATCTAAGCACGTCTAACATAACCCCATCGTTTTCACTTCCCGAACCCCTTCGAAAAGCGAACGTCACGGTTACTCACGCTGGTAGTGTATTATGATCATAGTGTCAAGTTTTCTACAACCCGATATCAACAAATTCCCATCTGCCACATAACTGCGGGCACGGCTTTCGAAAGTTCAAAACCCTGCAGGGGTGTCCCAACTTAGCCCATCACAAGCTCACGATCTGCGGAGTCGCAACTCCAAGGTGGAAAGACCCGAGTATTCTCGGAATCCCGTGCTCAAGATATTCCGACAAAGGTAAAACTAATCCAGCAAGGCCTCCCGGTGTGCCGACACCCTGATAGTAGCCGCACGTATCTCGTATCAGGCCACGACCGGATGGGACAAGCTACAGGTTTTTACCAACCCTCGGGTTTCCCCAAGGTGGCCCCGCAGGTTGCCTAGGTTGGACCAACACTCATGTGGAGCACTGGCCCGGGTTGTTGATTAAGAAAAGGGTTTATAACTCCCTATGCAAGTTTTAGTTATTAGGCAAATGTAAAACCAATGTTGGGACTTGCTGGAAAAGCTTTAGCGCTAAGCGGGTTATCGAGGGGGGCCCATAAACCCCAACCGTGGTAGGGACGCAAAATCAAGGAACATAACACCGGTTTATACGGTTCCTAGGGAGGCATGAGTGGAACAAAACACCAAGCAAAGGCTTAGCCTTCCACCCATCGCCAAGTATTATATTGTGATATCCCAACAAAACTTCAACATGAAGCAAAGAATCTTCGGATCTTCTCCTGCAACTAACAATGCTATAAGAGGGGATGAGAAAAGCTTACGTAGCCAATCAAAGGTTTGCTAGGTTGGGTGGTTAGAGAGATTCATGGCTTCAATAGGAGGCTAACAAACAAACATGGGCATCGAGGCAATAAGCTAAAAAACGAGACATCTAGCAATAGGCAAAGATAGTAATGATATATGGGTCAGGTCATCTTGCATGTTGAATCCTCGGAGGGAACGTAATCTGGCTCCTCACACTCAACCTCGATAGAAATCTCATTCTCAGTATCTTCACCGGGCTCTAACCAAACACAACAATGCACAACGAAACAAAATTAATCAACATGCAGTGCTCAAACACATGATGCATGAACATGAAGCATGTGAATATGGAAAGACATGATGCATGGCCTAGGGTCACAAGAATGCAATACATCACCAACACAAGATCAACCACACATAAAGAAACAAGCAAAAGAACAAGTTGGCAAGTTTATGTAGTTTATCAAACAAGCCACAAACATGTTTTAAAAGAGGTTGTTTATCATGGCAAGGTTGCACTAAACATAACATCAACATGCTAGCAAGTTTAAATGGGCTGGAATTAAATACAACAATTTCCAGAAAAACCCATATTCATTTATTTGCATTTGGGACAGATTTGAAATACTTTTGTGATGGAGTTGTCAAACATGCTAAACAACAGCACCAAAATATTCTACACATTTTTCTACCCCAAATGCATATAAAGTTTGTTACATTTGGAGTTGTAATTATTTAGTTATGATTTTTCCAAGTTTAAGCATATTTAAACACAAGAATAATTTAAATAGCATTTTAAAAGATTTAAACATGTCAACAAACAACATATTAATAATCTACATGGAAAACTAGGCAGTTTTCATATATAAAGTATTTTTAACAGAGGTATATTTCAAAAGATATGGCCAATTCAAAAAACAAACATAATTTAAATCAAACAAAACAGGGCATAAAACAAAAGATACTCGGCCAGGGCTAGCCACTGTGCATGACGAGGGGGCCCAGGCTGCGGAGGTGGCAGGAGTTGGTGTGGGAGGAGGTGTGTGCGCGTACAGAGGATGACAGGTGGGACCCTGATGTCATAGAGCGAAAGTGCAAAAATTGGGGCTTAAACAACTTGCCTTGGGGGGATTCGAACCAGGGTCTCCCCAGTGGAGGCGCGGGGCGAGTACCAGCTGGGCTAGGAAGGGGTTCTGTTGTGAATGAGGTTCGGCACCACAAGACTTGTTGGCTTGACGCGACCTGGACCAAAACAAACCCACGAAAAGAAAAAGGTGAGCTTGGGGATCGAACCCTAGACCTCCTGGACGCGAGTGAGAGGGCACAACGAGTGAGCTAGGTGGCCAGTTGTGATGAGAAGGACACGGGTCCATATGATGCGCCAGAAGGACGGGCCTTCTTCTTCCTCAGCACGGGGAAGATGGCGACGGCGCCGGCAGGTATAGCAGTGACCATCGGAGCAGTGGAGCACTGGCGGGGGTGCGGGATTGGGAGGCAGAGCTGCTACGGGTCGTGCATGTGCCTGCGCGCATGTGTGGGTGTGTGCGGGCGGAAGCTCGCCGAGCTTGTAGCCATGGCGACGAGCACGGTGAGCTAGGAGGCAGGGCGTGTGGGCTGCTGCACGCGGCGTGCGTGTGCGCGTGAGCTGGGGCGTGGGTGAGCACGGCTAGGCTCGCTAGGAGCGGGGCGCACGGACATGCTACAGCAGGTTCAGCAACTACACAACTACAACAACAAAAAATGCAGACTATGCCGGAGCACCGAGAGCACAGAAAAGACACGGATCGAACAAGTCTCACGGAGCCCTATATGCCATGGAAAGAAAAGGGAGAGGTAGGTGCATTACCCAGCTCACCCTAGGACACGATGGGGTTGACGGAGACGAGCCGGAGGCGACGCGAGGGAGCTCTGAACTTGGTGGGCTTCGGATCCGTGAAGTAGATGCAGCAGAGGAAGAAGATGAGGTCGGGGAGGTCGATCCAGAGGCCGTAGAGGTACGTGCGTGTGGCTGAAGACGCAGAGGAACTTGGCGGTCTTCTCCACGAAGGCTGAGGTGGTTGGAGGCGCGGCAAGGGCCTAGCCCGAGATCGAGCTGAAGCTCTCTCGGTTCATGGCGAGCAGGGCGACGGCGTGCGCGTGGAGGCTTGCCTAGGCGGCGGCAAGGGAAGGAGAGGAGGGGGATCGGTTGAGGAGGAACTCTAGGGCACCAGGGACATGATATATAGGGGCTTGGGACGCCGGATGGCCGTCAAATCACGCCCATGTCCGACGTGGACACGCTCGATGCACTGCCGTATAGGAGGTTGAAGATACCTCTCTGTACGTGGAGGCTGGTGAGCTGCGCTGGGAAGGCTGCTGTTGGGCCGGCTAGGGAAAAGGGAGGCCCAGGTGGCTGCGCTGGAAGGCTCTGCCTCTGTTCTCTCTTCCTAAACCTTGTTGGTTTTTATTTTACAAACAGCTCAAGGAAGAAAAGAAAGGGGGGCTAGGATAAGAATTAGGCAGGTATAAAAATACCCACATGCTACTGGAATTATGGGCTAATTTATAAAATTTCTTTGGCTATTTTTAGTGGCAGAAAAATAAAACAAGTTTGAATAAAATTCAAACTTGAGGCATTTTCGAACCTAACCAAAACAACTCCAAAATGGATGAAATTTGGCAGAGAGGGTGTAGACATGGTGCAAGCTTTTTGGGTAAAGAAAGAACATTAAAGGGGGCAGGGAAGAACTCCCTTGAAAATTCAAAGAAGGGGAAGAAGAGGTGTAAGCATGAAGAAGAGGGAGGCTTAAGGGTTTGGCAAGGCATGGCTTAACACCAACACACACAACACCACAAGGTGGCCTCATGATGCACAAAAGAAAATAAACTATGATGCCATGATGATATGATGATGAGCATTGCAAGGATACAAAATAATAATAATAATAAAAGGCATGCAATGCAAATAAAATAAAAGAGAAGGACCCCCAAGGATAATAACAAGGATCAAAGGGAAGCTTTATTGCCATTATAGGTAAGTGTTACATTTGGGGCATTACAAACTCTCCTACACTACAAAAAGATCTCGTCCCGAGATCTAGGACTGGAAGAAGGAAGGATACTCGGAACGAAGGTGATCTTCTCATTCCCACGTAGCTTCTCGGTCGGTATGGTGTGACCACTTTACTTTCAAGAACTTGATTGACTTGTTGCGGGTTTTGCGCTCAGTTTCCTCAAGAATAGCAACAGGGTGTTCACGATAAGATAAGTCTTGTTGAAGATCAATATCCTCGAACGGAATCGTGCGTACAGGTGTCTTGAAGCACTTGCGGAGTTGAGACACGTGAAACACATCATGAACATTTGCAAAGTTGGAGGGGAGCTCAAGTTGATAGGCTAGATCGCCTCTTTTGCCAAGAATCTTGAAAGGGCCCACATATCTAGGAGCAAGCTTTCCTTTGATACCGAATCTTTGGGTTCCTTTCATAGGAGAAACACGGAGATAGACATGATCCCCAATGTCGAAGGCCAAATCATGATGCTTGCCGTCATAGTAACTCTTTTGACGCGATTGAGCGGCTTTGAGATTCTCACGTATGACTTTGCACATTTCTTTAGCTTCTGAGATCAAGTCATTGCCAAGAAGTTGACGTTCACCAGTCTCGGACCAGTTGAGAGGGGTATGGCACTTTCTGCCATAGAGGATATCAAAAGGAGCTTTGTCGGCACTTGCTTGGAAACTGTTGTTGTAAGAGAACTCGGCAAACGGGAGACAATCTTCCCACTTCATACCAAAAGAGATGACACAAGCTCTCAGCATGTCTTCGAGGATCTGGTTCACTCTTTCGACTTGACCACTAGTCTGAGGGTGAAACGCAGTGCTGAAACGAATCTTAGTGCCCATGGCTGTCTGAAAGGAGTCCTAGAACTTGGATGTGAACAAACTTCCACGGTCTGAGGAGATGACTTGAGGAATGCCATGCAACGAAACAATTCTGGAAGTGTATAACTCTGCCAACTCAGCTGCGTTGATGGATTCTTTGACGGGAAGGAAGTGAGCTACTTTGGCTAGCTTGTCGATGACTACAAAGATAGCATCATTCCCCTTCTTGGACTTAGGAAACCCGTGACGAAATCCATTTCAATGTGGTCGAATTTCCACTCGGGAATAGGAAGAGGTTGGAGGAGACCGGCTGGACGTTGATGCTCTGCCTTCACTCTTCTGCAAACATCACATTCATTCACGAATTGGGCAATCTCCCTTTTCATGGGAGTCCACCAGTAAGATTGCTTGAGGTCTTGGTACATCTTAGAACTTCCAGGATGAATCGAGAGGAGGGAGTCATGTGCTTCGTTCATTATGAGCTTACTGAGATCACCCTTGGGAACCACAATTCTGTCCTCAAAGAACAAGGTGTCTTTCTCATCAACGCGATAGCACTTGTACTTGGGAGTACCCTTAGCAATACCATGTTTCACTTTTTGCACCATAGCATCACTTAGTTGGGCCTCACGGATCTGATCTTCCAAGGTAGGAGCAACTTGAAGATTTGCAAGAAATCCTTGCGGAACAACTTGGAGGTTAAGCTTCCTGAATGATTCACAAAGCTCAGGCTAAAACGGCTTGAGAAGGAGACTGTTGCAATATGCCTTTTTGCTCAAGGCATCTGCAATGACATTGGCCTTGCCAGGTGCATATTCAATACTTGGATCATACTCTTGGATCATCCCAACCCAACGAGTCTGGCGATGGTTCAGGTCAGGCTGTGTGAAGATGTACTTCAAGCTCTTGTGATCGGTGAAGATGTCCACTTTTCTGCCCAACAGAAGGTGTCTCCACGTGATCAAGGCATGTACAACTACTTCTAGCTCGAGATCATGTGTGGGGTAATTCTTCTCATTTGGTTTCAACTGACGAGAAGTGTATGCCACAATCTTCTTGTCTTGCATGAGAACACCACCAAGTCCTTGTAAAGAAGCATCACAAAAGACTTCATATGGCTTGGACTCATCCGGAGGAGTAAGAACCGGAGCAGAAATGAGCTTCTCTTTGAGTGTTTTGAATGCCACATCACAATCAGGAGTCCAGGAGTACTTGACATTCTTCTGCAATAGGTTTGAGAGGGGCTTGGCAATCTTGGAGAAGTTCTCAACGAACCTTCTGCAATAGCTAGCGAGACCAAGGAAGCTTCGGAGTTGCTTGACGTTCTCCGGGGGTTCCCACTTGACAATAGCTTCAACTTTCTCGGGGTTGACAGAAATACCCTCAGCAGAGATGATATGGCCAAGATATAGGACCTTATCCAGCCAGAATTCACACTTGGAGAACTTCGCATAGAACTTGTGTTCACGGAGCCTGTCCAGAACCAAACGGAGGTGCTTGGCATGGTCTTCTTCATTCTTGGAGAATACCAAGATGTCATCCGGATAGACGAGAACAAATTCATTGGTGTAGGGGTTGAATATGAAGTGCATCATCCTCGAGAAAGTGGGTGGAGCATTTGCGAGGCCAAAAGACATGACCGTGTATTCATAAGAGCCAAAACTCGTTCTGAATGCGGTCTTGGGAATATCTTCTTCACGGATACGGATCTGGTGATAACCCATCCGAAGATCGAGCTTTGAGAACACCTTTGCTCCTTCGAGCTGCTTGAACAATTCATTGATATTGGGGAGCAGATACTTGTTCTTTATTGTCTTCTTGTTCAATGGCCGGTAATCAACGCAAAGGCGCTTCGTGCCATCCTTCTTCTTGACTAATAGAACACCACAGCCCCAAGGAGAAGTGCTAGGCCTGATTAGACCCATACGCTCTTGTTCATCGAGTTGTTTCTTCAGCTCCTTCAACTCATCAGGGGAGAGCTTGTACGGACGCCGACATGCTGGCTCGGTATCGGGCTCGAGTTCAATGACGAATTCAACTTGACGATGCGGGGGCATGCCTGGAAGCTCTTCAGGGAAAACATCTTCATACTCATTGACCACCGGAATCTGAGAGATGGCATTAATCTCGCCCTTGTCATTGAGAGAGAATAGCCTGATTGTGTTATCTCGAGAGGCGAAGATAATCACGTCTTCGTCAGGATGAGTAAGCTTGACTTCCTTATTTGCACAATCAATGTTTGCATCATGCTTGGAAAGTCAATCCATCCCAAGAATAAGATCAATGTCGGAATTGCCGAGAATAACCGGAGAAACCAGAAAGCGGTAATCACCCATATAAATAGATATATCCGGAGCCACCATACTAGAACTCAATCTCTTTCTAGGAGATATAACACTCAAAGTTCTTGGTAAAGCTTCGGTGCGAACATTATGCTTGGATGCAAAAGGATATGACATGAAAGAACATGATGCACCTGAATCAAACAAAACTTTAGCAGGTTTAAGATTGACTGGAAGGTTACCAAGTATCACATCTGAAGAATTCTCTGCTTGAGCTGCATTCATCAGATTAACTCTTACTGCCTTTGGATTGTGCTTGACAATAGCAGTGCTGATGGGTGGAGGAGGCGGAAGGCGCCTTGGGTTCGGACACTTGTTAGCATAATGACCCTTCTTAGTGCACTTGTTGCAAACCACTTCTAAGAGAGGACGGTGATAAAGACCACTTGACTTCGAAGCTTGAAAGTGATTCTTGGACTGGTTGCTTGGGTTGGGTGGGTGGGGGAAGCCACGGCCACCAGAATGCTTGTTGTTGTTGTTGTTGTTGTTGTTGGGAGGGCGGAGCACTGGAGGAGGTGGAAGCCAAAACTTCTATTGCTTTGCGACCACTTGGGAAGAAGAGGAGGAGTTAACAGCATCTCTGATCCTCTTTTTGGAAGCTTCAACCTTGAGTTGGGTTGCCTCTTGCTTAAGGGCCATGTTATAGAATTGATCAAATTGTAACATCCCAAATTTTTAATTTGGAATGTTATACATAGATCATAATTGCATTTCATGTTTTTGCTTTTTGTTCGTGGAGTTCCTCGAAATTCTAAGCAACTCAAGGACCTACGGAAAGAGTTGGGAATTTTACCGTTTTCGTATTTGAGTTCGCTCGAATACCGGTACGAGGACAGTGTGATTCTAATTATTTTTATCTCCTAAAAATATTTCTAAAAACAAAATATGAGCGGAGATAATATGACTTCTCCAAAATAACAGAAATATTGGAGGAAAAATATTAAAATCACTTTTGGTATTTTTTCTGGATTTATTCGCGGATTTATTTGCATAGGAAAAATACACGTTTTTCAAAATTGCATTTAGGTCCGGGAAAAATGTTCACTTTGTCCTAAATATTATTAGAGGACGGTGAAAATTTATTTCGGGAATTTTGGAGTCCGTTTAGTATTTCTTTCGTTAGTTTTTCTGTGCCGGGACTCTTTTAGAAAGAAAAAAAAAGGAACCGACTTAGACTCGTGAAGGACCAGGACTCTGGGCTTTATATAGCGCCAGAGCCGGCCCGATTCGTTCAGCCCACCAGCGCCGAACCCTAGCCACCGAGCCGCCTCGCCAGCCCGCCGCCGCCGCCGCCTCGACTTTTCAGACGACGAGTAAGATGCCATTTTTAGGTCGTGGTTCTATACTCAGTGATGCCGCTGGAGTTGATGGACTCACTTATCTTCCAAGCCTTCCGCTGTTATCGTGTTAGATGGCCTTCAGCCATATTATTTGTAATAAATTCATCGTTGGACTATCGATGTAATAAGTGTGTGATCGCTACTCTGTTATAAATCCTTCAAGTACCGTGCGTGTCAGCATTACCGATCCAGGGATGACACTGATGCACGGAGATCCGACTGTTTGAGGTCTGGTCGCTACAAGATGGTATCAGAGCACACGCTGACTATGGGACACGACCACTAAGACAAGCCCTAGAACACAATTCACTCTTCTCTTTTCTGACTCCTCATCTTTTCTACTCTTTAGGATGGTGGAAGCAAAGCACAAGTTCATGCAACCGGATGATGACACACCTTTTGGACGACACCTGAAGGAAGTCACCAGATATCTCAACATTGGATTACCAAGTTTCACTGGAACCTACAATGCCATTCTACCTGAAGAGGAGCGTTGGTTGATTCAAGCTCAAGTTCCAGGAAGGACGTTCGCACCCGTCACCTCACTCATAGTATTTTCCTTTAATGCACCTACATGGAGCCTAGGAAGGAGTATGGCAGCCCACATTGCTATGGGAAGGATTGGAGAAGTCTACCAGCAGGAGCTAAAGGACACTATCTACCAGATTTGTGGATGCCGAGATGAGAATTGGGATATGATCAGCACTCGGAAGGGTGTGTCCATTGCAGCATTCATCCAGGAGTTGAACCACCACATTCGTCGCCAGGAGCACCAGATGTGTGCTGGGATGATAGATTTGAAGAAGGCCCTAAATAGGAATTTGGAGTTAGAGGAAGAACTCAAGTCCACACGCGACGGATATGAGGAGGAGATGAAGATACTTGTGGAGAAGAATGATGATTTGACCCGGAAGTTAGGGATACTCATGGGAGAAGAAGACGAGGAATAAGAACCTAAGGAGATTCCACCAGAAGATTATATCATCATAGATGACACGGATTTGGAAGCTCAGGATAGCAAGGACGAAGACTATGAAGATGAAGCTGGAGCAGATATTATGGAATCCTCTGCCGATCAATATTTTTAGATGACCACCCTGTGACTAGTAGTTTACCACCAAGTATTAGTTTTAGAGCACTTTTGTAACGATCGTTAGATTTGTAAGACCTTGTTTGAAATTGATTGGTGTGATATGATTGTGTGTGCATATGGGTAGTGATTTTCCCTTAGACCTCTTTTCTATTCTAATCTCTTCCCTCTACACCCATCAGATGCCTCCAAGACGTGAATTCGAGTTTCCCCCTGAGCTCACCCAGTTGATCCAGCAGCAGAACACCCTGATGCAACTTCTTGTCCAGAACACTCAGAACAACCAAAACAACAACAACAACCCTCCACCACCACCACATGTGGACAACCTGACACGTTTCTTAAGGTTGCAACCACCCGTGTTTGCTAGCAGCATCGAACCAATTGTGGCTGATGACTGGCTACGCAAGATTGGAAGGGATTTGACCACCGCCAATTGCTCGGATGCTGAGGAAGTGCGATTTGCCGCACACCAGTTGTCTGGACCAGCCGCAGCATGGTGGGAGAATTACACAACCACTTACCCCGTAGCCAATGTCACTTGGGATCAGTTTCAGCAAGCTTTTCGTACCGCCCATGTCTCAACTGGAGCCATGAGTATGAAGAAGCATGAGTTTCGCAACTTGCGCCAAGGGAACCGTACTGTGGCTCAGTACGTGGATGAGTTTAGTACCCTATCTAGTTATGCCCCAGATGATGTGGCCACAGATGCCAAGAAGCAGGAGAGATTCATGGAAGGGCTGAATGATGAGATGAGTGTATAATTGATGGTGGCAACTTTCAATAACTATCAGGAGTTGGTTGACCGCGCCCTAATGATTGAAAGGAAGCATCAACAGATTGAGAGTCGCAAGAGGAAGTATGGGCAAGGAAAGTATAACTCTGGAGCTCAGCAGAAGCCTCGCTTTACCCCTAAAGCGGTAGGACAGTTTCAACATACCCATGGAGGAAGTAGTTCGCACAATCACAATGGCACCAAGAATGGAAATGGGAATGGAAACGGGAATGGAGCCAATGGAAACCAGAACCGCCCTACACCATCCACACCCACCAAGAGGGATTTTAGCCATGTCACTTGTTACAAGTGCGGGAAGACTGGACATTATGCTAATGAATGCCCAGAAGTTAAGAATGGGAACGGCAATGGAAGCGCCGGGAAGAAGCCCAACCAGTTTAACAAAGGACAAGTGAACCACGTGACTGTGGAGGAAGTAGAAGAGCAACCAGATGCAGTTATAGGTAAGTTCTTAGTTAAGTCCTTTACTTCACTCATTCTTTTCGATACTGGTGCATCGCATTCATACATTTCAAGGGGATTCGTGGATAAGTATAAGCTGCCGACCCAAGCCCTTAGATCGCCCATGTTAGTAACCTCACCAGGAGCAGAGTATATGGCCAAGTCATGGTGTGATCAGTTGCCCCTAAGGATTGGTAATTACATATTCCCTTCGGACCTAATAGTATTGGAATCTCAAGGACTGGATGTGATATTAGGCATGGATTGGTTATCTAAGTATGAAGGGAATATTGAATGTGCCAGTAAGACCATTTTGATTACTACGCTGGAAGGAAGAATGATCAAGTATGTATCTCGGCATGAGTCAAAGAGGAGTAGATTAAATTCCTTGTCAGGAATTGTTCAGTAGGAAGTGCCAGTAGTGAAGGATTATCCGGATGTGTTTCTAGAGGAGTTACCTGGCATGCCACCGGATAGAGATATAGAGTTTTTGATTGAACTTTTGCCAGGCACTGGGCCAATTTCTAAGAGACCATATAGGATGCCCGCAAAGGATTTGGAGGAAATTAAGAAGCAGATTAAGGAGTTACTGGATAAAGGATTCATACGCCCAAGTTCTTCGCCTTGGGGTTCTCCAGTACTTCTAGTGGAGAAGAAGGATGGATCGTTAAGAATGGTTGTTGATTACCGAGGATTGAATGAAGTAACGATCAAGAACAAGTACCCATTGCCGATGATCAATGATCTGTTCGATAGATTGCAAGGAGCTAAGGTATTTTCTAAGATCGATCTGCGATCAGGGTACCATCAATTGAAGATCCGAGAGCAGGATATACCTAAGACGGCCTTTACCACTAGGTATGGGTTGTACGAGTATACCGTTATGTCGTTTGGTCTGACAAACGCACCGGCATACTTTATGAACCTAATGAACAAAGTGTTTATGGAGTATTTGGATAAGTTCGTCGTAGTGTTCATAGATGATATATTGATCTTCTCGAAGGATGAAGAGGAGCATGAAGAGCATTTGCATTTGGTATCGGAGAAGCTCAGAGAACATCAGTTATATGCCAAGTTTAGCAAATGTGAGTTTTGGTTGAAGGAAGTCGGATTCCTCGGACATGTTATATCCGGAGAAGGAATAGCAGTAGATCCCGCCAAGGTGGACACTATGACCAATTGGGAAGCACCGACAATAGTTGGAGAGATCCGGAGTTTTCTTGGACTCGCAGGATACTACCGGAGATTTATTGAGAATTTCTCGAAGATTGCAAAGCCCATGACGGAGTTGTTGAAGAAGGACACCAAGTTCAGTTGGACCGAAGAATGTGAGACTAGTTTCCAGGAGTTGAAGAAAAGGTTGGTATCATCCCCTGTGTTGATTTTGCCAGATCAACATAAGGATTATGAGGTGTACTGCGACGCTTCACGTCGAGGACTTGGAGTTGTTCTTATGCAGGAAGGAAGAGTTGTTTCGTATGCTTCACGACAACTGAAACCTCATGAGATGAACTATGCCACCCACGATTTGGAGTTAGCAGCCGTAGTGCATGCATTGAAGACGTGGAGACATTTTCTCATTGGAAACCATTGTGAAGTCTATACGGATCACAAGAGTTTGAAGTATATATTCACTCAGAAGGAGTTGAATCCTAGGCAAGGGAGATGGCTGGAACTCATTAAGGATTATGACATGAGATTGCATTATCATCCCGGAAAGGCTAACGTAGTAGCTGATGCGCTAAGCCGTAAGAGCCATGTCAATACCCTAATGATGGAGAAGTTTCCAAAGGAGTTAGCCGAGGACCTACGAGAAGTACGTTTGGAGATAGTTCCGAGAGGCTACGTAGCAACATTAGAAATCTAGTCTACCCTGATGGATAAAATCAGAGAAGCTCAGAAAGCTGACAAGGAGGTTGTCGCTATAAAGGAGAGGATGAGCGAAGGAAAAGCTAAAGGTTTTCGTGAGGATGAACACGACACCTTATGGTTTGAGGACCGAATCAATGTGCCCAATGACCCAGAGATTAGGAAGTTGATTTTACAGGAGGCCCATGATTCACCGTACTCGATTCACCCAGGAAATACTAAGATGTATTTGGATTTGAAGGATATTTTCTGGTGGACCGATATGAAGAAAGATATTGTAGAGTATGTAGCAGTTTGTGATGTATGCCAGAGAGTAAAGGCGGAACATCAAAAGTCAGCAGGATTGTTACAACCTATGCCAATACCCGAATGGAAGTGGGAGAAGCTTGGCATGGATTTTGTCACCGGATTGCCCAGGACCAAAGCAGGGTATGATTCAATCTGGGTAGTAGTAGACCAATTGACAAAGGTAGCACACTTTATCCCTGTGAAAACCACGTATACCAGTGCCAAGTTGGCTAATATATACATGACCAGAATTGTATGTCTGCATGGAGTTCCAAGGAGTATAGTATCAGATAGAGGAACCCAGTTTACCTCAAAGTTCTGGAATCAGTTACATGAAACTTTGGGTACCAGACTAGAGTTTAGCACCGTGTTTCACCCACACACTGATGAACAGACGGAGAGAGTCAATCAGATTTTGGAGGATATGCTGAGAGCCTGTGCACTAGATTACGGATCTAGTTTGGATGACAACTTGCCCTACGCGGAGTTCTCATACAACAAGAGTTACCAGGCCAGTTTGAAGATGGCACCATTCGAGGCATTGTATGGAAGGAGATGCCGAACACCGTTGTCGTGGGATGAAGTTGGAGATCGACAGTTGTTTGGCCCAGACTTAATCAAAGAGTCTGAGGAGAAGGTTAAGTTGATTCGAGATAGACTGAAGGTAGCTCAGTCCAGGCAGAAGAGTTATGCCGACTCGAAGCGCAAGGAGATAACCTATGAGATCGGAGACAGAGCATACTTGAGA
The DNA here is from genome assembly GCA_902687465.1 of Secale cereale. Classification (NCBI taxonomy): domain Eukaryota; kingdom Viridiplantae; phylum Streptophyta; class Magnoliopsida; order Poales; family Poaceae; genus Secale; species Secale cereale. Next base: position 548,122,247 of record LR738715.1, on the reverse strand, counting down.
GTATCGCCTCTGCGAGGAGTTAAACGTTTCGGAGTTAAAGGGAAGCTAGCCCCAAGATTTGTGGGACCTTACCGTGTTTTGGAACGCATGGGAGAGGTTGCCTATAAGTTGGAATTGCCCGAAGGATTGTCAGGAGTGCACGACGTGTTTCACGTTTCGCAACTGAAGAAGTGTCACGCGGAGATGGCCGACATACCGCTTAGAGACACAGTACCCCTGGAAGCAATTCAGTTAGACAGTGATTTGACCTACGAGGAGAAACCGGTTAAGATTCTCAAATTTTCGAGTAGAGTTACTCGCAGCAAGGTTATCAAGTTTTGCAAAGTTCACTGGAGTCACCACACCGAGGAAGAAGCCACCTGGGAGAGAGAAGATGACCTACGCAAGGACCACCCACACCTATTCTCTAGCCAAGTCGAATCTCGAGGGCGAGATTCATTCTAAGGGGGGTAGGTTTGTAACATCCCAAATTTTTAATTTGGAATGTTATACATAGATCATGATTGGATTTCATGTTTTTTCTTTTTGTTCGTGGAGTTCCTCGAAATTCTAAGCAACTCAAGGACCTACAGAGAGAGTTGGGAATTTTACCGTTTTCGTATTTGAGTTCGCTCGAATACCGGTACGAGGACAGTGTGATTCTAATTCTTCTTCTCTCCTAAAAATATTTCTAAAAACAAAATATGAGCGGAGATAATATGACTTCTCCAAAATAACAGGAATATTGGAGGAAAATATTAAAATCACTTTCGGTATTTTTTCTGGATTTATTCGCGGATTTATTTGCATAGGAAAAATACGCGTTTTTCAAAATTGCATTTAGGTTCGGGAAAAATGTTCACTTTGTCCTAAATATTATTAGAGGACGGTGAAAATTTATTTCAGGAATTTTGGAGTCCGTTTAGTATTTCTTTCGTTAGTTTTTCTTTGCCGGGACTCTTTTAGAAAAAAAAGGAACCGACTTAGACTCGTGAAGGACCAGGACTTTGGGCTTTATATAGCGCCAGAGCCGGCCCGATTCGTTCAGCCCACCAGCACCGAACCCTAGCCACCGAGCCGCCGCGCCGCCGCCTCGCCAGCCCGCCGCCGCCGCCGCCACCGCGCCGCCGCCTCGCCGGTCCGCCGCCACGCCGCCGCCCGCTGCCACCCGCCGCACCGCCCCGCCGCCAGCGCCGCGCCGCCGCCACCCGCCGCACCGCCCCGCCACCCGAGTGTCGCCGCGCCGCCGCCCGCCGGAGCACCGCCGCCCCGCCGCGCGCCAGAGTTGTTAGAGAGAGGTAGTTTTTTTGTTTAACAAAGCGTTTTTTTTTAACCTAGATCTCGTTTTTTTAATAGATCGGTTCAGTTTTTTTTCGGTTTAGTTATTTAGCGGACGTTCGTACGTACGTTAACGAACGGTTTTCGTTAGTTAACCGCAGACAGCGAACGTTCATTCGTTAGCCTGTTCGTCGTTTTTCTTTTTCGGGGTATTTATCCGCGGTTATTCCGATCGCGATTTCTGCCCTGATCTTGTTTTTCGTTTTTCTTTTCGCTCGAGAGTCGGAATCAGGTGATTCAAAATCCCAGATCTTCGTCTCGAAGCCCTCTTTACGTTTAATCAACTTGAACAAAGTTTAGCTACTGTAAAATTTGACTTTAGGCCAACTAGTAATTCGGAGCTCGTTTCTTTTGCAGTTTGAGTTTCGTTGCTTCTTTCGAGTTGATTCTTTTTTCAAACCGGAGTTCTTAAGTTGAACTTTCTGGTTAGATCTCTTATTTGAGTTTTACTCATGCATTATTTAAGTACTTATTGTATGCTTGTTTGTTTGATTGCGATAGAATACCCGGAGTGCGCCGCTTGCTACTTTGAGTCTCTAGGTTTTGCGGATCATCAGCAAGGCAAGTAACACTTTGATCATGCTTTCCAATTACCCAGTTTTCATTGCATTAGTAAAACCCTCACACATTGCATGAGTAGGATCAATTAACTTGTGGGATTGGGAAGTAGATTGAGGTAGTACCTATTACCTGCATTACACTCAAACCCTTGGGAGTTACTTCTACGTTTGCTGCTAGGACATGCTATGCTCGTAGACGTGGATTGGGTGAGTGAAATCCATGACAGATGTAAGATTGTTTAATTAATGGTTCAACTTAAGGTGGCAACATTAATACACATCTGGGTGGATTGAGGCATCTGGGTATTCCAGGATTGCCTGTTTTTCTTTTAGACCGCCACCCAGGCTCAAAGGGATCATGAGATTATTCATACTAGAAACTTCCGTGTGCAACCACAATGCTATTATGGGCTCTAGCATAGTATGAGTAAGTCGTGCGAACTCTTACAGTGGTGGACTAGCAGATGTAGGGGATGTAGGTTGGTACGGTCCGCCCGATCGTAAGGTGCTAGCGCTTCCGAAAGACTATGTCTCGGTCATCCGTTTCTCAAACACCATGCAGTGCGAGAAACCAAACGGAGGCGATCGAGTCTTGTGGGAAAAGTGCATAAACCTCTGCAGAGTGTACAAACTGATCATGATTAGCCATGTCCCCGGTTATGGACGTCTTGAGTATCTAGTACTTGGATTTTCATGTGCATCTCAACATGTTACTCTAATTTAATTTTGTTGGGTTTAATGATTACTTTTAATTGGGGTTGAGAGGATGTCTATCTTCTCAACGATGTTTCAACTACCATGATAGTTAATTAAAATGCATTCCTTTGAAGTAGGGAAAAATTGGCTTTACGCAAAAACTTAACCATAGAGCTTTCCACCAGCCATATTGCATATAGTATAGCTTTACCTTCATTGCATTCTCCTGTGTTACCTTGCCAACATATTCCATGTGCTGACCCGTTTTTCGGGCTGCAACGTTTCATGTTGCAGACTTTTCAGACGACGAGTAAGATGCCCTTTTTAGGTCGTGGTTCTATACTTAGTGATGCCGCTGGAGTTGATGGACTCACTTATCTTCCAAGCCTTCCACTGTTATCGTGTTAGATGGCCTTCAGCCATATTATTTGTAATAAATTCATCGTTGGACTATTGATGTAATAAGTGTGTGATTGCTACTCTGTTATAAATCCTTCAAGTACCGTGCGTGTCAGCATTACTGATACAGGGATGACACTAATGCACGGAGATCAGACTGTTTGAGGTCTGGTCGCTACACAAATTCATCCGGCTCAAAAAGGTGAGAGCTAGTTGGAGTTCATCCTTCAGACCACCACGGAACTGATAAATCTTGCTCTTGGAATCTCGGATGTCTTGCTTGGCATAGCGGGCAAGGTTCTAGAACTTGACATTGTATTGATAGACGGACATGGTGCCTTGCTTCAGGTTGCGGAATTGCTCACGCATGCCTTCGGTGACACTAGTTGGAATGTGGTGAGAGCGAAAATCCTTGCAGAAGTCAGTCCACGAGATTTCACGTCCACCTCTGGAATCTTTGTACTGTTGCCACCAATCAGCAGCTTGGTCCTTGAGTTGGAAGGCGGCAAACTTGACATAATCCTCAGGTCTCACGTTACTGCATTCAAAGTGCTTCTTGATGTCTGTTATCCAGTCTTCAGCATCTAGCGGATCCACACAGTAACTGAAAGACTTCGGTTGGTTTTCCAGGAACTGGTTGAGTGTAGCAAAGAGAGGTTGATTGAACAGATTGCCTTGGCCTTGGTTCCCATGACCACCTTGATTTGCTTGATTTGCTTGAATGTTCTGCATCATTTGCATAAGCATCTGGGTGTTCTGGTTTGTCGCTTGCATAATTGCTCTCCAGGCCTCAGACGGAGGAGGAGGGGAAGGAGGACGATCAGGAACTTCTTCACCCTCTGGGTTAGCATTGGGAACCTTCTTAGGAGCCATCCTGAATGAGATGACAACTATTAGCCATAGATTGAAATATATAGGCTGAATCAACGGCTAGAACTTGCAACATAAGTCTTCACAAGAACATTCGAACAAAATGAACGAATGTAATCCACAGTTCAATGGAACAACAATCTTCTCGAGAAGCCACTTGGGAGAACAAAAGGTAAATAACAAACAACAAGGAGCATATAGAACAAATACAAGATAGAAGCTTCGTCCCACATATTCATGCTGAAAGCTCATGGAACGTGTTACAAAAGGGTTTTGCAATCCCCGGATCAGCATAGCCAAGGACCCTTTAAGATGCAACTCCCGATCGGAACATAGCCCATAAAATCACTTCACTCAATGTAGAACCCCGAACTCCATGTCATGCATTCGTTGGAAGAATGCCTACGAACTACTAGATGAACCCACCTATTAATTTCCGAAAGTTTCTAGTTATGCAATCAGGTGTTGGGGATACAGGGGAAGCACCGCGCACTCAACTCTAATCCTACATCCAGCTGTATCCATCCTTCAACACATAACCAGTTATTTTCGGAAACCGTTTACCTCGGACCTTCGAAATGCATCTGCTATACAAGCTATGGCGATACTCCCGAACTACCTCCCCGGTACTGGGTGATGTCGGGGTTATCTTGCCACCAACCGCATAGAAGAGTTTTCGATGTCGGCCATCTTAAGTATTCCAGAACTGATGCGATAGATTTGTGACGACAACACCTCGGAGCTCAACTCCCCGGGACACTGCCACAACCCCTAAATGACAGGAGGCATCGAGAACAATGTTCTCGTCACAAAGACATCGGAACAATTCAAACAATACTCGCGTGATCCTAAAAAAAATTAGTGAATTTTTTAGAGTAGAAGAGATAAGTAATCGTCAGGAGTCCTCACTAGAGTGAAAAAGGGACGAGGAGTAAAAAGAAATCCTACTCTCCGATATATATATAAGACTCAAAACATTTTCAAGTGTGTGCCTAGACTCAACCGTCAACGATTCGATCAATCAGTGGGGGCTCCTTGGTCGGAGAAGGCTCTGATTACCAACTTGTAATGCCCAGTATGAGATTATACCTCCTACGTGTCGAGGCACGACTTAAAGGCATAAGCTCATACTAGAATGATCTCAAGTATGGTATCTTTGCACGACTCATGTAAAAGAGGGGTGAAATTGTAAAAGAGTAGTTGGCTTACACTCGCCACGTCACACAATACATTACATAAACAATCATCATCCAAATAACAACAGAGACCGACTGCGGACGAAGATCCAAATGAAAGATACCATAAATAAATAACACAAGATCCCGATCATAACATCCTAGTAAGAGCCCTACGGATCCTCTGGATAAGACATGTAGTATCGCACACGTTCTTCGTCGAACTCCCAGTACAACTCTGAACCACCAGCTGTGTAGTTCACCATGGTACCTGCATCTGGTGTTGTGTAGAACCTGTGAGCCACGGAGGACTCAGCAATCCCGTTCCTGGGTAGCAATGTTATCTAAGCCTTGGGTGTGGAACAAGGCTGAAGAACAAGGTTGCAGCTGCACTAGCACTAGCTTACGTGTTTAGAGCGAGAAGAGAAGTGCCAACGATCGTCAAAGTGATCCCTAAGTGATCCTATCTAAGCACGTCAAACATAACCCCACCGTGTTCACTTCCCGAACCCCTTCGGAAAGCGACCGCCACAGTTACTCACGCTGGTAGTGTATTATGATCATAGTGTCAAGTTTTATACAACCAGATATCAACAAATTCCCATCTGCCACATAACCGCGGGCACGGCTTTCGAAAGATCAAAACCCTGGAGGGGTGTCCCAACTTAGCCCATCACAAGCTCACGATCCGCAGAGTAGCAACTCCAATATGGGAAGACCCGAGTATTCTCGGAATCCCATGCTCAAGATATTCTGACAAAGGTAAAACTAATCCAGCAAGGCCTCCCGGTGTGCCGACACCCTGATAGTAGCCGCGTGTATCTCGTCTCAGGCCACGACCGGATGGGACAAGCTACATGTTTTTACCAGCCCTCGGGTTTCCCCAAGGTGGCCCCGCAGGTTGCCCAGTTTGGACCAACACTCATGTGGAGCACTGGCCCGGGTTGTTGATTAAGAAAAGGGTTTATAACTCCCCATGCAAGTTTTAGTTATTAGGCAAATGTAAAACCAACGTTGGGACTTGCTGGAAAAGCTTTAACGCTAAGAGGGTTATCGAGGGGAGCCCATAAACCCCAACCGTGTTAGGGACACAAAATCAAGGAACATAACAGCGGTTTATACGGTTCCTAGGGAGGCATGAGTGGAACAAAACAACAAGAAAAGGCTTAGCCTTCCACCCATCGCCAAGTATATAGGTGGTTTAGTTTTAACAGATTATATAGTGTGATATCCCAACAAAACTTCAACATGAAGCAAAGAATCTTTGGATCTTCTCCTGCAACTAACAATGCTATAAGAGGGGCTGAGCAAAGCTTACGTAGCCAATCAAAGGTTTGCTAGGTTGGCTGGTTAGAGAGATTCATGGCTTCAATAGGAGGCTGACAAACAAACATGGGCATCGAGGCAATAAGCTAAAGAACAAGACATCTAGCAATAGGCAAAGATAGTAATGATATCTTGGTCAGGTCATCTTGCTTGTTGAATCCTCGGAGGGAACATAATCTGGCTCCTCACACTCAACCTCGGTAGAAACCTCGTTCTCAGTATCTTCACCAGGCTCTAACCAAACACAACAATGCACAACGGAACAAAATCAATCAACATGCAGTGCTCAAACACATGATGCATGAACATGAAGCATGTGAACATGGAAAGACATGATGCATGGCCTAGGGTCACAAGAATGCAATACATCACCAACACAAGATCAACCACACATAAAGAAACAAGCAAAAGAACAAGTTGGCAAGTTTATGTAGTTTATCAAACAAGCCACAAACATGTTTTAAAAGAGGTTGGTTATCATGGCAAGGTTGCACTAAACATAACAACAACATGCTAGCAAGTTTAAATGGGCTGGAATTAAATACAACAATTTCCAGAAAACCCATATTCATTTATTTGCATTTGGGACAGATTTGAAATACTTCTGTGATGGAGTTGTCAAACATGCTAAACAACAGCACCAAAATATTCTACACATTTTTCTACCCCAAATGCATATAAAGTTTATTACATTTGGAGTTGTAGTTATTTAGTTATGATTTTTCCAAGTTTAAGCATATTTAAACACAAGAACAATTCAAACAGCATTTTAAAAGTTTTTAAACATGGCAACAAACAGCATATTAATAATCTACATGGAAAACTAGCCAGTTTCCATATATAAAGTATTTTTAACAGAGGTATATTTCAAATGATATGGCCAATTCAAAAAGCAAACAGAATTTAAATCAAACTACCAGCTGGGCTAGGAAGGGGTTCTGTTGTGAATGAGGTTCGGCACCACAAGACTTGTTGGCTTGACGCGACCTGGACCAAAACAAACCCACGAAAAGAAAAAGGTGAGCCTGGGGATCGAACCCTAGACCTCCTGGACGCGAGTGAGAGGGCATAGCCAGTGAGCTAGGTGGCCGGTTGTGATGAGGGAAGGACACGGGTCCATATGATGAGCTAGAAGGACGGGCCTTCTTCTTCCTCAGCACGGGGAAGATGGCGACGGCGCCGGCAAGTACATCAGCGACCATCAGAGCAGTGGAGCACTGGCGAGGGTGCGGGATTGGGAGGCAGAGCTGCTACGGGTCGTGCGTGTGCCTGCGCGCATGTGTGGGTGTGTGCGGGCGGAAGCTCGCTGAGCTTGCAGCCATGGCGGCGAGCACGGCGAGCTAGGAGGCAGGGCGTGTCGGCTGCTGCATGCGGCGTGCGTGTGCGCGTGAGCTGGGGCGTGGGTGAGCACGGCTAGGCTCGCTAGGAGCGGGGCGCACGGACATGCTACAGCAGGTTCAGCAACTACACAACTACAACAAAAAATGCAGACTATGTCGGAACACCGAGAGCACAGCAAAGACACGGATCGAACGAGTCTCACAGAGCCCTATATGCCATGGAAAGAAAAGGTAGAGGTAGGTGCGTTACCCAGCTCACCCTAGGACACGATGGGGTTGACGGAGACGAGCCGGAGGTGACACGAGGGAGCACTGAACTTGGTGGGCTTCGGGTCCATGAAGTAGATGCAGCAGAGGAAGAAGATGAGGTCGGGGAGGTCGATCCAGAGGCCGTAGAGGTACGTGCGTGTGGCTGAGGACGCAAAGGAACTTGGCGGTCTTCTCCATGAAGGCCGAGGTGGTCGGAGGCGCGGCAAGGGCCTAGCCCGAGCTCGAGATGAAGCTCTCTCGGTTCATGGCGAGCAGGGGCGACGGCGTGCGCGTGGAGGCTTGCCTAGGCGGTGGCGAGGGAAGGAGAGGAGGGGGATCGGTTGAGGAGGAACTCTAGGGCATCGGGGACATGATATATAGGGGCTAGGGATGCCGGACGGCCGTCAAATCACGCCCATGTCCGACGTGGACACGCTCGATGCATTGCCGTACAGGAGGTTGAAGATACCTCTCTATACGTGGAGGCTGGTGGGCTGCGCTGGGAAGGCTGTTGTTGGGCCGGCTAGGGAAAAGGGAGGCCTAGGTGGCTGCGCTCGAAGGCTCTGCCTCTGTTCTCTCTTCCTAAACCTTGTTGGTTTTTATTTTACAAACAGCTCAAGGAAGAAAAGGAAGGGGGGCTAGGATAAGAATTAGGCAGGTATAAAAATACCCACATGCTACTGGAATTATGGGCTAATTTATAAAATTGCTTTGGCTATTTTTAGTGGCAGAAAAATAAAACAAGTTTGAATAAAATTCAAACTTGAGGCATTTTTGAACCTAACCAAAACAACTCCAAAATGGATGAAATTTGGCAGAGAGTGTGTAGACATGGTGCAAGATTTTCGGGGAAAGAAAGAACATTAAAGGGGGCAGGGAAGAACTCCCTTGAAAATTCAAAGAAGGGGAAGAAGAGGTGTAAGCATGAAGAAGAGGGAGGCTTAAGGGTTTGGCAAGGCATGGCTTAACACCAACACACACAACACCACAAGGTGGCCTCACAATGCACAAAAGAAAATAAACTATGATGCCATGATGATATGATGATGAGCATTGCAAGGATGCAAAATAAATAAATAAATAAAGGCATGCAATGCAATTAAAATAAAAGATAAGGACCCCCAAGGATAATGACAAGGATCAAAGGGGAAGCTTTATTGCCATTATAGGAAAGTGTTACATTTGGGGCATTACATTGCTACCTTGCTATTTTTATATTTTCTTATTACAAAAACCTATATCTACCATCCATATTGCACTTGTATCACCATCTCTTCACTGAACTAGTGCACCTATACAATTTACCATTGTATTGGGTGTGTTGGGGACACAAGAGACTCTTTGTTATTTGGTTGCAGGGTTGCTTGAGAGAGACCATCTTCATCCTACGCCTCCCACGGATTGATAAACCTTAGGTCATCCACTTGAGGGAAATTTGCTACTATCCTACAAACCTCTGCACTTGGAGGCCCAACAACGTCTACAAGAACAAGGGTGCGTAGTAGACATCATGAAGTTACCGACGCAGGGCTTCGCCTAAGCACCACTACGATATGACCGATGTGGAATATGGTGGAGGGGGCACCGCACACGGCTTGGAACAATCAACTTGTGTGTCCTAGGGTGCCCCTGCCCCCGTATATAAAGGAGCAAGGGGGGAGGCCGGCCGACCTTGGTGCGCCCGAAGGAGCGGAGGAATCCTCCTCCTAGTAGGAGTAGGATTCATCCTTTCCTAGTCCTACTAGGAAGGGGGGAGGGGGAAGGAAAGAGAGGGCGAGGGAGAGGGAAAGAGGGGCCGCGCCCCCCTCCCCTAGTCCAATTCGGGCTCCCCATGGGAGGGGGCGTGCCACCTCCTGGGCTGCTGCCCTCTCTCTCCCCTAAGGCCCATTAAGGCCCAATACTTCCCCGGGGGGTTCCGGTAACCCCTGCGGCACTCCGGTTTTCTCCAAAACCACCCGGAACACTTCTGGTGTCTGAATATAGCCGTCCAATATATCAATATTTATGTCTCTACCATTTCGAGACTCCTCGTCATGTCCGTGATCACATCCGGGACTTCGAACTATCTTCGGTACATCAAAACACATAAACTCATAATACCGATCGTCACCGAACGTTAAGCGTGCGGACCCTACGGGTTCGAGAACTATGTAGACATGACTAAGACTCATCTCCGATCAATAACCAATAGCGGAACCTGAATGCTCATATTGGTGCCTACATATTCTACGAAGATCTTTATAGGTCAAACCGCATAACAACATACGTTGTTCCCTTTGTCATCCGTATGTTACTTGCCCGAGATTTGATCGTTGGTATCTCAATACCTAGTTCAATCTCGTTACCGGCAAGTCTCTTTACTCGTTCCATAATGCACTATCCCATAACTAACTCATTAGTTACATTGCTTGCAAGGCTTATAGTGATGTGCATTACCGAGAGGGCCCAAAGATACCTCTCCGACAATTGGAGTGACAAATCCTATTCTCGATCTATGCCAACTCAACAAGTACCATCGGAGACACCTGTAGAGCACCTTTATGATCACCCAGTTATGTTGTGACGTTTGGTAGCACACAAAGTGTTCCTCCGGTATTCGGGAGTTGCATAATCTCATAGTCATAGGAACATGTATAAGTCATGAAGAAACCAATAGCAATATACTAAACTATCAAATGCTAAGCTAACGGAATGGGTCAAGTCAATCACATCATTCACTAATGATGTGGTCTCGTTAATCAAATGACAACTCATGTCAATGGCTAAGAAACTTAACCATATTTGATTCAACAAGCTAGTCAAGTAGAGGCATACTAGTGACACTTTGTTTGTCTATGTATTCACACATGTACTAAGTTTCCGGTTAATACAATTCTAGCATGAATAATAAACATTTATCATGATATAAGGAAATATAAATAACAACTTTATTATTGCCTCTAGGGCATATTTCCTTTAATTCTCACAATGGAGGAAGTTCACACAACCATAGTGGCCCCAAGAATGGCAATGGGAATGGAGGAAAAAACAATCAGAATCGTTCCACTCCATCAACGCCCGCCAAGAGAGATCTGAGTCACATTACTTATTTCAAGTGCGGGAAGACTGGGCATTATGCCACAGAGTGTCTTGAAGGAAAGAATGGGAGTGGCAACAGAAGTTCAGGAAAGAAGCCCAACCCTTTCACCAGAGGACAGGTGAATCACGTCAATGTGAAGGAGATTGACGAGCAGCCCGACGTAGTGGTTGGTAAGTTTTTGGTTAATGCATTTACCGCCCTTGTTCTTTTTGACACTGGTGCATCTCATTCGTACATATCAAGGGGTTTTGTGGAAAAGTATCATTTGCCCACCATAGCCCTTAATTCTCATATGCTAGTAAGTCCCCCTAGAGCAGAGTACATGGCTATCCGAGCATGTTATCAAGTGCCATTGACCATTGGGAGACATGTATTTCCCACGGACCTCATCATTTTGGAATCCCAAGGTTTGGATGTAATCATAGGTATGGATTGGCTATCCAAGTTTGGAGGAAACATCGTCTGTGCCAGTAGATAAATCCTTCTCACACACCCCGGAAGGAAAAAGAATCAAGTATGTGTCGAGGCACACACCCCGGAAGAGCACGTGAAGGCACTCTCGGGAGTTGTTCAGGAGGAAGTACCAGTTGTGAAGGATTACCCCGATGTGTTTCCGGAGGAGTTACCGGGCATGCCACCAGATCAGGACATCAAGTTTTTGATCGAGCTGTTACCAGGCACCGGATCAATATCCAAGAGACCGTACCGGATGCCCGCAAATGATTTGGAGGAAATCAAGAACCAGATCAGGGAGCTAATGGAGAAAGGTTATATCCGACCAAGTTCTTCACATTGGGGAGCCCTAGTACTTTTAGTCGAGAAGAAGGATGGCTCACTAAGGATGGTTGTGTATTATCGTGCACCGAATGAAGTAATGATCAAGAACAAGTACCCTCTGCTGATGATTAATAATCTGTTTGATCAGTTACAAGGAGACAAAGTTTTCTCTAAGATCGATTTACGATCTGGATATCACCAGTTGAAGATCCGAGAGCAGGACATACCTAAGACAACTTTTACCACAAGGTACAAGCTTTACGAGTATAGGGTTATGTCATTTGGTTTGACTAATGCCCCTGTCTATTTCATGAGTATGATGAACAAGATATTCAAGGAGTTCTTGGATAAGTTTGTGGTAGTATTCATTGATGACATATTGGTTTACTCCAAGAACAAAGAGGGGCACAAGGAACATTTGTGCTTAGTTCTCAAAAAGCTCAAGGAACACCAAATATATGCCAAGTTCAGCAAATATGAGTTTTGGTTGAAGGAAGTAGGATTTCTCGGACATGTTATATCAGGAGATGGTATAGCAATGGACCCTTCCAAAGTAGAGGCCATTACGGAATGGAAGGCACCCACCTTAGTTGGAGAGATTCGCAGTTTTCTTGGACTCGCATGATATTATCGGAGGTTCATTGAGAATTTCTCCAAGATTGCGAAGCCCATGATGGAGTTGTTGAAGAAGGAAAGTAAGTACAATTGGACCAAAGAATGTGAGGCCAGTTTTCAGGAGTTGAAGAAGCATTTGGTTACATCCCCAGTGCTGATTCTCCCGAATATTCGTAAGGTTTTTCAAGTGTATTGCGACGCTTCACGTCAAGGACTTGGAGGCGTTCTCATGCAAGAAGGAAGAGTTGTTTCATATGCCTCACGTCAGCTTCGACCCCATGAGTTAAATTATGCCACGCATGATTTGGAGTTAGCAGCCATAGTACACACACTCAAGACCTGGAGACACTTTCTTATTAGAAACCGTTGCGATGTATACACGGATCATAAGAGTTTGAAGTACATCTTCACGCATAAGGAGTTAAACCTCAGGCAAAGGAGATGGCTGGAGCTCATAAAGGATTACGACATGAGATTGCATTATCATCCAGGAAAAGCCAATGTTGTGGCAGATGCTCTAAGTCGCAACAGTTATGTTAATACTCTCCTAACCGGTTGATTACCCAATGAGTTGGCAGATGACATTCGAGAGTTACAGCTGGAGATAGTCCCTAGGGGCTATGTTGCCACATTGGAAATTCAGTCCACTTTGTTGGGTAAGATTTGAGAAGCCCAGAAGACGGATGAAGGAATTGCAGAAATAAATGGCAGAATGACCAAAGGAAAGGCAGAAGGATTTCGTGAGGATGAACACGAAACACTGTGGTTTGAAGAACGTATTTATGTGCCCAATGACCCAGATATCAAGAAGTTGATTCTTCAAGAGACTCATGATTCGCCTTATTCGATACACCCAGACAACACTTAGATGTATTTGGATTTGAAGCAGAATTTTTGGTGGACCGGAATGAAGAAGGACATTGCCGAGTATGTAGCGGTATGTGACGTCTGTCAAAGAGTCGAGGCAGAACATCAAAAACCAGCAGGGTTACTACAGCTGTTACCGATACCGGATTGGAAGTGGGACAAGTTAGGGATGGATTTCATCACCGGATTGCCCAGGACATGTTCAGGGTATGATTCCAACTGGGTTATTGTTGATCGCTTGACTAAGGTAGCTCATTTCATCCCCGTAAAGACCACTTACACGAGTGCTAAGTTGGCCAAGATATACATGACCAGGATCGTATGTCTGCATGGAGTTTCGAGGACCATTGTATCAGATAGAGGAACACAGTTTACTTCAAAGTTTTGGAAGCGGTTGCACGAGACTTTGGGTACGAGGCTAGAGTTCAGTACAACCTTTCATCCATAGACAGATGGACAGATGGAGAGAGTCAATCAGATTCTGGAGGACATGTTGAGAGCTTGTGCGCTAGATTATGGATCTAGTTGAGATGATAATTTGCCTTACGCAGAGTTTTCTTACAACAATAGTTATCAGACTAGTCTACAGATGGCCCCTTTCGAGGCTTCGTATGGAAGGAGGTGTAGGACACCGTTGATGTAGGATGAAGTTGGAGACCGCAAATTGTTTGGACCCGATTTAATCAGAGACTCAGAGGAGAAGGTCAAGTTGATCCGTGATAGACTAAAGATAGCCCAGTCCCGACAAAAGAGTTATGCCGATACTAAACGCAAGGAGGTAACCTACGAAGTTGGAGATAGAGCATATCTTCGTGTGTCTCCACTCCGAGGAGTTAAGCGTTTTGGAGTTCAGGGTAAACTGGCACCACGATTTGTGGGACCGTATAGAGTTTTGGAGCGCAGAGGAGAAGCAGCATATCAGCTAGAGTTGCCCGAAACCTTGTCCGGAGTTCACCATGTGTTTCACGTATCTCAGTCGAAGAAGTGTCACGCAGAGATGGTTGAGATTCTGCCATGAGATACACTGCCCCTGGAAGCAATTCAGCTAGAGAGTGATATGGCTTATGAGGAGAAGCCTGTCAAGATTCTCAAGTTTGCCGACAGAGTTACCCGTAGCAAGGTCAGTAAGTTTTGCAAAGTTTAGTGGAGTTACCATACATAGGATGAAGCCACCTCGGAACGAGAGGATGATCTACGCTAGTACCACCCACACCTATTTTCTAGCCAACCCGAATCTCGAGGGCGAGATTCATCTTAAGGGGGGTAGGTTTGTAACATCCCAATTTTCAATTTGGATGTTAACATAGATCATTCATATGCATTCATCATTTGAGCATATTTGAATTGGAGTTTATTTGAAAATTGATCCAAAGGCTTTAAGCAACTCAAGGACCCAAGTGAGAGAGTTGGAAGTTTTCCAAAGAGAACCCACAATTTTTGTTTCAAGTGGGGTTGGATCAAATATTATTTTTGCCAATTTTCATTTTCAATATTTTAAAATAAATGAGGGAAGATAATATGACTTCTTCAAAAATAGAATAAAAATGTGGAAAATTGAATTTTGAGAAAAAATAATTTTTATTGGATTTTTATTTGCAGTTTATTTATTTTAAATTGCATTAAAAAGTTTATTTTTTGTTTAGTTCACAAAAATGTACACTTTGTCCCAAATATTAGGTGGGAGCGTTGAAAATTGATTCTGAAATTTTTAGGAATTTATTTGAATTTATTTTGAATTCCCTTCGTTCTCCGTTTTTTTAAAAGAGTCGTCCCCGCCGCGAGGCCTTTATAAGGCCAGCCCCCC
>LR738715.1:548094766-548107049 GCA_902687465.1 Secale cereale | reverse complement strand
GCCCACCCCACCGCCTCAGCCCGCCGCTTCGCCGCCAACCGCCGCCGCCCCTTCGCCGCCGCCGACCCGCCGGACGTCGCCGACTCGACCCGCCAGTCCGCTAGGTAAAAACCACCGCCGTTTTTCCGGTTTTGTTTATAAAAACCTAGATAGTTTTTTTAGAAAACCCTATATTTGTTTTTAGGTTTTATTAAACAACAAACGTCCGCTGTTTAGTTCAGGAAAACGAACGTTCGCTATCTAGAGTTTTTCTTTTTCTGTTATTTTCGTCAGGACCTATCCACAATTAAAGTTTTTATAGATCAGTCCCTGGTTTTCAATCGATCACTGCTTTTTACTCGTTAGTCAGAATTTGGTGAAACCAACGCCAAACTCTTTGTTTTGATCTTATCTTTTCAGTAGTGCAACTCAAATCTGTTTTTGAAAGTTTGAAAATTTGAATTCAAGAAGATTTGTATTCGAACTTCTTTTGATCGTAACTTGAGTTTCGTAACTCTGTTTGAGTTGATTCTTTTTGCAAATTGAAGCTCTTGACCTAAATTTTCTAATAAGGAAAAATTCAATTAATTTTGGTACTTTTAGAAATTGTTTTCTACTACAAGAGCCATTTTCTTGTTTTCGAAGTCTTTCGAGATCTGTCCGTCGATTCTGTTGCATGATTGCTTATGTATGCTATTCTTTGATTGCGATAGAATTTCTGGAGTGCGAAGCGTGCTACTACGATTCACTAGGTTTCACCGATCGTCAGCAAGGCAAGTTCATACTTTGATCATACTTTTCATTACCCTGTTTTTATTGCATTAGTTCTATCCTCAAAGATTGCATGAGTAGGACTTGATTACATGTGGTATTGCTTTGTAGTTCGTGAGGTAGGAACCCAATGACTTGAGATCAACCCAGGTAATATACGCTTTGTTACTTATTGCTTAGCCATGCTCGTAGATGTGGATTGGTATGTTAGATCTATGAAAGTTGTGAGTGTAATAACAATTAAGGGAATGTTTAAGGTGGCAACTTTAATACGCAACTGGGTGGATTGGTTGCAGGGCACCTGGGGAATCCAGTTTGTGCTAGGAGACCCCGGAGGACCCGTGTGATCATCCTATGAAATGCCACCCAGGCTCAAAGGGATCATATATCATTCACGCCTAAAAACTTTCGCGTGTAGCCACAAGCCATTATGGGCTCTGGCATAGTTGAGTATGTTGTGTGAGCTCTTTCATTGATGGACTAGCAGATGTAGGGGTAAGTAGGTGTACCGGTCTATCCAGGGTAAAGAGTGAATGCTTCTGAAAGACTGTGTCTCGGTCATCCGGTTCTCAAACAGCCTGTAGTGCGAGAAGTTAAACGGAGGTGATCGAGTCTTGTGGGGAAAAGTGCACAAACCTCTGCAGAGTGTACAAACTATTCATGAGTAGCCGTGTCCCGGGTTATGGACATCTTGAGTATCCTGGTATTTGAATTATGGACTGATCTCAACACTCTATTTAATTAACTTCTTGGGTTATTAATGACTATGGTAAATTTTGGGAATGAGATGGAGGAACCCTTCTCAATATTGCATAACTAAATTGAGTAGTAAATAAAATATATTCCTTTGTTGTAGGGGAAAACTAGCTTTATGCAAAACTAACCTTACAGCCTCCACCATCCAAATATGCATATAGTTGTAGACATTTGTTCTTCATTACTTGCTAAAGTGTGTTCTTTCCAGCATATTCAATGTGCTAACCTACACGGCTGCAACGTCTCATGTTGCAGAGTTTACCGACGAAGAATAAGGTGCGATTAGGTCGTTGTCATGCACTCAATGTTTGCCGTGGAGTTGGATGGACTCAACTTATCTTCGATGCTTCCGCAAGATTAGTATTTGTTTATTATTGTTAGATGGCCTTCAACCATATTTTTTTGTAATAAGACTCCTTATGAGGATTTTTGATGTCATAAAGTGTGATTGAAACTCTGATATAAATCCTCGAAGTAATGTGTGTGTCAGCATACCGATCCAGGGATGACACTAAGCATAGAGACTCCGGTCCATTGAGATCGAGGTCGCTACAAGCAGCGTGTTGATTCGCCGAGGGCAGGCATGACCTGATGGTGTGTCCGGCCGGAGTTGATCGAGCGTGTTGGGTAAGTTGGTGCACCCCTGCAGGGAAGATTGATCTATTCAAATAGCCATGTCCCTGGTTACGGACGCTCGGAGTTGTATCCCGATCGATACAACTAGAACTGGATGATGAGGCATGAAATGGATATGTGGCTCCGGGAGTCGAGAAAGGATTCTTGGTCATCGATACAACAGCATAAATATGGCTTATGTTATACTACTCTACTCTCTCCGGTTGCTGCAACACGGTGGTTTCGAGAAGATGCTAGTCTTTGATAGGACTAGCTTCTCCCTCTCTTATTCTCGCATTCTGCAGTTTAGTCCATAAATACTACCCCTTTTCATTGATACAGATACATATGTAGTGTAGACCTTTGCTTGCGAGTACTTTTGATGAGTACTCACGGTTGCTTTGTGTAACACCCCGATAATAAAGCTACAGTAACCTCACCCTAATGTGCCATGCCATCATGTTTTATTAAGCCAATTTGCCACTTGATGCAAATCAGAGACACGTTAAAATTTTCAAATAACAAGTCAAACTCCTATTTCTTCAAACTGTCAAATAAAAATGTTCGATAGGCTGAAAATATTCACCAAGTAATTAACATGTAGGAACCAACATTTAATGGATTTTTAAATTACCCCCAGATGGCTGGCAAAGTAGCACTTATTATGCCCATTTAAAATGTAAGCTTAATTTCAAACCTTTTTGTTTAAGCTCGAACTTTTTGGGCAACACCAAAATATCGGAAAGTAATTGTGTGAAGTTTCAACTTTAACCGAAATCATTTAGTACCTTAACTAAATACAAAATAGTGGATAAAAGGAAAAATAGTAAACCAAAAAAAATGAACTACTGGGCGCTTTGGCCCATGTGGCTGGGAAGGCCTAGCCCAGCCGCCCTCCTCCCATCTCCTGTTCACAGGAGGGCTTGGAGGCCATCCATGGCGCCCCGGCCAGGTGCCGGCCATCCACGCCTCCCCATCAACTACAAGACCCCCTTGCCCCTTTCCCTCGACCCCCAGAACCCTAATCCCCACCTCGCGCTCCTGCATCATCCCCCGCTCGAGGCCGAATCGCCGATCCCCTTCGTCATGGTCCGCCACAGACGCCGTCCCCCATCGCCCGAATCCGCACCGGCCAGAGCTCCGGCGCCTCCCCGACTCCTCCCCGAGCCTGCTTGTGCTCAGCTACAGGGCCCGTGAGTTCTCTCTCATTCTCCCCGTTTTCCCTCTCCCTCGCTCACCCTCTTCACTGTAACGAGCACAGTCGTACCCATTGCCACGACCTTGTCGTCCTCCTGTCCATTGTTGTCCTCGCATTGAGCTAGGATCTCCAGGGGCTCCACCGTCTTCGTCTCCTTCGCCTTCCCTCTTTGAATCGAGCGGGGATGTAGTGTACGCTTGCTATCGAGCTAATCTCCCACACGGACATCGTCGGCGTTCGTCGTCGTTGCCGCGGCTCCGGTCCACCTCCTGCCTCCCGACTACGTCTCCGAGCTCATAGTGAGCTCCTGTGTCGATTCCCCTTGTTCCCGAGCTCGATCCGCTCTGATTTGTCATTGCCCCGGAGGCCGCACTCGCCGCATCCGCTCGCTGCTCCTGATGCGTTCGTCGCGAGCCCGCGATCCCCCGCTGAGCCCGGGGCACACCCTGGCCTGCCCGGCCACGCGCTAGTCTGGGCTGCGGCTGCCCAGGGCCACGCCCTGCCCTTCCACGACCCGGCCTGCCGCCTCCACAGCTCGCACTCGCCATCGTCGCGGCATCGCGCCCGTCACTCCCATCAACTGCCGCCGCCGGCTGCCCGCTGCTTCGGCCTCCTGCTGCTGCCCCCCTGTGCCACGTGCAGCCCACTACCGCGGCCCTCCATCGCCACCACCCGTCGTGGCCTTGCGGCTGCCAGGCAAGCGTCGCGCCGGCACTCCTTCCCCTCGTCGTGGCCTGGCGGGCCGGACCTAGACCGGGCGGCGCCCAGCACCCGTCGCCCGCTCGGCCGGTGCCCATGGCACCCAAACCCGCTAAGGCCTCCCTGGCCCTATGACGCCTGGGCCCCACGGCCCCAGAATGATTAAAAAGGATTAAAAAAATGAAAACATAAAAATAATAATTGATTAATTAATTAATTAATTAACTTAATTAATTCCGTTTTAGAATAATCTAATCACTAATTAATATAATTAACTGTTAGTTAACTAAACTGTCAATGACATGCGAGACCCACACGTCAGCTTGACCCAGCCAACGCCTCTGTTGACTGGTGATGTCATGTTGATGCAATATTTATAATTTCGAATTAAGTTAATATTAATAATTTAGAAAATGATTTAAAACTTTTAAAAATATATAAAATAATCCGTAACTCGGATGAAAATACTTTGTACATGAAAGTTGCTCAGAATTTCGAGACGAATCCGAATATGCAGACCGTTCGTCAACCACACGTCCCTAACATAGCGAACATGCAACTTTCCCCCTCTATTTCATCCGCCCAAAAACGCGAAACACCGGGAATACTTTTTGATGGCTTCTCGCCCCTCGTTGGTTACCCCAAGTGGAAGGTTTGAGATGCAGTGTAGCGGTAGTTTTCCCTTGGCAAAGATACCAAGGATCGAATTCCCCTGAGACTCCAAGGTTCAACAAAAAGGTGTCAACTGCTAGCGGCGCAACTAGCGATCGACCGGACCTGCACACAGATACAAATAACTTTGCTCCCAACGAGTACAGAGAGGTTGTCAATCCCTCCGGCCTTGTCGTTTACAAAGGATCAAACGCAAGAGATAATAGTGATAGGTATGATTGCAACTAGTAAGTAAGAACTGAAAGTAAATAGCGGATGTGATCAGTGATTTGTAATATGGACCGGGGTCCCGATGTTCACTAGTGATGTCTCTCTCCCAAAAGACGATAAAACAGCTAAGCGAGGTAAACAAATTACAGCTGGGCAATTGACAGGATTATGTGCGCAAACCAATGCTAACTATGCTGCAAGAAAGGTAGAGGCTCAAAAGCATGGGCGGTACGCCAAGGTAAGTAGACCGAAATCCATCTGCATCTACTACTAATCATCCACCTTGAGATATCTATCCAGAACATCTCGCTGGTATTAAGTTGCGAGTCCCACCCATAGTGTAAACTCAAAGCAACAGACAACTGCATTAAAAGAACTTTGCGTAAAGTAAACAATCGTTGCACCCGCGAGTACAAGCACCGTTGTTTTCCCCCTTGTGGCAACAACACATCCCCTAGACTCATGTTTCTGTCACTCAAGCTAGTCATCGAGGGGCATGAACCCACAATCAAGCATAACGTTCCCTCTTGCAGTTACTACCTACTACTTGGCCAAAGCAATAAACAGCAATGGAGAACATGCAAGAATTACTCAAGAACATAAATATAAAAGAGGTAAATCAAATATATTACTCAAACACAATCTGAACATAATCTCATAATCCATCGGATCCCAGCAAACTCATCATAGCAACAGCATAAGGATTACATATGTACCTCGATCATGTAGGGCAGCTCACGAGGTCTAATCGGTGAAGAACAAAGAGGGGAGGAGAACATCACATAGCTACTGGTCATGGACCCATGGTCCAAGGGAGACTACTCACAACTCATCCGAGAGGCGTCCATGGTGGTGGAGAGGCTCCCGGTGGTGATCCTCCCCTCCGGCAGGGTGCCGGGAAGAGTTCTCCTGGTGCTCCCGATCTTGGAAGCGCGGCGGCGGCGGAACAGAGATGAGATCGCGAAAAAGGGTTCCGTCCTCGAGGGTTTCGGGACGTGGTGTAAATATATGCCAAAGGGAGGCATCAGCGGAGGCCTGGGGGGCCCAGGCGCCCCCCCCCCTCCCCGGCGCGGCCAGGGGGGGGGGCCGCGCCCCTAGGGCGTCTGGAGCCCTGGTGGCCCCCCTCCGGCCCTACTTTTGCCGCATGGAAGCTTCCGGAACGCTTATTTTTTATATATTTTTCCCGGAATTTTTCTGGCAGTTTACGTAATGGGAAAACCTGAAATACAAAAACAGCAGAAAACAGAAACTGGCACCGGGGTGCACTGAGTTAATAGGTTAGTCCAAATATGATCAAAAGTGTATGGAAGTGCATAAATATCATACCAATATCACACAAAAGAGGCATGGAGCAAGCAGAAATTATAGATACGTTTTGGACGTATCAACATCCCCAAGCTTAATTCCTGCTCGTCCTTGAGTAGGTAAATGATAACAAGCATAATTTCTGTGGTGACATTCTATTAACCATATAAGAACTTTTCACAGTCACATGACAAGTGCTTACTGAGACAATGAGTCTGTAGTAATTAAGTTGCCTCATGAGAGAATCACAAAGAACTGAAAGTTTTACAATATAATATTGAAACACTCAATAGATTTGTAGTGAGCATGGTGTGCAAATATGATAAAGTGGTATCTCGCTTGCCCCCTTTAGTGAGGCAAAACATAAATGCAGGGGCACCTCCAAGGTTTAAGTGACGACTAGATACAATGATTTCAGAATAAACGATATCATAATCATGCAAAAGACAATGGTACTTTGGGACAATGCACATTACACTCAGAATGACAATCATGCTCTCAATAGTTGGTGCTTTAAAGAAGGTGGAGACTCTCGAAACGTGGCTTTTGTTGGCAAGGTTGAAAACCCGTGGTCGGAAACAAAAACTAAACATGTACCAGAGCTCTTGGTTTTAAAAACAGAGGTAATAATTATTTTTTTAGAATATGCATATTTCGTCAACGAATGCTAGTAGATAACTCAATTACTTCTTGAGCTGGACAAGTTTCGAGGAACGGCTCCCGCATGAGGACGATCACATCCTCTTAATCTCCTTTGTTTATCACTGCCAAAGTTTTCTGATTTCTCATGAACAAAGCGTGAAGGAGGGTTGGTTTGTTGTATAATTTTTAATGAGCCGGGCGCACTCTATGCCAGTTCCTTCTCGTATTATGGGTTTGCACATTAGACATGCAATCCCGGGGTGAAGCTTGTCCAACTTAAAAAGATCATGAATTAACTACTACTTCCTCATGAGCTAAAACAGAGGCACAAAAGAGAAATGCTTTTTTGAATAATTTCGAGATGGTACATGAAAGTCTTCGTTAGGAATGGCAGGTAAATACCATGTATAGGAAGGTATGGTGGACTCATATGGCATAACTGGTTTAAAGGATTTTGGATGCACAAGCAGTCAGTCCGCTTAGTACAGGCGAAGGTTAGCAAAAGACTGGGAGCGACCAACTAAGAGAGCAATGACGGTCATAATCATGCAGAGCGACAAAGCAACATTGAATCGGGCATGGAAGTTATATCGCTACTCAGAAATTAAAGATCATCAAGGCTTGATAGACTTTCTTTACAGTCTTAAATATGCGTGAGCATATGCCAAGTCAATCAAAATAAATTCTTGAAGGAAGATATCACTAAACCATACCACATCATAGGCAAACAAATCATGTTGGTACTCCAATAACACATTGAGAACCCCCCAGCTATTTGAGACTACCATAAGAAAACATGAACTACTAAGCACCATTATGCACATAGCATTTTTATCATAGACATATCAACCAGTGCAACAGAAGCCAACTCTCTTAACAAGATAAGCATTATAACTAAAGAGAGTTCCAGCGACCAACTAAACAAATGCTCTTTAAAAAGATAAGTATGAAAACTAAGAGCTGAACATGATAGTAGCTATTGAAAGACAAAGAACACACACAGCAAGGATAGACATGAAAATTCTATGTTATGTTCTAGGTTGAAGTGGAGCGTGTTTCTCTCCCACACAAAGAGAGCTGAGTTCCAACTCGTTATGAACAGCAAGCAAAGCTAAAGAAAACTTAAAAGGAAACTAAAAGCAAGACGCTCCAAGCATAGCACATAACACATGAAGTGATAAAAATATAGTGGAACGAAAGACGAACTGATAATGTTGATGGAGAAGGGGATGCATGGGGGCATCCCCAAGCTTAGACGCTTGAGTCTTCTTGAATATTTCTTGGGGTGCATGGGGGCTTTCCCAAGCTTGAGCGTTTGACACTCATGAATCTTTTTATCATCTTCCCTCGCACACTTGAAAACTCCCTTCATACATAACTCATCATAATCTAATTAGCGAGGTTAGTACCCTTAATAAAATAATTTTTCCTTGCTGGAAATAAGGATATTCTTGAAGGTCTACTGTTTCTCAAGATTGCCAAAAGGTTTTTGCAAAGAAAAAGCAAGCTCAAGGTTTGCAAAATGAAGGAAAGGCAAAACAGGACAGAATCTGTGAAAAACAAACCAGCAGGTAGTAAATGATTTTTTTGGGGCACTTATGCAACTCAAATCAAAAAACTCAGAACATACGCCCGAAAGCCAATTGTATAGAGCACGCTGTCGAAAAAATTCAGACCAAAAAGATGATCTGATGATTTTATACAAAGTTTTCTATCCAAGGACAGAATCTGTTTCCTGGACAACACGTCACAACTTTTGAACTTTCTTGCAATCAGAGGCTACACTTGGCACAAAGCTGAAAAGTAAAGATACAATGATGATGCTACTGAAGTAACAATATCAAGACACAACAAAAGCAAAATAAAATTTTATTCATTGTGGGCTGCCTCCCAAAAGCGCTTTCTTTTATGCCTTTAAGCTAGGCATAATGCAAAGAGATCAAGTTTTTATCAAGAGTAAAAGAATAGCTAGCCCGTATAACGGACTCAAAAGGTAACTTAATCTTCTTTCTAGAGAAGTGTTCCATCCCTTTCTTGAGAGGAAATTGGAATTTTATATTCCCCTCTTTCATGTCAATGATGGCACCAACGGTGCGAAGAAAAGGACGTCCCAAAATAATTGGACAAGAAGGTTCACATTCAATATCCATAATAGTAAAATCAACGGGAACGTAATTGTCATTGACAATGATAAGAACATCGTTGATCCTCCCCAAGGGTTTCTTTATGGAAGAATCAACAAGACGAACACCAAAAGAACAAGAATCAAAAGGTTTCAATTTAAGCATATCGTATATTCTTTTGGGCATAACGGAGGTACTAGCTCCAACATCACATAAAGCATAGCAAGAGAAGTTATTCAACTTAATTTTAATCATAGGATCCCAACCATCTTCTAGCTTTCTAGGTATGGAGGCTTCTACTCTAAGTTTCTCCTCCCTAGCTTTGATGAGAGCATTAGTGATATGCTCGGTGAAGGCAAGGTTAAGTGTGCTAGTGCGGGGATCTCTAGACATCTTGTGAAGGAAATCAATAACTTCGGTAAGGGTGCAATAATCAAAATCAAGGTCACTACTATCAAGTAAAGTGGCAGTGGTGTTCTTTAGGCTAACTTGTTTGGTAGTTTCTATGGTCATAGCATCACCATTAATAGGTCCAACGGGACCAGGAGTGCATTGGGTGCTAAGAGTTTGGATATCCTCAACAACTTGGATAGTAGCAACAGTGTGGTGGGTAGGAAGGTTCTTAATTTTATCTTCTTCCTCCTTTTCTCTAGCCCATCTCTCTTTAAGTTTAGCCAACATCCTAATGTTTTCATTAATTTGCACTTGAATAGCATTCATAGGAGTGGTCTTCCTCTCCTCAAGAGGGGAAGTTCTAATTTTAAGCAATTCTACCTCATGGGCTAAATTATCTACCTTCGAAGAGAGATCATCTAGTTTGGCTAGTTTTTTTTTTCTACACTCTTATTGAAGGCTTTTTGGGTAGTGATGAAATCTTTAAGCATACTCTCTAGTTCAGAAGTGGAGTTCTTGGTGCTAGGATAAGCATTGTTGTTCCCATAAGAATTAGAGGGGAACGGTCTAGGGTTGCTACCAAAATTACTCCTATAAGCATTGTTATTGAAATTGTTTCTAGAGATAAAGTTCACATCTACTTGTTCTTGAGCAATCGAAGAATTTAAAGGAACATCACGAGGATCAACAGAAGATTGCTTGGAAAGTAGAGACATGATCAAGTCAACTTTTTCATTTAGGGAGGAAATCTCCTCGACAGAGTTTACCTTCCTACCTGTTGGAGCGCGTTCGGTGTGCCATTGGGAATAATTGGTCATCATCTCATCGAGAAGCTTCGTGGCAGCACCAAGTGTAGTTGACATAAAGGTTCCTCCCGCGGCCGAATCTAACAAGTTCCACGAGGTAAAGTTCAAGCCTGCATAAAAAGTTTGGATAACCATCCAAGTAGTCAAACCATGAGTAGGGCAGTTCTTGACAAGAGATTTCATGCGTTCCCAAGCTTGGGCAACGTGTTCATTATCCAATTGTTTGAAATTCATTATGTTACTCCTTAGTTGGATAATTTTAGCAGGTGGATAGTACTTTCCAATAAAAGCATATTTGCACTTGTCCCAAGAATCTATGCTATTTCTAGGCAAAGATTGAAACCAAATTTTACCTCCTCCTCTCAAGGAGAAAGGAAAAAGCTTAAGCTTAACAATATTACCATCTATTTCTTGGTACTTTTGCATATCACAGAGTTCAACAAAATTGTTTAAGTGTAAAGCAGCATCATCTCCAGCACCGGAGAATTGATCTTTCATAACTAGATTCAGTAAAGCAGGTTTAATTTCATAAGAAGGTGCTGAAGTGGCAGGTGTAGTGATAGGCGTGCAAATAAAGTCATCGTTGTTATGACTAGTGAAGTCACACAACTTGGTGTTCTCGGTGGAACCCATAGCAGCAAGCAAGCAAGATAACTATTTTTGTGATTTTCGATAAAGGATACTAAAGCAAAAACTGAAAGGTAAACTAACAAGACTAAAAAGCAAAGGTAAAAGATAGCGTGCAACTCCCCTATCTTGAAGAGTGGAGTCCCCGGCAACGGCGCCAGAAAACTTTGCTTGATGGCTTCTCGCCCCTCGTTGGTTACCCCAAGTGGAAGGTTTGAGATGCAGTGTAGCGGTAGTTTTCCCTTGGCAAAGATACCAAGGATCAAATTCCCCTGAGACTCCAAGGTTCAACAAGAAGGTGTCAACTGCTAGCGACGCAACTAGCGATCGACCGGACCTGCACACAGATACAAATAACTTTGCTCCCAACGAGTACAGAGAGGTTGTCAATCCCTCCGGCCTTGTCGTTTACAAAGGATCAAACGCAAGAGATAATAGTGATAGGTATGATTGCAACTAGTAAGTAAGAACTGAAAGTAAATAGCGGATGTGATCAGTGATGGTAATATGGACCGGGGTCCCATGATGTTCACTAGTGATGTCTCTCTCCCAAAAGACGATAAAACAACTAAGCGAGGTAAACAAATTACAGCTGGGCAATTGACAGGATTATGTGCGCAAACCAATGCTAACTATGCTGCAAGAAAGGTAGAGGCTCAAAAGCATGGGCGGTACGCCAAGGTAAGTAGACCGAAATCCATCTGCATCTACTACTAATCATCCACCTTGAGATATCTATCCAGAACATCTTGCTGGTATTAAGTTGCGAGTCCCACCCATAGTGTAAACTCAAAGCAACAAACAACTGCATTAAAAGAACTTTGCGTAAAGTAAACAATCCTTGCACCCGCGAGTACAAGCAACATTGTTTTCCCCCTTGTGGCAACAACACATCCCCTAGACTCATGTTTCTGTCACTCAAACTAGTCATCGAGGGGCATGAACCCACAATCAAGCATAACGTTCCCTCTTGGAGTTACTACCTACTACTTGGCCAAAGCAATAAACAGCAACGAAGAACATGCAAGAATTACTCAAGAACATAAATATAAAAGAGGTAAATCAAATATATTGCTCAAACACAATCTGAACATAATCTCATAATCCATCGGATCCCAGCAAACTCATCATAGCAACAGCATAAGGATTACATATGTGCCTCGATCATGTAGGGCAGCTCACAAGGTCTAATCGGTGAAGAACAAAGAGGGGAGGAGAACATCACATAGCTACTGGTCATGGACCCATGGTCCAAGGGAGACTACTCACAACTCATCCGGGAGGCGTCCATGGTGGTGGAGAGGCTCCCGGTGGTGATCCTCCCCTCCGGCAGGGTGCCGGGAAGAGTTCTCCTGGTGCTCCCGATCTTGGAAGCGCGGCGGCGGCGGAACAGAGATGAGATCGCGAAAAAGCGTTCTGTCCTCGAGGGTTTCGGGACGCGGTGTAAATATATGCCAAAGGGGGGCATCAGCGGAGGCCTGGGGGGC
>LR738715.1:548078154-548094692 GCA_902687465.1 Secale cereale | reverse complement strand
CCCCCCCCCCCCCGGCGCGGCCAGGAGGGGGGCCGCGCCCCCAGGGCGCCTGGAGCCCTGGTGGCCCCCCTCCGGCGCTACTTTGGCTGCATGGAAGCTTCCGGAACGCTGATTTTTTTTATATTTTTCCCGGAATTTTTCTGGCAGTTTACGTAATGGGAATATCTGAAATACAAAAACAGCAGAAAACAGAATCTGGCACTGGGGTGCACTGAGTTAATAGGTTAGTCCAAATATGATCAAAAGTGTATGGAAGTGCATAAATATCATAGCAATATCACACAAAAGAGGCATGGAGCAAGCAGAAATTATAGATACGTTTTGGACGTATCACTTTCCCAGACGTTTCCCCCCTTCGCTAGTATCACCCGGTACTGCGTTAGGGCACACCTAACACCGTTACATGTCATGTCATGCATCGTCATGCATCTGTTTGCATTGTATTTATTGTTTCTTCCCCCTCTTCTCTCCGGTAGACTACGAGACCGACGCTGCTGCTGCCCCGATCGACTACGGTGTTGATGACCCCAACTTCGCTGCCGAGCTTCCAGGCAAGCCCCCCCCCCCTTGATCAACCTGATATCGCCTATTTTTCTCTCTACTGCTTATATTAGAGTAGTGTAGCATGTTACTGCTTTCGATTGTTCCTACTCTGCTGCATAGCCTGACATTGTTGCTACAACTATTGATACCTTACCTGCAATCCTAAATGGTTAGTATAGGATGCTAGTATTCCATCAGTGTCCCTACACCCTTGTCCTTCTGCCCTGCTATTCTATCGGGTCGTGATCACTTTGGCTGTGATCATGGGTATATACTACATACATATTATACATGATACATGTTGTGACTAAAGTCGGGTCGACTCGTTGAGTACGCGTGGTTGATTCACTGATTGGGGCTGAAAGGACATACTTTCCCGACGGCCCTCTGTGTGGATCTTTGTGGCGGAGTGACAGGGCAGGTTGAGACACCCAGTCGAGAGGTGGCCTGGCCCTGGTCGTTGTCTGCGGTTATTTCATAATAACACACTTAACGAGTTTGGATATTTGATCTGAATCTGGTCGTTGGCCTATACGCACTAACCAACAATGTGGCAATAGTTATGGGCTCTCGACATCGTGGTATTAGCCGAAGCCTTCTTGACGTCCGCGACTTAGCGGCGCGCGGCGGGTTGGACCGTGTAACGCAACTTCCTTAGTAATGGAGGTTGCTAGGTCTGCTCACCGCCCGCGTACGCAACGTGCAGGTGTGCGTTAGTCGATAGGCCTGGACCCCTGCGCGCTTAGGACTTAGACCGGTGTGCTGACCTCTCTGTTGTGCTTAGGTAGGGCTGCGACATGTTGATCTTCCGAGGCCAGGCATGACCCAGGAAAGTGTGTCCGACCAAATGGGATCGAGCGTGCTGGGTTATGTGGTGCACCCCTGCAGGGAAGTTAATATATTCGAATATTCGTGTCCCTCGGTAAAAGGATGACCCGGAGTTGTATTCCCACCTCATGACAACTAGAACCGGATACTTGATAAAACACACCCAGATGAGTTCCAGATATAACTCGGTGGTTGCACTCTCACAAGGTGATGTGCGGGAGGATCGCCGAGTAGGATTATGCTATACGATGTTACTTTGTGAACTTACCTTCTACTCTCTTCTACTGCTGCAAGATGGAGGCTGCCAGAAGCGTAGTCTTCGATTAGATTAGCTACCCCCCTCTTATGTTGGCTTTCTGCAGTTCAGTCCACAGATACTACCCATATCATTGTTACCATTGCATATGTAGTATAGATCCTTGCTTGCAAGTACTTTGGATGAGTACTCACGGTTGCTTTGCTTCCCTTTTCCCCCTTCTGTTCCTTCTTCTCGGATGATGCAACCAGATGGTGGAGCTTAGGAGCCAGACGCCACCTACGACGACTCCTACGACACCGGAGGCGCCTACTACTACGTGGAGTATACCGACGACGACCAAGAGTAGTTTAGGAGGATCCCAGGCAGGAGGCCTGCTCCTCTTTCGATCTGTATCCCAGTTTGTGCTAGCCATCTTATGGCAACTTGTTTAACTTTATGTCTGTACTCAGATATTTGTTGCTTCCGCTGACTCGTCTATGATCGAGCACTTGTATTCGAGCTCTCAAGGCCCCTGACTTGTAATATGAAACTTGTATGATTTATTTTTACTTTTAGAGTTGTGTTGTGATATCTTCCAGTGATTCCCTGATCTTGGCCGTACACATTTGCGTGCATGATTAGTGTACGAACAAATTGGGGGCGTCACAAGTTGGTATCAGAGCCGACTGTCTATAGGAATCCCCTTTCCTACTCATTGGCCGAAGTAGAGTCTAGTCTTTGAAAAACAAATTTACTAACTAGTTGTGTGGCTTACGGGCCCACAACACCAATGGGTGCTGTTAGGATCTTTTATTCCTCATCTATGCTCTGGGACTCTGATCTCTCTTCTATTCGGGTTAAAAGATTTTACTAATTGTGACTCTAGGTTCTCGTAACTATTTTTCCCAGAGAGCCCTCATTCCAGAAGATCACCTGCTTCATCAGAAGATTCTGAGGATATCCCTCGATATTTTCCCGAGACCCTTGTGCTCATCGCCTTTGCAATTCACTACCACCGATATATCCCTATGGATATCTGCATGCACTTGTCATTCTCATGATCATTCCTCGCCGCTCTTGGTGTTACAAGATGCCTCGAAATATTCTCCGCTATCCCAAGAATCCTTTGAGTTTACTGTCTTGCAGTTTTATTTCGCATGAAAACCCTTATGGTTATTTCCTCACATTTATCGAGGATCCGTTATTCTCAATTGTTCATGTGTCTCACAAAATTCTTCGGAATACTTTTCGATCTTTCAAAAATCCTCTGCAGCCTGTTACTCTTGAAATTCTTGCCTGCTTGCATTATGGTTGATTCCATATGACTAGTAGTCTTCGTCAACATCCCTTGTCTTAGCGATTTTGAGCCTATTGATTCAATGTGTGCGTATGCACGCAGTCATCAGGTTATCCTTTTTAAAATTATCCTCCCGGCTCAAACGTCAATCTGGTTATGAGCTGGTTCTCGACAAATCAAACCATGATTGATTGTCGATCTATGTCTATTCAACTTACTTATCTTTTGATTCGAGCCTCTACTTC
Organism: Secale cereale; assembly: GCA_902687465.1. Lineage (NCBI taxonomy): Eukaryota > Viridiplantae > Streptophyta > Magnoliopsida > Poales > Poaceae > Secale > Secale cereale. Next base: position 548,091,541 of record LR738715.1, on the reverse strand, counting down.
TGATCCCTTGATTTGGAAATCATAAATTCCTTTGCATTTGAACTTTGAATTAGTCAGTTGCTTCTATAGTCCAATGCCATCACATTGTTTCTTCCTCTGGTTGTGTGCCGATGATCACATCAGCTCCGCTATGGACCGTCGGATCCTTTGTTGAAATATCATCTGACAGTGTCCTTCGCATACAAAAACCTCGAGAAGTTGTTTCCCTGATGCATAATATCTTCGGTAAATTGTATCCTCTGCTTTTGGCAACCATGCTCTACTATCGAGCTTGGGATAATTACTCCTAAAAGTTTGTGGTATATGTTCCAAGATGCCCTGATGGGTTGAACCTATGCCCCATAAATCCGTGTGAACCCGAAAGATTTCACGGGTCATACTCATCTGGTATTTCACCAGGTAAAACTTTCAACACTTATGCCATTTTTGGAACAAGAAGTGAATGAAAGGTTATGCAATTGGATAAGTGGGAGTCGACCTTGAACTTTGTGTTCATGCCCATGGACACGATGCAGATCTTATCATGAAAACTTCTCATAGAAATAATTATCCCCTTGATATAAGTTCCTCTTATATCTGGGACTTGGCCTTTGCAATTGTGGTTTCGACCATGCTCTCCTTTAATACCATTTCTCGTGCAAGTTTAAGCACTTGTCTTGTGCAGAGCAATACCCTAGTCCAACCTCTACTTTGATATGCTGTCGAGTATTACCCCCTGGTATCTCGAAGGTATTACATAGCTGCATTACTCTTTATGAGTTATTCATCAAGTATTACTTCTCACAAATTTCAGTTGCTCCCCGAGTTTGAGTTGTTCGTCACTCGAGAACTCTGACAAGTGACTCGAGTCCATTTTATGGCTCATTACTCATGGTAATTGTTGCTAGGGAATTTAAACTCGATCATGTCATTCCTAGCCTGGTCGTTTATATCACTATCGTACCGAATTTAATTGTGCTATCTAGTCCTTCCCGGAGCAAAATTTTCGGCAACGATCTAAGCTTACATCGAGCTTTCAACATCATATTGATTGTCTTGAGGGACAACTCTGATTCTGACATTGCATCTTATCTATGGATATAATAACTTTTCGCTTCATCCTTCCTTTTGCTTGATGTCGTCGATGATCGACTATATGCTCATGAAACCCCTCGACAAATGTGTCGTGATTATCATCAACAAAATTCTGATCTCTTTAAGGATATCGATCGAATTCATGTTGAGAAATACCATCCTTGACCCTCGATGATTTTTATTATCATCGACAACATTATTACCGTCCCTCCAACACAAACTGGTTCCTGTTGTGGAGCTCCTTGCTATCCAGCTTATGTTATGTTCTACCTTGGAGTATTACCATCTTTTAAGCCAATAATGTCATGAGAATTTCACCACCTCTTAAGGATTCTTGATATAGTAATACTTCTCGACGTCTCTGTTCATATCTTGGTGCTCGTGTTGTTTCTACCCGAAATACCGATCATTGGACTACATGTGTGAATTCAAAACTTCTTGCAAACCTATTGCTTTGAGGTGAATGGCCGATAGTTTCATTCTAGGTCTTTTGATTATCAAGTCACCACTCTAACATTGATCATGCTACCTAGTCCATCTTTCCAGGTGCATGTTTCGATCAATGTTTACTCGTGAATGTTCTCCTCGAACATACTTCATTATATACTTTGGTATGTCCAATATTTTCACCTTGCTCACTTAATTGTAGAATTCCATGTTTATGGAAATCACGATGAGTTGTGGCTGATCCCATCGGCCACATCCTCGTCTTTTCCATGATAAAATTGCACGAACTGTTCTAGCAGTTCCGTCTGGATCCTTTGTGTATTCAAAGTCTAACCCTTATCTGATGACCATGTCAATGCTATCATGAAGCATGTCTGTGGTACTCCAATTTTCAACAAGAACATTTGAAGCCCAATGCTAAATGTTTCCTGCTCAATTATCCAAACACCGTTGTATGGGTAAGGTCATGAAATTTCTCTTCCCTTACCTAAAGGGTTTTATACGTTATATCCTGCATGGGTATCATACTCTGCTTGTCTTGGGAAGGATATACCCCTAAAATATGTGTTTAAACACATCTTCCTTTCCATTGTTCTGTTTAATCTGATGATCACATTTTTCCTTTCCATTTATTTGTTTAACCTTTCTTGTGATCTACATATAAACTAAGCAGTAATTTTTTTCTAGTTATGTAAACACCTCGGTGTACGATGTTGTCGGTAAGACCCTGTTTCTACTGTTGATGGAATTCCGGTAACCGCCGATGGATGAGAACTTTGCCTATTGGTCCATCTCGTTCAACGAGAAGGAAAATTGTTCTCTTCGTCCCTCGCCCTTGGTACCGATGTTGTTGCCGACATAACGGACAAACTATCCTCTCACATGCCTTGCTTACATGATCGTGCAAGACGTCATCGCCCTTCCTACTTTTAACCCCATGGTGGGCCCATAACCCACAGCTCCACATGATCGAAACCTAACTCTTAAGTATACCCGATATTCCTCGCATCTGGCTTCATAAGTAATCCACAAGCCATCTTCCTTGAGAAGATCTATTCTAGTTTTAGCCGCCATAAATATTAAGTTGCTCTGAACCCTTCTCACACTCTGTTTCACGCATCGAACGTTTGCCTACCCGCTTGAAACTTCTCATGCCTATTATTATATCTCTCGATGCATTTTCTGAGTTCCAACTGGAGAGATACTCATATGTTCATTCATGGGTTAACCCCGGATGAATACCCTCTTAGCATTCCATCGCATCCCTCTTAGCATTCTATCATTGCCGAGTTGCCCTTACCTATTCGTAAGAACGATGAAGACCCCGAAGAAAGGACACCAATTTCATCATGATGCATCGATGCATAGGAATGAAGACATCGACGCTATGGGTTGACCTCTTCGAGGAGAACAACCAAGACCGAGAAGATTCATTAGAATTTCGTAACCAGCCCCTTTCACCCTTGTTCCACCTCTTAAATCTCGGGACGAGATTTTTTGTAGTGGAGGAGAATTGTAACACCCTGATAATCAAGCTACAGTAACCTCACCCTAATGTGCCATGCCATCATGTTTTATTAAGCCAATTTGCCACTTGATGCAAATCAGAGACACATTAAAATTTTCAAATAACAAGTCAAACTCTTATTTCTTCAAACTGACAAATAAAAATGTTCGATAAGTTGAAAATATTCACCAAGTAATTAACATGTAGGAACCAACATTTAATGGATTTTTAAATTACCCCTAGATGTATTTCAAGTGGCCAAGTAGCACTTATTATGCCAATTGAAATGTAAACTTAATTTCAAACATTTTCATTTAACCTCGAACTTATTGGGCAACACCAAAATATCGGAAAGTATTTGTGTGTGAAGTTTCAACTTTAACTGAAATCATTTAGTACCTTAACTAAATACAAAACAGTGGATAAAAGGAAAAATAGTAAAACAAAAAAAACTAAACTACTGGACGCTTTGGCCCATGTGGCTGGGAAGGCCTAGCCAGCCGCCCTCCTCCTGTTCACAGGAGGGCGTGGAGGCCATCCATGGCGCCCCGGCCAGGTGCCGGCCATCCACGCCTCCCCCTCAAATACAAGACCCTCGTGCCCCTTTCCCTCGACCCCCAGAACCCTAATCCCCACCCCGCGTTGCTGCATCGTCCCCCACTCGAGGCCGAATCGCCGATCCCCTTCGTCATGGTCCGCCACGAACGTCGTCCCCCATCGCCGGACTCCGCACCGCCCAGAGCTCCGGCGCCTCCCCGACTCCTCCCCGAGCCTGCTTGTGCTCAACTACACGGCTCCGTGAGTTCTCTCTCATTCTCCCTGTTTTCCCTCTCCCTCGCTCACCCTCTTCACTGCAACGAGCACAGTCGCAGCCATTGCCACGACCTTGTCGTCCTCCCGTCCATTGTTGTCCCTGCGTTGAGCTAGGATCTCTAGGGGCTCCACCACCGTCGTCTCGTTCGCCTTCGCTCTTTGAATCGAGCAGGGACATATTGTACGCTTGCCAACGAGTTCATCTCCGTCACGGACATCGCCGGTGTTCGTCATCGTTGCTGCGGCTCCGGTCCACCTCCGGCCTCCCCGACCACGTCTCCGAGCTCATAGTGAGCTCCTCTATCGATTCCCCTTGTTCCCGAGCTCGATCCTCTCCGATTTGTCGTTGCCCCGGAGGCCGCACTCACCGCATCCACTCGCCGCTCCTGATGCATTCGTCGCGAGCCCCCGCTGCGCCCGGGGCACACCTTGGCCTCCCCAGCCACGCGCCAGTCTGGGCTGCGGCTGCCCAGGGCCACGCCCTGCCCTTCCGCGACCCGGCCTGCCGCCTCCACAGCTCGCGCTCGCCATCGCCGCGACATCGTGCCCGTCGCTCCCATCCACTGCCGCCGCCGGCTGCCCGCTGCTTCTGCTTCCTGCTGCTGCCCCCCGTGCCGCGTGTAGCCCGCTACCGCGGCCCTCCATCACCACCACCCGCCGTGGCCTTGCGTCTGCCACGCCGGCGCCGCGCCGACGCTCCCTCCCCTCGTCGTGGCCTGGCGAGCCGTGCCCAGACCGGGCGGCGCTCGGCACCCAGCACCCGTCGCCCGCTCGTCCGGTGCCCGTGGCACCCAAACCCACTAAGGCCCCCCTGGCCCTATGACGCCTGGGCCCCACGGCCCCAGAACGATTAAAAAGGATTAAAAAAATGAAAAAATAAAATTAATAATAATAATAATAAATAATAAAAGTATTACTTAATTAATTCTATTTTAGAATAATCTAATCACTAATTAATATAATTAACTGTTAGTTAACTAAACTGTCAATGACATGCGGGACCCACACGTCAGCTTGACATAGCCAACGCCTTTGTTGAGTGGTGACGTCATGTTGATGCAATATTTATAATTTCGAATTAAGTTAATATTAATAATTTAGAAAATGATTTAAAACTTTAAAAATTAATATAAAATAATCCGTAACTCGGACGAAAATACTTTGTACATGAAAGTTGCTCAGAATTTCGAGATGAATTCGAATACGCATACCGTTCGTCAACCACACGTCCCTAGCATAGCGAACATGCAACTTTTCCCCTCCGTTTCATCCACCCGAAAACGCGAAACACCGGGAATACTTTTCCGGATGTTTCCCCCCTTCGCTAGTATCACCCGGTACTGCGTTAGGGCACACCTAACACCGTTACATGTCATATCATGCATCGTCATGCATCTGTTTGCATTTTATACATTGTTTCTTCCCCCTCTTCTATCCGGTAGACTACGAGACCGACGTTGCTGCTGCCCCGACCGACTACGGTGTTCACGACCCCACCTTCGCTGCCGAGCTTCCAGGCAAGCCCCCCTGATCAACCTGATATCGCCTATTCTTCTCTCTACTTCTTATACTAGAGTAGTGTAGCATGTTACTGCTTTCGATTGTTCCTACTCTGCTGCATAGCCTGTCATTGTTGCTACAACTGTTGATACCTTACCTGCAATCCTAAATGCTTAGTATAGGATGCTAGTATTCCATCAGTGACCCTACACCCTTGTCCGTCTGTCCTGCTATTCTACCGGGCCGTGATCACTTTGGGTGTGATCACGGGTATATACTACATACATATTATACATGATACATGTTGTGACTAAAGTCGGGTCGACTCGTTTAGTACCCGCGGTTGATTCACGGATTGGGGGCTGAAAGGACATACTTCCACAACGGCCCTCTGTGTGGATCTTTATGGCGGAGCGACATGGCAGGTTGAGACACCCAGCCGAGAGGTGGCCTGGCCCTGGTCGTTGTCCGCGGTTATTTCATAATAACACGCTTAACGAGTTTAGATTTTTGATCTGAGTCTGGCCATTGGCCTATACGCACTAACCAGCTACGTGGGAATAGTTATGGGCTCTCGACGTCATGGTATCAGCCGAAGCCTTCTTGACGTCAGCGACTTAGCGGTGCGCGCCGGATTGGACCATGTAACGCAACTTCCTTAGTGATGGAGGTTGCTAGGTCTGCTCACCGGCCGCGTACGCAACGTGCAGTTGTGCGTTGGGCGATGGACTAGGACCCCTGCGCTCTTAGGACTTAGACCGGCGTGCTGACCTCTCTACTGTGCTTAGGTAGGGCTACGGCGTGTTGATCTTCCGAGGCCGGGCATGACCTAGGAAACTGTGTCTGGCCAAATGGGATAGAGCGTGCTGTGTTACGTGGTGCACCTCTGCATGAAAGTTAATCTATTTGAATAGTCGTGTCCCTCGGTAAAAGGATGACCCGGAGTTGTATTCCGACCTCATGACAACTAGACCCGGATACTTGATAAAATACACCCAGATGAGTTCCAGATATAACTCGGTGGTTGCTCTCTCACATGGTGATGTGCGGGAGGATCGCCGAGTAGGATTATGCTATACGATGTTACTTGGTGAACTTACCTTCTACTCTCTTCTACTGCTGCAAGATTGAGGCTGTCAGAAGTGTAGTCTTCGATTGGATTAGCTATCTCCCTCTTATTCTGGCTTTCTGCAGTTCAGTCCACATATACTATCCATATCATTGTTACCATTTTCATATGTAGTATAGATCCTTGCTTGCGAGTACTTTGGATGAGTACTCACGGTTGCTTTGCTCCCCTTTTCCCCCTTCCGTTCCTTCTTCTCGGATGATGCAACCAGATGGTGGAGCTCAGGAGCCAGACGCCACCCACGACGACTCCTACGACACCGGAGGCGCCTACTAGTACGTGCAGTCTGCCGACGACGACCAAGAGTAGTTTAGGAGGATCCCAGGCAGGAGGCCTGCTCCTCTTTCGATCTGTATCCCAGTTTGTGCTAGCCATCTTATGGCAACTTGTTTAACTTCATGTCTGTACTCACATATTTGTTGCTTCCGCTGACTCGTTTATGATCGAGCACTTGTATTCGAGCCCTCGAGGCCCCTGACTTGTAATATGAAGCTTGTATGACTTATTTTTACTTTTAGAGTTGTGTTGTGATATCTTCCAGTGAGTCCCTGATCTTGGTCGTACACATTTGCGTGCATGATTAGTGTACGGACAAATCGGGTGCGTCACACTTTGCTCCCTCTTTTCCCAATTTTCCTTCCTGCTCGGTTGATGCAACCAGATGGCGGAGCCAAGGAGCCAGATGCCATCGCTGACGACTACTACTACCCCGATGGAGGCTACTACTACGTGGAGACCGCCGACGACTAGGAGTAGTTAGGAGGCTCCCAGGCAGGAGGCCTTTCCTTTTCGATTGTTGTTACTTTTGTGCTAGACTTCTTAAGGCAAACTTATTTAACTCATGTATGTACTCAGATAATGTTGCTTCTGCTAACGCGTTTGTATTCGAGCTTATGTATTCGAGTCCTCAAGGCCCCTGGTTTGTAATATAAAGCTTGTATTATTTTATTTGTGTCTAGAGTTGTGTTATGATATCTTTTCCGTAAGTTTATGATCTTGGCCGTAAACATTTACATACATGATTAGTGTACGGGCAAATCGGGGGCGTCATAGTGTTGAACTTGTTATGGTCTGTGGCTAGAACTTATGGTACTTGTGTTGTGAGCTTGTTAATATTTTGGCCAGGAGCAGCACCCTCACGTGGAGTAGGGAAGGAGGATGCCCTGCTGTTAATCTAAGTAGTTTGCTGTCATTTTCGTTGCTTGCTTTGTTTGATCTTATTTGGTTGCTTGTTTTGTTTGCTGTCAGTGCTTGCCTTTTTGATCTGCTGTCAGTTGTGCTGATCATGTTGTGGTAAGGCCATCACATTTGATTGAGGCGAGCAGAACAAAAACATTGTTTGCAATCAAACAACTGAAGTTTGCATCTGCTCACATCCTAAACACAAAAACGACAACCAAATAGCAAGGGAGTAAGTGCCCCTTAATGCGATGCAAGCAACCAAACAGATTGCATCTGCTGCATATACGCTGCATATGAAGAATCAGACTGGTTGAAGATGAAAATGCAATGCGGGTTCTGTAGCGAACTACAACCAAATACGCCCTTAGATTAGGGTGTGAGCAGATGCAAACCACATGTATGCGAGCAGATAGCACGGAAAGATCAGAAGATTTACCTAGAATGCATTCAGCCTAATACGCCCATTTACCTGTGGGCTTTCGAGCAGCTAACAAGCCCAGGCCCATATTCTGGAAGCTACTTTCCTAGGGTTTCGCTTCTTGTAACCCCCCAGTGCGCCTCCCTTTCCCCCACTTCCCCCACTCCCCACCACAAGACCGCCGCCGCCGCAGGAGAAGGAGGAGAAGCAGCAGGCGCGAGAAGGAGATCTCGGGAGGAGGCGACCGACCATGAGGGCCAAGGTAACCTCCCAATCCCCACCCACGCTCTAATCCCCGGACACCTATCCTGTTCGTCCCCTAGATCCATGCGATGACTGCCGTAGTTTTGTTACTTCGTTCGTTTGTGCTTTCGTTCTTTGTCTGGTGGGGGGCTATGATTTCAAAGAGAGAGGCTCGAGTGGCTCAAATTCCTGGGAAGCCCTAGCGAGTCGGCAGATCTCGCCGTTTCGCGCTAGTTTCCCCCGTTGCTGCTGCGGCTGCGACGGGGCGAGCGACTCTAGCCGGTCCGGGATGGAACGCAAGGTGCCGCCCGACGACGCCTGCGGCGGCGGCGGTGGCGATGGCGTGGCTTGTTTTGTCTCGTGTGACCTTAGATCGATCGATGCATCGTGTGGGCTTAGGTATCTCGTGTTCCTGTTCTCCCGTACTGTGCTCGCGTTGCTCGTCATCCTGCTTGCGCGCGCGCGCGTGGGTCGTCTGTCTCGTTTGGGTTTTCCTGCCACGGTGAAGGTCGAATACACTTGATATGAGCCCTCGGGATGTTGAATTAACAATTTGCTGAAGTACTCTGTTGGTCTTCGATTTTGTACGTTGGTGATTGGTCCTTTGTGGTCGCAATGTTGGTTCAAACCTGCGAATTTCTTCTTTGGTGATGATGATTCAAGTAATAAGATGAATTGGCTTATCTGGTCGTAGTACCATATGTTTAGTGTCTGTTGTTTAGACTCGTTAAAGTTTATATGTTGTAGACAATCTGATGGTCTGCTTGCTATTGAACATTTCTTTTGGCCTTGGCAAGTGATATTTAATAATTTGCATCTTCCAAGTAGATGAACTGTATAGGTTATTTGGAACTGTCATGTTGTAGCAGATGTAGTATTTCAGTCATGTCACTTGTGCATTTCAGTTGCACTGTTCACAACCTGTCTCAGGATGAGCAACTGATTTGATTTGTTTACTTGCTTTTGGTTGCTTCTGAGTTCTGTTTACCACTGCGGTTGATGGGATTACTTGGTTTATTTTCTTGCAAACAGCATGCCTGTAAGGCACCCTTTTACTCTTGTGTCTATCCAGTAGTTTGCTGGTAGCTTAAATTGCTTAAATGCCTGCTGTTTCTGTATTGAATCATTATGTTATGATATCCTTTTTAACTTGTTTATCTCTTGATTCAGTGGAAGAAGAAGCGCATGAGGAGGCTGAAGAGGAAGCGCCGAAAGATGAGGCAGCGATCTAAGTAGGCTGGTAGAGGTGGTGGTGATGGCGTGCTGTAGCTAGCTATGTGTTGTCTTCGGCTATACAGGCATGGCGGCACCATTCTCATCTGTCAACTCACTTATTCCAGAAACCTGCGCTTTAGTAGGCCTGTTATCGTTGCTTTTAGTTGTACCAGGAGTTTCTTATCATGACCAATCTATCGAACCGTATGAACTCTGTTATGGAGCTTTGTTTGCTGCTAATATTCTCCATCAAGTATTTCCTGCTTTTGCTTGCATAAGCTTTATTTTCTGGATGCACATACCTGTTGGTTCATGCGACCTGTTTCTTGATGGTTCAGGATTAGGATTTTTTATCCAGGATGGCAGTCTGGTCTGAATGTGGATGCATTTTGCTTTGGATGATACAAATTCTGCTTGATTGTTTAAGATTAGGATGTTAGATCCCGGATGGCACTGAATTGTGTTGATGTGCATACATTTCTTGCTTTGGATGCTGCAAATAGGTCCTTTTGGGTGTCCTCCGTATGCAACATTTCTACATGACGGAAGCTATTTAAATGCTCTCTCCGTCCCAAAATAAGTGACTCAACTTTGTACTTAAGTAGTAGAAAGTTGAGTCACCTTGTACTTGCTAACTTGTTACTACAATCAACATTTGGATGTCACTGAATTGTGTCGACGTGCATAGATTTCTTGCTTTGGATGCTGCAAATGGGTCCTTTTGGGTGTCCTCCGTATGCAACATTTCTACATGTCAGAATTTATTTCAATACTTGCAAACTTCTTACAATCAACATTTGAGACATCCCTGGCCTCCACCATCTTGACTTGGTGGTGATCACCGATTCATCCACACCCTTTGGACACCAACCAGCTCAGGCTTCACGCTTCCATTGGTTGTGAGCGCTTCTATGACTGGCATGAGAGGCTCGTGTGATTAAGAGCAAACTGATGGAGGGTTTCAATTGGTTGTGAGCTCTGCAATGGCTGGCATGAGAGTCTCGTGTGATTAAAGAGCGGAAACCCTTCACGCTATGCAATTCCTGGATTCAACACTCAACCTCAATTTCGCACTCCTCGTGCAAGTTCGAAGTTTGATCACTCTTTTTTCTTTTTGAGGATAGTTTGATCACTCTTAGCACGTCCGTTCTCGCTTCAGCGGGTCAAGGACCATGGCGCGGCTTGAGGAGGGAGAGGAAGTCGGCGGGTCAAGGACCATGGCGCGGCTCGAGGAGGGAGAGGAAGTCGGCGGGTCAAGGACCATGGCGCGGCTCGAGGAGGGAGAGGAAGTCGGCGAAGACCAGTCGCCGAAGTTGAAGACGTGGCATTGGTTGCTAGAGGTGAATAATCCCAGATTGATGTTGCATAGGTGACTCTAGATATTCTTCAACAAATGTTCATCAAGGCATATTAGGATGGTTTTGCTCCTTCACCCGCTCAACCCCAACCTTTTGTGCCCAATTCTCCAATACGCAGATGATACTTATTATTGTTAAGGCTACACCCATGGCCGCCAAACACCTGAAACAAATTCTTCACTCCTTTGCAGCTGCAACTGGCCTCCAGATCAACTTCTCGAAAACAACCTTCATCCCCCTCAACGTTGACCCCACTGATGCCGTCGACATGGCCAACGACCTCGCAACAAACATCTCCTTCCCTCAAACGTATCTAGGGCTGCCCCTCTCCTCCCTATAAACTTCCACCTTCGGCCTTCCAACCCGTGATTGACCGTTGTGATACCTACCTTGCTGGTTGGTGTGCCCTTCTCCTCTCCCGCGGAGGTAAGTTGGTCCTCCTGTCAGTGGTTCTGGATGGTCTCCCTACTTACTTTATGTCGTGCTTCTCGCTGCCCATCCAGGTCTTGGAAGCTATCGACAAACATAGACGCACCTTCTTCTGGTCTAACGACGAGACTTGCTCCGGGGCTAAGTGCCTGGTGGCTTGGGACAAGCTGGTGGTCTAGGTGTTAAGACCCGCGTGTACAATTTTTTTACACTCCTCTAACCTTCCTTGGAAGGACCGGGTCTTACATCACTCCCCTCTTTACATTGGGCCTGGTAAGAACAACTCCTTCCTGGCAAAAACTATTTTTAAACACCTCAAGAGCCTGAGAGAAATTTCACAATGCACCATTGGCGATGGTCGCTCCACCTTCTTTTGGCTAGATCGTTGGCTCAAGCGTGAGCCCCTGGCTCTAGTATACCCAGCTCTTTTTTCCCACCACACCAACCAAAACGCCATGGTCGACACTATTTTGCAGGATGGGATTGAACTTGCTCTTCGTAATCGCTAACCACTACTCGCGATTGCAGAACTTGCCTCTCTAAACTCCTTGTTGCAGGGTGTGACTCTCGCAGGTCCCGGATACTCGGCGACTACTTAACGGGGCGGCCTTCTCCACTCATGGGGCCTACGCGGCTCTCACGGACCAGCTCGCCGACCCCGCTCTTATGGTCATTTGGGATTCTAGGGTTTCGAAGAAGGTGATGATCTTCGGCTGGTTGTTCGACTTGGACCGCCTTAACACCTGGGGGAACTTGCACGGGAAGAACATCCTGGACTCCAATGTCTGTCCTAGGTGTGGCCACGCAGTGGAGGACTGTGAGCATCTTTTCTTCACTTGCCCGATAGCCGTGCGGATTTGGCCGGTGATTGGTATTCAACCCTCGTTTACACCGATTGGGCAGTTTTTCCAATCATCTCTCCCGGACACTCTGCCCTCGACGGTTACTCCTTTTATGTTTCTTCTCATCTTGTGGAAAATCTGGGATGCAAGGAACAAGAAGGTCTTTCAAAGCTTAGAGATTGATGCTATTGCTATTCTTGATGATCTAATTGTCTGGTCTCATAGGCTTAAATCTAACTCTCATGAACCACGCCAACCTATGGCGTGAGTTTCTCTCTTCTAGAAACCTGTAATTCTGTGTAACATTGGAACTCTTTGAAATATATTCAGGTGGGGAGCCCCCCCGCTGACCATTTAAAAAATACAATTACTACAATGACAATAATCATGTTGACACACAGAAATTTCGAGGTTCTCTCCCGCAAGCTCTTTTCTTTATAGTCATTAAGATAGGCTTGAGAGAGCTCTTTCTTTATGGCAAGAGGGTTGTCAAGCCCCTTGCCTTGATAGTCACATGATTAAAAAGAAGTGATAGAGATATGTTCTAGCAAAGTAAAGCGGCAAAAGTAGCAATTATGATGAAGAACTCAATAATGGAAGATGGACCCATGGGCCATAGGTTCACTAGTGACATTTCTCTCAAACAAGCAAGTGGCATGGTGAACAAATTATAGTTCGGCAGCAATTAAATTGCAATATATCTATATTTATGACTATTATAATTCATGGTATAATCTCATATAGGCACTACGTCCGTGATAAGTAGACCGTTAATACAACTGCACCTATTCAGCATGCCTACTAAAGTATGAAGTTTACAAGAACAAAGCATTGCAATAAGCATGATGACATAATGTAGACATCAAAACATCAATCAATATGATGAGACAATGTTGTTTTATCCTTATTGGCAATAATACAATACATGTCTTGACCCTTGTAGTCACTGGGTTAGACCACCACAGGATTGAACCCACTATGAAGCACCACTCTCTCTAAAGAAAAACCCATTAAACTTGACCGGAGAAGATAGTTTGATCAGAGAGCATGCAAATCTACGGCAAAAACCCCTCAAAAGATACAATTATATTCAATGAACAATCTGATCATAAAGTGACAATTCATCATATCCCAACAAAATTGCATCAAATTGATCCTGATCATGTGAGGCGGCTCAGGGGAACTTTGCATTGAAGAGAGAGAGAGAGAGAGGGAGAGAGAGAGGGAGGG